>CM060365.1:161695510-162295510 GCA_030545235.1 Helianthus tuberosus
CCTCCTTAGCCATTTGCAGCTTAATCTTCAGCATGGAAATAGTGGCAGAAAGCTTAGCCCCATCCATGACCTCTGCCTTCTCCTGTTGAGCTATGATCTGAGCCAAGACCACCTCCTTCTGCAGCAGGTTCACCTCTTTTTCAAGGGAAGAGATCTTCTTGTCTTTAGCAAGGAACATCTGCTGGAAGTCTAGGTTTTTCTGCTCAGCCCCTACCAGATGTTGATCAAGGAGCATTTGGATCTCGGCGAATTTCTGAATAAAAGAAGTGTATAGTCAGGATCCTTTATCCTCAGAAAGGAAAGTTCAGACTTAAGGATTTCAGGATCCTTACCTCGGAGACGTATTCCTCAAACTGATGTTGAATGAGAGGGAGGCCTTCAGTGGGCTCAGCGGTCTTTCTCTTTTTGGCACCCTTTCCCCTTGTGCTCATGCTCTTAGGATTCGGGATGCTTGGTCTTGCAGCCAGCTCCTTTTTGAGAGACCTTGAGGAGGCGAATTCATTAAGATCACTTACGTTGAACCTGGAAGCAGACTTTGAGGATTTTCCAGCACCTACAAATACAAAACGCAGATAAGTATTCATACCTTATATTCATTTAAACATTTATTTACACATAGATATGGATACTTACTTGACATTGTATAGGAACCGGAGGAGATTTCTTGAGAATCCTTTGTTTTGGCTTGAAATGTTCTTATAGCAGGATCAAGCTTCCGGAAAGCAGCAATCCTTTCTTTTGTAGCAGGAGATTCTTGAATATGAGAGAGTGAGATGGATGCACAACAAAAACAAAAAGAAGGATCAGTTATCCTTAACAGAAAAAGAATCCTACTATGGTCCTGGTCCAAGGATCCCATATCCTACCCTGGGTGATCCACTTTTTGGGGAGGTCATTCCCATTCGGGATGGAGTCCCTCTTTACAAAGAAGAAATGGTTTCTCCAGTTGGAATCATTTTTGGTGGATTTTAGAATTGGATGAGCCTGACCAGGTTTGTGCTTGAAAAGAAAATGATAAGAACCATGGCTGACAAGTTTGTACAACTGACACAACTCGGATAGGCCTATATCAACACCCTCCTGCTCAATGATGTTTTTAAGTGTGTAGAAGACTCTCCACATCATCGGCATGGCTTGTATATAGCACATACCGGTGAGTATGAAGAATGCTTGTGTGTTAGAGCAGGAAAACGATAATTGAACCCTATTAGAAAAGGGGTTTCCGGGAAGGTGATCCAGGCATCAGACACGCAATCACTCTTCATGGAGGAGTCAAAGGGTCTAAAGATGGTTCCTTCAGGGAAGCAATGACGTATCCGATCAATCTCGGGATTGGTGAAATGACAAAGTTCCAGTGAAGGATTTTTGGTTACGCCCTGGCTCTTCAGGGGGCTCTCATTCTTAGGATCCTTAGCAGGGGAAAATCGGAGATTCATCTTGGCCATGGGATTTTGAAGAAGCAGAAAATCGGAAGAGGAAAATTTAGAGAGAAGGAAAGAGAGATACCTGTTGAGGTCTTTGAATGAAGATTTAAAGGGAGAAACTCTCGAATTTAAATGCAAAATATCACCCCTATCTCTATCCTATTTATAATCATTGTTTGTTGCAGGGATGACCCTCGCTGACATCAGCCTCTCAACGGCTATATCTCCAAGTAACGGCTAGTCCGGAAATCATTCAAACATGACTATCTAATTGAATATCAACTAGTCATGTTTGGTGGTAATTGTTAGGGATAGAATTTTATAGCCTATGGATCACGGATCCTCGAGTGTAGCATGGGTCACGGATCCTCAGTTCAGTTTGAATTAAGGATCCTCAGGAGAAGCTGCGAGAATAAGGATCCAGGATCCTCATTATTATTCTAACTTAACAATTGTTTCCATCACCTTTTGGCTTGTTTTGCAGGTATGTTTCGAAGAAGACTTATTCCACGCGAGATTCTAGGGCAATATGCTCTATATTTTCAACATGTACACGAGCTAGTGACCCTTAGTGGTGATCGTGGGTGGTGGGCCATTTTTTCGGATAGTTAGTTAGGTTATTTTTAGCTAAGATTAAAGGGGTATTGAGCTTATTTTTAGAAACACTTTTGCACTCTGGTTTACGTACAACACTTCTGCTACTCTCTTTCTCGAACACACACACTAGAACTCATTGTATCAAGCTCAATACTTCCGAAGTTGTAAACTTGTTTATTCAATATACTTGATAGTGATAGTTTTCACTATCCGAGGTTTTTTGTACCGGAGATCATACATTGATCAAGGGCTTTTTCTTCTTATAAATCCTTATGTTCAACATTCATTTCATACCCTAATTGTTTATACATTTAATCATTCAACCAAGCATCACACCTCATAAAATTGGATTTGGTTGCATTCTCCTTGTGTGATTTTTGACCAAAACACAAACTATCTGAATTTGGTGCTAGCCTCCCCACGATCACCACAACGGTTATGGAGCTATTGCACGTGCACAAATGTCAAGCATATTCCCGTGGAATCTCGGTAGGACCAAGTCTCATTCGAATACACCTGCAAAACAAGTTCAAAAATGATGGAAACAATTGTTAGTTAGAATAATAAAAAGGATCCTGGATTCTTAGCCTTCCTGTATCATCTCCTGAGGATCCTCGATCCATACTAAATTGAGGATCCATGATGCAGGCTACACTTGAGGATCCGTGATCCTCATGCTATAAAATTCTATCCCTAACAATTTCCCCCAAACATGACTAGTTGATATCCGATTAGATAGTTATGTTTCAACAATTTTCGGACTAGCCGTTGCAAGTAGATATAGCCGTTACAGTGCTGATGTCAACAATAGTCATCTCCTGCCACAATAATCATTACAAATAGGTTAGAGATAAGGATTGAAATCTGCATTTATATTCGAGATCCTCCCATTTAAATCCTCATTAGAAGATCTCATCAGGTATTTCCTTCTTCCTTCTCTCTAATTTTCTTCTTTTCGATCCCATGTTCTTCAAAAATCCATGGCGAAGATGAGTACCCGTTCTTCCCCTGCCAAGAATCCTGACTATAACAGCCCATTGAAGAGTCAGGGTCTTACCAAAAAACCCTTCAATGGAGCTTTGCCGACTCACTGATCCTGAAGTTGATCAGTTACGCCCCTGTTTTCCTGATGGTACTATTTTTCGGCCTTTTGATTCCTCAATAAAAAGCGACTGTGTATCGGACACATGGATCACCTTCCCTGCAGCCCCTTTTCAAATAGGGTTCACATATCCTTTTCCTGTTCACACACTAGGCTTCATCACACTGACTGGCTTATGCTACATCCAAGCTATGCCGATGGTGTGGAGGGTCTGATACACACTTGAGCACATTGTAGAGCATGGGGGTATAGATATAGGTATGTCCGAGTTGAGCCAACTGTACAATCTTGTAAGCCATGGTTCTCATCGATATCTCTTCAAGTCCAAACCCCAGCAGACTCACCCGATCTTAAAAACCACCAAGAATGACACCAACTGGAGGGATCAATTCTTCTTTGTGAGAAGGGATTCCATTCCAAACGGAAGTCATCTTCCCAAGAAATGGAATACAGATGGTAGGATATAGGATTCTTAGATTAGGACAACGGTAAGAATATTTCTTTTCTGTTGAGGATAACTGATCATTTCTTTTTGTTTATGCAGCTATCACCCTGTCACATATTCAAGAATCACTTGTCACCAAAGAGAGAGTAGAAGCTTTCTGAAAGCTTGATCCTACCATCAGAACATTTCCACCAAAGTCAAAGGATCCAGAAGAAATTTCATCCACTTCCTACACCATGTCAAGTAAGTATCCATATATGTGGATGTTTTGGTCAAAAAATCTGATGAGGATATTGCAACCAAACTCTCTGTTACGGGGTGTGATGCTAATAATGTAGAACAATGACAAGGATCACTTCAATGTAAATTGCACAAATGACACAAGGATTTGTACGGGGAAAAAGCCCTTGATCAAGAGTTGATCTCCGGCACAAAAAACCCCGGGTGATGGAAACTACCGATCACCAAGCTCAAATAAATGAATAAATGTTTACAACTTCGGATAGTAACGAGCTAGGTACAAGGATCACTATCGTGAAATGTGTAAAAATGAGTGAAAACTAATGAATGTTCGTCGAGAGCTTCAAGTGTGCGAGTATATGAGAGTGTGTAGCTGAAAAATGACTAAGTGTTCTAATTCTAGCTCGTTACCCCTTTTAAAATAGAAGTTAACTACAATAACTAACTATCCGACTTTTGTGCCAAGCTCCCACGTTCTCCACAACGTCCATTTTTGGTCAATCGTGTGCGAAATGCCCGTGGAATATTCCTATTCCTTAGTACCATTGCCAAGACCAAGTCAAGCTTGTTACTCCTGCGAAGTAATACAAAACACAAATAAACAATCGTCAGTACAAGGATCCTTAAAGTGATCCATGATCCTGATCCTGAAGCTCTTCTGAGGATCACTATCTGTCACAGAAGTAAGGATCATTAATTAGGATAACGAATAAGGATCACTAATTGTTAGAAAATCCTCCCCTAACAATTGCCCCCAAAATATAAGGAGTGATATGTAAATTGAGCGAGTTATATTTTCCTGATCTTATCCGCAACTAACTATCGTAAATATAGCCGTTATTGTTGAACTAGCCGTTGCAATCGTGACATCACAGAAGTGACAACCCTGCACGATCATGATTATAAATAGGAGATAGAGATAGGATCAAATGCATTTAAAATTTCAGAAAGACTCCCTTTATAACTGCATTCCGAAGATAGACATGTATTCTCTCTTCATCTTCTTCGTTCTCTTACTCTGTTTTTCTTACTTTACCATTATCTCTTCAAGAATGATGCTCCGGTCCTCCCCCGCCAAGGATCACCAGAAGGATAGTCCCTTGAAGAGTCAAAAGATCATCAAAGACTCCGCAAATGAGAGGTGTTACTTTAACGATGCTCAGATAGACAAGATTCGTCATTGCTTTCTGGCGAGTGCTTTTTTCAAACCCTTTGATCCTACTATTCTGAGCGACTATGTTTCAGAAACATGGGTTGCCTTTCCAGTTACTCCATTCGCCATAGGATACACCTATCATTTCCCAGAATTTACACAATCCTTCTTTTCCCTTACCGGCATCTCTTACATCCAAGCCATGCCGATGATTTGGAGGGTTTTGTATACCCTGGAGAGGATCATCGAACAGGAAGGCATTGATTTAGGCATGTCAGAGTTGACACAATTGTATGACCTTACTACCTTTGGTTCCCATCGTTATTTGTTCAAACGAAAACCCGGCGGAGAACACCCCCTTCTTAAAGTTACCAAGAATGACACAAATTGGAAACGTCGCTTCTTCTTTGTCAGGAGGGATACCATTCCAAACGGAAAGGATCTACCAAGGACATGGTCCACCCATGGTAGGCCAGAGGATCCTGAGAAGGATCACCAGGTAGTCTTGTTTTTGTATAAGGATTACTGACCCCTTTTTGTCTTGTGTTATGCAGCTATTTCTGTCTCACACATCATCACATCACCTGCAACCAAGGATAGGCTTGCTGCTTTTTGGAAGCTTGATCCTGAAATAAGGACATTCAAGATAGACACCCAAGATTCACAAGAAGTATCCTCAGGTTCCATTACCATGTCAAGTAAGTATCCTGCTTGATTTATAGTTTGAAAATTAAAATAAATAATTAAATTGAAATAAGAGTAGGACACTTATCTTGTTTTGATTGTGTAGGTGCCGGAAAATCTGCCAAGCCTGTATCCCAGTTCAACACGGCTGACCTTGATGTTGTTCGATCCAGGAAGAAGAGGTCCACTGCCAGTCCTAGCATTTCCATTCCCAAAGCACCCACTAAAGGAAAGGGTGGTAAGAAGAGGAAAACTTCTGACACTGAGGACCTTCAAGGCCTACCACTGATCCGCCACCAGTTCCTTGAATACTTTAATGATGCAAGGATCACCAATTCTGCCTAAGTATCCTACTCATATGAGGATCACCTGATCTTGAACTGTTTTGTCCTTTTCTTTGCAGAAATTTGCTGAGATTGAAGATTACGTGGGAAATGTTGAGGAGCAGGACAAGAAGATTGCTGACCTCCAACAGGTTGTCGTGCTTAAGGACGTTGCCATTGCTGATCTTCAGAAGGAACTCCAAGATGCCAAGACTAAGACAGCTAAACTTCTGATTGACCTTGACTATGAGAAGCATGATCTCATAGAAAATGCTAAGGTCTCTGCTGCCATCACAATGTATCCGACAAAATTGAAGATGGCCCAGGAAGCTCAAGATCCTAACTTTGATAAAAGCAGTTGGTATGTTGAGGGCTGGAAAGCAAGGTTGGCTGATCTCGAGGATGATGAGGAGGAGACTACTGAGGTCTTGGCGATTGAGGCAAGTGGCAGTGGAAAGGATCTGATGAAGGATACCGCAGCTGGAAGGGAAGAGGATGCAGCAAAGGTGTAGGCTGTACAATTGGGCGATGATGGACATTCCTAGACGCAGCCGGAGCCCAATTTTTTAAATTTGGTAGTAGGTCTTTTGTGGTTGTGATGTTGAACAATTTAATGGTTTGTACTTGAACAATAGTTTTTAGGATTAAGGATCATGTATGATCCTTTGGACAATAGGCAGGATTGCAATTGGTGGAGGGATCCTCTGTTTTAGGGATGAAGCCATTGTGATCCTGCCGCCTTTATATTCCTGCACTACTTTCGAACTTATTATCATGGACACCCTTTACCTACCCCAGCGGACGGGCCACGTTTTGCTGGTAGATGCTCGGGGTAGGTAATTTTGACAACCTTTTAAGGGTTAATCCTTTGTTAAGAAATAAAATCTTAACCTTTTGTCGCTTATCTTGTGTTGTTATCCTTTTTAATATCTTGCTTTCCAATTGTTGTAATGTTCATTCCATTTATACTTATCAATCCTTGAAAAATTAAAAAAGATATCCAAAAAGTTTAGGATATGATCAAGGATCACATATCCCATAACTGATAAGTTCCAAAAAGTGATATATCACAAGTTTAGTTGTCAAATTTTAAGGGTTATTCACATAAATAATGAATATAATTAATAATAGTTAAGGATCATACCTGAGGATCCAAGTTCCCTAACCATAATAAGGATAACTATAAGATAAACCTTAGAGTGGAGTAAGGATCAAGGATCCCTAGTTGCCTATCTTTAAGAACCTGAAATAGAGCATCACTTGGGACTAAGCCAATATAAGAAAAGAGTTAGCAACTAGGGACAAGCCCAAGGATAACTGGGGACAAGCCCAAGGATAACTGGGGACAAGCCCAAGGATCGTATGTAAACTGGAGTATGGCCCTAACTGGCGACTATCCAAACTTAGTGACATGAAAATGCCAAAACCTTAGCTAACGTGAAAACGTTAGAAACCTTAGCTAACGTGAAAACGTTAGAAACCTTAGGAACGGATGTATGGTACGTCTACCATTATACGTAGGATCCTAGGCATAGCCAGTACAATGGAATTATCAGCCCCTAAAACGAGTACTGGTCCCACTGCCTTGAACTATACCAGGATCATCATGCGCTACAGGCGGAACTGGGGTCAAGCCCAAATAACTGGGGTTAAACCCAAGGAACGGATTGCTTCAGCGGATAACCAATGTTATGCTAAGGATACCTGAACTTTCAAAACTTAAACTCGCGTGAGAGATGGATAAAGGACACATGATCCTTATCCTTATATGAGAAAATAAAGAAATGAAATAGTTCAAGTTTAGGATATTACCTAAGTAAGGATCACCGATACTTTGAGGATCCTTTGAGGATCATCTGTGCCATGAAGATCCTGCTCACATGAAATATTTCTTCAAGTGGACAGCATTCCAAGCTCTTGGTAGCAAATCACCTTCCATGGTTAGCAATCTATATGCCCCCTTTCCTGTTTCAGCTTCAATCAAATAAGGGCCTTCCCATTTTGGAGCCAATTTTCCATCAGCAGGATTGGTGGTATTCTGGAATGCTTTCCTTAATACCATATCTCCAACTTGAAACCTCCTGATCCTGACATTTTTGTTGTAAGCACCAGCCATTCTTTGTTGATAACCGGCCATCCTTATCCTAGCGAGATCCCTGATTTCTTCAATAGTATCCAGGTCTTGAGCTAAGTTCTCATTATTCTCCTCAGGATCACGGGTACTTGTTCTAGCAGTTGGAACCACCATTTCTGTTGGGATCACTGATTCTGCCCCAAATACCAAAGAGAATGGCGTTTGACTAGTAGCATTCTTAGGGGTTGTCCTATCAGCCCAAAGCACATAGGGTAGTTCTTCTGCCCATTTCCCTTTCTTGGATCCAAGCTTCTTCTTCAAATTGTTGATGATGATCTTGTTGGATGATTCTGCATGACCATTAGCTTGTGGGTGGACTGGTGTTGATGTTATCATCTTAATCCCCCAGCTGTCACAAAAGTTAGTGGTTCTGCCCCCAATAAATTGGGAACCATTATCACATATAATCTCAGAAGGAATTCCAAATCTAGTTATAATATTTCTTTTAATGAAGGATATAACTTCCTTTTCTCTGACTTGGGCAAAAGCTTCAGCCTCTATCCACTTGGAGAAGTAATCAGTCATAGCTAGCATGAATACTTTTCCACCAGGTGCCTTAGGGAGCTTACCAACTATATCCATACCCCATCTCATAAATGGCCAAGAGGAGGATATAGGATGCAATAATTCAGCTGGTTGATGAAGGATATTGCTGTGTCTCTGACAAGGATCACATCTTTTAGCATACTCCACAGCATCTCTCTTCATGGTTGGCCAGTAGTATCCTGTCCTCAGGATCCTTGAGAATAATGCCCTGCCCGCAGTGTGGTTTCCACAATCTCCTTCATGGAAGTCTTTTAAAACTTCTTGGATTTCAGGATCCTCAATGCATCTCAAGTATGGTCCTGCAAGAGATCGTCTATACAACATATTATTTAAAATTGTGAATTGAGATACCTTAGATTTGAAAGCCCTAGGGTTTTCTCCTGTAGGAATCTCTCCATGTTGTAAGTATCTCATAATTGGTGAGATCCATGATCCTGATCCTGAATAGGATTGAGTATCCTCACATGGGATAATTGCAGAATCATTTCCTATCTCCATAGCCTCGTGATCCTCGATAGCCGGGGTCAGGATATGGATAATAGGGATCTTGATATCCTCCGGGATCTTCAAGGATGATCCTAAGTTAGCCAATGCATCAGCCTCTGTATTTTCTTCCCTTGGTACCTGCGTCAAACTAAAGGAAACAAAAGAGAGTGCCAAACTTTTGACTATCTCTAAATATTTGGTTAGCTTTTCACCTTTAACAGCGTAGGATCCATTAAAATGGTTTGTAATTAACAATGAATCTACATGTACCTCAAGATACCTAATCCCCATATGCTTTGCAATTTGCAAACCAGCAATTAAGGCTTCATATTCAGCCTCATTGTTAGTGGTTTGGAACTCACAAGCTATAGAGTGGGGTATTATGTCCCCCCTGTGGCGATTTTAGTAGTATTCCAAGCCCTGTGCCTTTGACATTTGAGGATCCATCAGTATAGAGTATCCAAGGATCCTTGGTCTCTTCTAGCTGCTGGACTTCTAACTCAGCTTCTTTTTGTAAATCACTACTGAAATCAGCCACAAAGTCAGCTAATGCTTGGGATTTGATGGCTGTCCTAGGCTCATATCTTATATCATATGCACTTAGCTTCACTGCCCACTTAGCCATCCTTCCTGACATCTCTGGTTTCCTGAGGACATTCTTAATTGGAAAATTAGTTTTAACAACAATAACATGAGTTTCAAAATAATGTCTTAGCTTAGTAGATGCCATAATTAATGCAAGAATAAGTTTTTCGAGGTGTGAATACCTGGATTCGGCATCAAGTAAACTTTTACTTACATAGTAGACAGGATGTTGTGTACCTTCATGATCCTTAACAAGGACCGCACTTACTGCTTTTGAGGATACTGCAAGATACAAGGATAGCACATCGCCTTTCTCTGGTTTCATCAAAGCCGGGGCTGAGGATAGGTAATCTTTGAGGGCTCTTAAAGCATTTCCATGCTTCTCAGTCCACTCAAATTTCTTGTTCTTCCTTAGGATATCATAGAATTCTTTGCACTTCTCTGAGGATTTGGATATAAATCTGTTCAAAGATGCTATCCTGCCTGTTAGCCTTTGAACATCCTTAGCATTGGCCGGAGATTTGATGTTCACTATTGCTTTGATTTGTTCCGGGCTAGCTTCAATGCCTCTCTTTGTCACCATATATCCTAAGAATTTACCTGCTTTAACACCAAAGTGACATTTTGAAGGATTAAGTTTCATGTTATATTTGTCAAGGATATCGAATGCTTCCTCCAAGTCCCTTAGGTGATCCTCAGCTTTTATGGATTTTACCACCATATCATCTATGTAAACCTCCATAGTTTGTCCAATCTGATCCTTGAACATCATATTCACCAGCCTTTGATATGTTGCACCTGCATTTCTTAGTCCGAACGGCATAGCAATATAGCAGTATATACCAGTTGGAGTCATGAAGGCTGTATCCTCTTGGTCGGATGGTTCCATTTGGATTTGTTGGAATCCAGATGAAGCATCCATAAAAGTTAACAGTTCATGACCCGCAGTTGCATCCACCATGGAGTCAATGTGGGGTAATGGGAAAGGATCCTTGGGACATGCCTTATTTAAATCGGTAAAATCGACACATACCCTCCACTTTCCGTTTTTCTTTTGAAAAACAACCACATTGGCCAACCATCTTGGATACTTGACCTCCCTAATCATACCTGCCCGGAGCAATTTCTCTACCTCTTCCTGGATAATGGCATTCCTTTCCGGTGCAAACTTTCTTCTCCTTTGATGGATTGGTTTGAAGGATCTGTCAATCCCGAGTTTGTGAGTGATTACATCTTTGGATATACCAGTCATGTCTTCGTGTTTCCATGCAAAGGTAGTCTTTCTCCTTTAGAGGAAGGATACGAGGTCTTCTTTCATTTCGCCAAGGATCCCTGATCCGATATAGATTTTGGATTCAGGATCATCAGGATCCATGAGGATTTCTACCACATCCTGCTCTCTTGCCTCCAAGACATCCCTTGGAGGATACCTTGATTGCTATTGCTCCCTTGACTTCGAGGCTGGTTTCATCGATGAAGTGTAGCAATTCTTAGCCTCCTGCTGATCACTATCAATCTTCACTATTCCCCAAGGACTAGGGAGCTTCACACATTGATGGTAGGTAGATGGGACTGCTTTCATGTCGTGTATCCAAGGCCTGCCAAGGATAACATTACAACAAGATAAACAGTCAATAACACAAAATTTTTGATAAGAGTGTAGGCCTTCAATGTATATTGGGAGTTTAATGTCCCCCAGGGTATTCTTAGTTTCGCCACTAAATCCCACGAGCACGGAGGATCTTGGTATGATGTCCGATTCAGGAATACCCATCTTCTTTAGAACATCAAGCTGGATAATGTTCACTGAGCTTCCTCCGTCTATAAGGATCCTGCGGACAAAATGGTTAGAAATGAAAAGAGTAATAACTAAACCATCATGATGAGGATCCTGGATATCAACACGATCATCCTCATCAAAGGTTATGACTTTTCCTTCGGAGACACTTGATGTTCGAACAGGTCTTTCTCCATTATCCATTTTAGTTTCCTTTGCATGCCTTTTAGCTGCTGAGAAGGATGTGCCGCAAATGTCTGATCCTCCAGAAATAAAGTTTATTACTTGTGCATCTGCTGGAGGGGCTGGAGCCTTCTCAGGGATCCTTTCAGGATCCTGAGTCCTTGACTTTTTTCTTCCCAACAATTCTTTTAGATGCCCCTTGCTCAACAAGTATCCAATTTCCTTTCTTAGTGCAATGCATTCTTCTGTGAGATGCCCAAAATCTTCATGGTATGCACACCACTTTGATTTATCCTTAGTTGCAGCTGGCCTATCATTTTTTCTCGGCCATCTAGCTTTATCACCTAAGTTCTGCATCGCAAGGATTAGTTCATTGTTATCAACACAAAAACAATATTCAGAAATTGGAGGATAATCCTCATCATCCTCTTCTTGATCAACAGAATGCACGTTCTGGTTATCAGATCTGTTGTAGGATCTGAACTTGTTGTTCCTGAATGAGGATCCTTGCTTATCCTGCTTTGAGGATCCTGCTAACCTCTCCTGGATCCTCTTGTCGTCCTCTAGCCGAATGAACCTAAGTGCTCGTGTTCTTACCTCATCTATGTTCCTGCATGGTGTCATAAAAAGATCATCATAGAACGACGAATCCCTAAGCAATCCCATTTTAAAGGCCTCAACAGCCGTAGCTATATCTAAGTTGGGAATGTCTGAGGATTCTTTACTGAATTTGGTAATGTAATCCCTTAATGATTCATTATGACCCTGGGTTATCCTATATAGATCACTAGTTAATCGTTCAAATTTTCTACTACAAGAAAACTGATTATTAAACAAGTTAACTAGATTAGCAAATGAGGTAATAGAATAGGGAGGAAGACTTAGCAGCCATTTGAGAGCTGATCCGGTAAGAGTGGATCCGAATCCCTTGCACAGGCATGCTTCCTTTAACCTTTCTGGAATTGGATTGATCTCCATCCTCTCCCTGTATTGTGCTATGTGTTCTTCAGGATCCGTCGAACCATCATACAGCTTCATTGTTGGCACATGGAACCTCTTGGGTATCTCAGCATCACAGATTGGTGGTGCAAAACGAGATATCTTGTGGCTCCCATCTGCAATCTCTGGGATAGGTTTGACCACTCCTGGAACACTTGATATCATATCCTTTAGCTTTTGCAATTCTCTGGCCATGGCATGATTGATACCTGGATCCTGCATAAGACCATGGTTAGTAGTATAAGAATTATTAAAAGTGTTACCTCCCATTGGATTCAGATTAGGAAGATTGGATGTTAATCCATATTGTTGGGGCTCTGGAATGATCGAGGGACCAGTAGAAGCATTGGTCTGCATTGGAATAAAATCTCCCTGATGGACATCTGAACTTCCTGTTTGCAAACTCCTCAAGGATCCTGGCATCTGGAAGGATCCCTGAAACTGGGACGATCCTGGAACAAAGGAGGATCCTTGAACCTGGGATAATCCTGGAACAAAGGAGGATCCTTGAACCTGGGATGATCCTGGAACAAAGGAGGATCCTTGAACCTGGGATGATCCTGGAACAAAGGAGGATCCTTGAACCTGGGATGATCCTGGAACAAAGGAAGATCCTTGAACCTGGGATGATCCTGGAACAAAGGAAGATCCTTGAACCTGGGATGATCCTGGAACAAAGGAAGATCCTTGAACCTGCTGCGCTCCTGAATATCCTCCTGAATTCGTGAGGGATCCCATATGCTGAGGATAGGATCCCGCTGGCTGGAAATATGAACCTGATGCCTGGGTCACTGTTGTTGTTCCGTAGTGCACTCCTTTTGGTCCACCCACATATTGAACATCTGGAATCACTGATGGCTGGGAAGTAATCACCGGAGTATCAAAATTCAAAGATTTTGGCACCAGTGGGGAATGATCCTCTGCCGTTTTCTTTTGTTTCTTGAGATCTCCGATTTCTTTGAGAATCCTTTCATTGGTCTTATCCTGTTGCCGTATCTGATCCTTCATCTGCAAAATCAAAGTAAACATGTCACTAGTAGTGGGAGTGTAAGAAGCAGAAGAAGTTGGAGGTTTTGAGAAAATGGGAGTTGGTTTCTTCGCAGCATTCTCAGCATTCTTCTGGGATCCAGAAGGTGGCGGAGGCAAAGGGGGAACGCCTTGTGAAGAAGTGAATGAGGGCATCAAATTCGAAGCATTCTTCGCTGAGGAAGCCATTTGCTCGGTTGTAGTGAACTGAAATGAGCACAGAAATGCGAATTTTTCTAAGGATGAAGCACCAATTGCCCCACGGTGGGCGCCAAACTGTTTTGGTCAAAAAATCTGATGAGGATATTGCAACCAAACTCTCTGTTACGGGGTGTGATGCTAATAATGTAGAACAATGACAAGGATCACTTCAATGTAAATTGCACAAATGACACAAGGATTTGTACAGGGAAAAAGCCCTTGATCAAGAGTTGATCTCCGGCACAAAAAACCCCGGGTGATGGAAACTACCGATCACCAAGCTCAAATAAATGAATAAATGTTTACAACTTCGGATAGTAACGAGCTAGGTACAAGGATCACTATCGTGAAATGTGTAAAAATGAGTGAAAACTAATGAATGTTCGTCGAGAGCTTCAAGTGTGCGAGTATATGAGAGTGTGTAGCTGAAAAATGACTAAGTGTTCTAATTCTAGCTCGTTACCCCTTTTAAAATAGAAGTTAACTACAATAACTAACTATCCGACTTTTGTGCCAAGCTCCCACGTTCTCCACAACGTCCATTTTTGGTCAATCGTGTGCGAAATGCCCGTGGAATATTCCTTAGTACCGTTGCCAAGACCAAGTCAAGCTTGTTACTCCTGCGAAGTAATACAAAACACAAATAAACAATCGTCAGTACGAGGATCCTTAAAGTGATCCATGATCCTGATCCTGAAGCTCTTCTGAGGATCACTATCTGTCACAGAAGTAAGGATCATTAATTAGGATAACGAATAAGGATCACTAATTGTTAGAAAATCCTCCCCTAACAGTGGATATACAATTATTTAATAAAATTAGAATATGAATACTTATCTGTGTATTATGCTTGTAGGTGCTGGTAAATCTTCTAAGTCTGCCTCCAGGTTCAGTGTGGCTGATCTTCAAGACATTGCATCCCCACGGTCCCTTAAGAAAGAGCTGGCTGCAAGCCAAAGCAACCCTGAGCCTAAGGGTGTGAGCACCAGGGGTAAGGGAACCAAAAGGAAGAAGCCCACTGAATCCTCTGAAGGGCTGCCTCTGATGGAACGTCAGCTTCATGACTATGTCTCCGAGGTAAGGATATTATATCCTGAAATTGTACCCCTTTTTGAGGATAAAGGATCCTGATTATTGAATTTTCCTTGTGCAGAAATTTGCTGAAGTTCAGATCCTCCTGGACCAACCCCTGGTTGAAGCTGATGAAAAGATCCTAGACCACCAAAAGATTGCTCTTGCCAAGGACAAAAAGATCTCCTCCTAGAGAAGGACAACAACACCTTGCACAAGGAGTTGATTCTTGCCGAGATCACAGCCAACAGGGAGAAGGCGGAGTTCATGGATGGAGCCAAGCTATCTGCTGCTACGCCATGCTGAAGATCAAGCTCCAAATGGCCAAAGAAGCTGCTGATCCTTCTTTTGACAGGTCTGAATGGGACTTGGAGGCTTGGGCAAAGAGGCTGGCTAAACTTGGAGATGAGGATGAACCTGAGGAGGTGCTAGCTCTTGAAGCCGGAGGCAGTGATGTCAAGGATCCTGAAGAGTCAGCGGCTGGTGGCAGTGGCAAAGGTGGTGAAGAGAAGGTGGATGAGGCAGCGAAGGTGTAGGCTGCATAAATGGGCGATGATGGATATTTCTAGATGTGGCCGGAGCCCATTTTTTATGATTTGGTAGTTTATTTTGATGGTTATGGTGTTTTGAACAATGTTGGTCTGTAATTACTTTAAACAATAGTTGTTAGGGTTAAGGATCACTGATCCTTAGGACAATAGGGGTAGCAAAGGTGGATGGGTCCTTCTGTTTGTAGAGGATGAAGCCTTTGATGCCCCTCATCTTTTGATTTCCTGCATGACTTAGAACCTTTAGTATAGACACCCTTTGCCAACCCAAGTGGACGAGCCACATTTTGCTGGTAGAAACCTGGGTTGGCAATTTTGACAACCTTTAAAAGGGTTGAATTTGATAAATAAATAAAACTTTAACCTTTGGCTATCTCTTATGTTGTTGATTTTGTCTTTAAATGTTATACATTCATTTGTCAATTCTTATTCTAAAATCTTCGGATTTATGACTGTTAGAATATCAAATGTATATTGAAATTGGTTTAAGTCAAAAGATAAAACACTATATGATCAAGGATCATATATCCTATTGTCAAAGAATAAGGGTATAATTAACAAACCAAGAATAAAATTAAAGTAAATAAGGATCATACCAGAGAATCTAAGTTAGGATTCTATATCCTTAATACTTACAACTGTGCCAACAAAAGATAAAATCTAGTAGACAGTTAGGATCCTGGATCCTTAACTGTTTAGCTTTGGAAACCTGCAAAGACATATCACTTGGGACTAAGCCAATTGCCAAAGTAAATATTAGTATCTGGGGACAAGCCCAACAATCTGGGGACAAGCCCAATAAACACTGGGGACAAGCCCAAAGACTGGGGACAAGCCCAAAAACTGGGGACAAGCCCAAAGGATCTTGTGTAAACTGGAGTATGGCCCAAACTGGCGACTATTTAAACTTAGTGACATGAAAATGCCAAAACCTTAGCTAACGTGAAAATGTTAGAAAACTTAGGAACGGATGTATGGTACGTCTACCATTATACTTAGGATCCTAAATACAGCCAGTACAATGAAATTGTCAGCCCCTAAAGCGGGTACTGGTCCCATTGCCTTTAACTGCACTAGGATAATCGTGCGCAACTAGTGAAGGTGTAAGAACCTGATTCGTAGAAGGTAATAGATACCTTAAACTGGGGACTAGCCCATAAACTGGGGATAAACCCAAAAACTTTGGAGATTTAAATGAATACTTGATCCTTTGTCAAAGATACACCAACTTCTGCAAAACTCAGAACTTAATGAAAAAGGATAAAGGATCCTGGATCCTTCTCCTTATAATCAAATAAATTAAAGAACATGAGAAATAATAATGAAATCATTACCAAAATGAGGATCATATATCCTCTGAGGATCCTTAATATGTACTGGGTATGAGGATAACCAAGTATCCCGGATCCTTCTTACATGAAGTATTTCTTTAAATGGACAGCATTCCAAGCCCTTGGTAATAGATCACCTTCCATTGTTAATAAATGATATGCCCCCTTTCCTGCCTCAGCTTCAATCAGATTGTGGCCTTCCTACTTTGGTGCTAATTTGCCATCAGCAGGATTTGTGGTGTTTTGGAATGCTTTCCTCAACACCATGTCACCAACTTGAAATTTCCTAATCCTGACATTCTTGTTATAAGCTCCAGCCATTCTTTCTTGACAGCTAGCCAATCTTACCATTGCTAAATTCCTGAGTTCTTCTATGGTATCCAAATCTTGAACCAAGTTTTCAGCATTTCCTTCAGGATCACGGATGCTTGTTCTTACAGTATGGACTCCCATCTCTGTAGGGATCACAGATTCAACTCCAAACACCAAAGAAAATGGAGTTTGACCAGTAGCATTCTTGGGAGTTGTTCTATCAGCCCATAACACATAAGGTAGCTCTTCTGCTCATTTCCCCATCTTAGATCCAAGCTTCTTTTTCAAGTTGTTGATGATGATCTTGTTGGATGATTCTGCCTGACCATTAGCTTGTGGGTGGACTGGTGTTGATGTTATCATCCTAATCCCCCAGCTGTCATAAAAAGTTAGTAGTTCTACTCCCAATAAATTGGGATCCATTATCACAAACAATTTAAGAAGATATGCCAAATCTAGTAATGATGTTTCTTTTAATAAAGGATATCACTTCCTTTTCTCTGACTTGTGCAAAGGCCTCAGCTTCTATCCATTTGGAAAAGTAATCAGTCATAGCAAGCATAAACACTTTTCCTCCTGGTGCCTTGGGAAGTTTACCAACTATATCCATTCCCCATCTCATGAATGGCCAGGAAGAGGATATAGGATGTAGGAGCTCCGCTGGTTGATGAAGGATATTGATATGTCTTTGACAAGCATCACGTTTCTTTGCATAATCCACAGCACTTCTTCATGGTAGGCCAATAATATCATGTTCTAAGGATCCTTGAGAACAGTGCTCTGCCCCTAGTGTGCTTTCCACAATCTCCTTCATGAAAATCCTTCAGAACTTCTTGAATTTCTGGATCCTCGATGCACCTTAGATATGGACCTGCAAGAGATCGTTTATATAATATGTTATTTAATATTGTAAATTGAGATACCTTGACTTTGAAAGCTCTAGGATTTTCTCCAGTAGGGATCTCTCCATGTTGTATATATCTCAGGATTGGAAGGATCCATGATCCTGAATTTGACTGTGAGCCATCACTAGGTATAATTGCAGAATTCTCCACTATCTCCATAGCTGTGTGATCCTCAATAGCATGAGCTAAGATGTGGATAATGGGAATCTTAACATCCTCTGGAATCTTCAATGATGATCCAAGGTTGGCTAAAGCATCAGCTTATGCATTTTCTTCCCTGGGTACCTGTGTCAAACTAAAAGAAGTAAAAGAGTCTGCTAATTTCTTGACTATCTCTAGATATTTGATTAGCCCTTCACCTTTAACAGCATAAGAACCATTAAAGTGGTGAGTAATTAGCAAAGAATCTACATGTACCTCAAGATACATGATCCTCATGTGCTTTGCAATTTGCAAACCAGCTATTAAGGCCTCATACTCAGCCTCATTATTAGTAGTTTGAAACTCACAAGCAATTGAGTGGGGTATAATGTCCCCCTGTGGCGATTTTAGTAGTATGCCTAGTCCAGTTCCCTTGACATTTGAATCCCCATCTGTGAAGAGTGTCCAAGGATCCTTAGTCTCTTCAAGTTGTTGAACTTCCAATTCAGCTTCCCTTTGTAGATCACTACTGAAATCAGCCATAAAGTCAGCCAAGGCTTGAGATTTAATGGCAGTTCTTGGTTCATATTTAATATCATATGCACTAAGCTTGACTGCCCACTTTGCCATCCTTCATGACATTTCAGGTTTCCTGCGAACATTCTTGATAGGAAAGTTAGTTTTAACAATAATAGGATGAGTCTCAAAATAATGACGTAATTTAGTAGATGCCATGATTAAAGCAAGAATAAGTTTCTCTAAATGAGAATACCTGGACTCAGCATCAAGTAGACTTTTACTTACATAGTATACTGGATGTTGAGTACTTTCATGATCCTTAACAAGGACCGCACTTACTGCCTTAGAAGAAACTGCTAAATATAAGGATAATATCTCCCCATTTTCTGGTTTCATTAAAGCTGGAGCTGAGGATAGGTAATCCTTAAGGGCCTTGAGGGAATTCTCATGCTTTTCAGTCCACTCAAATTTTTTATTCTTTCTCAGGATGTCATAGAATTCTTTGCATTTCTCTGATGACTTTGAGATGAATCTGTTCAAGGCTGCGATCCTTCCTGTCAATCTTTGCACATCCTTGGCATTGGCAGGAGACTTGATGTTCACAATGGCCTTGATTTGTTCTGGACTTGCCTCTATCCCTCTTTTTGTCACCATGTAACCTAAGAATTTGCCAACTTTTACTCCAAAGTGGCATTTGGAAGTATTCAATTTCATGTTGTATCTATCAAAGATATCAAATGCTTCCTCCAAATCTCTAAGGTGATCCTCAGCTTTCTTGGACTTAACCACCATGTCATCAATAGAGACTTCCATTGTGTGTCCAATTTGTTCTTTAAACATAATATTTACTAGCTTTTGGTATGTAGCACCTGCATTTCTTAGTCCAAAGGGCATAGCAATATAACAATATATACTAGTAGGGGTCATAAAGGCTGTATCTCTTGATCAGATGGTTCCATATGAATTTGTTGGAATCTAGATGAAGCATCCATAAAATTTAACAACTCATGACCTGCTGTAGCATCCACCATGGAGTCAATGTGGGGAAAAGGGAAAGGATCCTTGGGACATGCCTTATTTAAATCAGTAAAGTCGACACATACCCTCAACTTTCCATTCTTTTTTTGAACAACAACCACATTGGCTAACCACCTTGGATACTTTACCTCTCTAATCATACTTGCTCTGATCAGTTTATCTACCTCCTCTTGGATGATGACATTTCTTTCAGGTGCAAACTTCCTCCTTTTCTGATGTATTGGCTTGAAGGACCTGTCAATGCCAAGTTTATGAGTAATAATATCTTTGGAAATACATGTCATGTCTTCATGTTTCCAAGCGAAGGTAGCTTTTCTCCTTTTTAAGAAGGATACTAAATCCTGTTCAATGATGTCAAGGATCCCGGATCCTATAAAGACCTTGGATTAAGGATCCTCATGGTTCATCAGAATGTCTTTCACATCTTGTTCTTGGATTCAGGATCCTCAGGGTTCATCAGAATGTCTTTGACATCTTCTTCTCTTGCCTCCAGGACATCCCTTGGAGGATACTTTAATTGTTATGCCTCCCTAGGTCTTGAGGCTGGCTTCATTGATGAAGTGTAACAATTCTTGGACTCTTGCTGATCACTTTCTATCTTCACCACACCCCTTGGAGTTGGGAGTTTGACACACTGATGATACGTAGAGGGGACTGCTTTCATATCATGTATCCATGGCCTGCCAAGGATAACATTACAACAAGATAAGCAATCTATGACACAAAATTTTTTAATAGAATTTACTCCCTCTATGTAAATAGAAAGTTTAATGTCCCCCAATATGTTCTTGGTTTCCCCACTGAATCCCACAAGAACTGATGATCTTGGGATAATTTCTGATTCAGGGATGTTCATTCTCTTGAGGACATCTAGTTGGATAATGTTCACTGAGCTTCCCCCATCTATGAGAATCCTACGAACAAAATGGTTAGAAATAAACAATGTAATAACAAGACCATCATGATGAGGATCCTGAATATCCACACGGTCTTCCTCATCAAAGGATATGACTTTTTCCTATGTAAGGATAGAAGTTCGAATAGGCCTATCCCCATTCCCCATCTTTGTCTCTTTCGCATGCCTCTTAGCTGCTGAAAAGGAAGTGCCACATATATCTGATCCACTAGAGATAAAGTTGATAATCTGGGCATCAGCTAGAGGAGCAGGAGCCCTTTCTGGAATCTTTTCAGGATCCTGGATCCCTTGTTTTTTTCTTCCAAATAGCTCCTTCAAGTATCCTTTGCTTAAGAGGTAACCAATCTCTTTCCTGAGTGCTATACATTCATCAGTGAGATGACCAAAATCTCCATGATAGGCACACCGTTTTGATTTGTCTTTTGTGGCAGCTGGCTTGTTATTCTTTCCAGGCCATCTAGCTTTATCACCTAGATTCTACATAGCCAAGATTAGTTCACTATTATCAACAACAAAGCAATATTCAGAAATAGGAGGATAATCTTCATCATCTTCCTCTTGCTCCACAACATGCACATTTTGATTTTCAGACTTGTTGTATGATTTGGATTTGTTGTTCCTAAAATAGGATCCTTGCTTTTCCTGCTTTGAGGATCCTGACAGTCTTTCCTGGATCCTTTTGTCATCCTCTAAACGGATGAACCTAAGGGCCATGTTTCTTATCATCAAGATTCTTGCAAGGTGTCATAACAAGATCATCATAGAATTGTGATCCTTAAGCAAACCCATTTTAAAAGCTTCTACAGCTGTGGCAATATCCAGATTGGGAATCTCTAAGGATTCTCTACTGAATTTAGTTATGTAATCCCTTAGTGATTCATTATGACCTTGAGTTACCCTATATAAATCACTAGTTAATCGTTCAAATCTCCTACTACATGAAAATTGGCTATTGAACAAGTTAACTAGATTAGCAAATGAAGTAATAGAGTAAGGAGGAAGACTTAGCAGCCATTTAAGAGCCGATCCTGTCAGTGTGGATCCGAAACCCTTGCAAAGGCATACTTCTTTTAACCTTTCAGGAATGGGGTTAATCTCCATTCTTTCCTTGTATTGAGTTACATGCTCTTCTGGATCAGTTGTACCATCATAGAGCTTCATGTTTGGTGATTGAAACCTCTTTGGTATCTCTGCATCACATATTGGTCGTGCAAAGCGTGACACACTGTGACTCCCATCCGGGATCTCAGGAATGGGTTTAACCACTCCTGGGACACTGGATATTATATCCTTGAGTTTTTGCAACTCATTTTCCATAGCTTGGTTGATTCCTGGTTCCTGCACAAAGCCATGGTTAGTATTATAAGATGTATTTAAAGTGTTACCTCCTGATTGATTCGAGGCTGGGATTCCTGATGTGAATCTAAATTGATGTGATTCTGGAATGATCATGGGACCAGATGAAGCAATAATGTGCATGGGAATGAAATCTCCCACATGAATCTCTGAACGTCTGGGTTGTTGACTCCTTAAGGATCCTTGATCTTGAAAGATATTGGATCCAATATACATCGGAGCTGAAGGTCTTGGAGGATACTCCATGGATCCGTGAACCTGCGATGAGGATCCTGGATGCTGAGAGTAGGATCCTTGAGCTGATAGAATCCCCATGTATCCTCCCGAACTGGAGAAGGGTCCTTGATGCTCGAAGGAGGATCCTTGAGGCTGAAGAGAGGATCCTGTAAGTTGAAAGTAGGATCCTTTGTGACATTTGTGCTCTGTAAACACTGAACGATGTAAAACAATATCAATTATCAATGAAATGACGTGTTTTGGTGTCAATATATGTGTATTTGTGTTTGTAAATTTTACGTTTTGATTCGAGTTCGATTTCAAGCTCCAAATCGCTTTCTGAAAGTTATACGCAAACTGATGCGTAAACGTAATCAGTTTAACACGACAAACACTCCGGAATAGTGATATAGGCTTAACATACCTTAAATAACATTTACATAACTTAGAAATAAGTTTTGGAGGGTTTGGTGTGTCGAAAACAAGTTTATTTGATCACAGGGACTATTTGCCACAAACTGCAAAAGTCTGTCGATTTGTATAGCAACAAACATTCAAGAACATGATCATAAGCTAAACATACCCTAAATATCCTTTACATAACTTAGAAATAGGCTTTGAGGGGTTCGGTATGCGAAAATGCGCTTATTTGATCAATAGGGACTAAAAGCGTCAAAAAGTGCATAAGTTTGCATTTACGCGCATATTTTACGTTTTGAACATATCCGGACATCCAAAAAAAAATTTAATCATTAAAATATTTTATTTTAGTGATCGGAATGCAAAAATACCATTCCTCGCACAATTTGGATCGTTTTCGCGTTCGTTCGAGTTTTCGTCATAATTAACCGAATAACGCGACCGTACGACCAAACTAACCGACATCCGAGATTTTTTCAAGCATATTTCATGTTCCCTATGCTTTAACTTCATTGTAGAGCCTTTAAATGGGGTTAACGGGGCTTAAATGCATCAAAAACTGAGTTTTAAGCATGCAGGGGCCAAAACTGTCAATTGCTGAAAGATGCCTCGCGGGACGCGTAAGCCAAGGTTGAATCTTATGCGGGGCGCAACAGATGAAGCTGGAAGAAACAATGAATCTGGTTAAACAACCTGTTTCCACTGATTTAAACCATTGATTTAGCATACTATGGGCTTGTTTTTGTGCTCCCCTAGTATTTAAAACTATGGGCAACATTTGTATGGCCAAGATCAAGCTTTGATCTACTCAAAAACACATGTGATGATCCTAGTGATTCAAGATTTCCTATAAATACCCATCACTTTTTCCATTTTCATTTGCTCATCATCTCAAATCAGCTCTAAGTTGAAGCTCTCACTTGTTGAAGGCTTCATACCTGAGTATTTTTAGTTCAATTCTTCCTAGCTTGGACCCTTTGTAAGTTTCTTTCATGCTTGGTTATGATTTTCAAGCATGAAAGTCAAATAGTGTTTGACTTTCTGCTTTCACCATGAATTGGTCAAGACAAAGTTCGTTTGAACTTTGCAACGTGAGCATAATCATGATGGTTATAGTCCCTTGTGACTATACCTACTGATTACCACGTTGATTAGCCGAAGTGACGAGTCAAAGTTTCGGTCCAAATGCCGATTATGCGCATTTTGCGACGAAACTATTTTCGGCTATCAAAACACTTTGTTTTGATATCAAACCTGTTTTCTAACTTAGTTAAACATGTTTTAACATGTTTAACTCGTCACTTTTAGTCTAGTGCTTGTTTAGGGTCGAAAGTCAAGCGGTCTTGACAACCGTTTAGACTTTCGAACCCGACCCGTTTGGTCGATCATTAGGATCCGACCAAACATATTTTGTGACCATAGTTGTATAGGGAATAACCTTCCGAGGTTATACCTTATGGTCACTTATTTTAATTAGTTGTATGATAGGTAGTTCATATGCCTTAGGAAAATGACCAAAATGCCCTTTTCATGCATAATTTGAATTTAAACATATGTAACTAAATTTTTTACACTTAAACTGATTATGCAACATATTTAAACATGTTAGGGCATATAATACTTGTCATAGGACTAGTTAGGCGTCTCGAACCCGCATTTGCGCAAATGACGCGTTAAAATAGCATAGACTACCTTAACGGGTCATAACGGGTCGTAAGCACTTAGGATAGGTTCCGAATCAGAATGTAGACTTTGTTAAACCATATCACATGAGTTTCAATACTCATTTGGTTTACGAGACCTCATTCTACCCGATCTCCCGATTAGGTGTCGATTTATTAACATAGCGATCCGATTACTAGGTGCCACTTGATTTCCTTGGTTTGCCCGAGCTTTGTTAAGTTCATTTTATCGAGGATATCTGCAATCTCAAGTGAGTACATAGTTCCCCTATTTTACTGCTTTTAACTATTTTGGGGTGATTCATATGTGCAAAACAATTTCGATGTTTTCAAAAACGAATACTATGGTTTATATTAAACACAATGATTTCGATAATGTGAACGAACTTGTTGGGACGTTATTACATAAAACGAATGACATTCATTAGCTTTGGCCGAGCCGACCTGTAGTATGTTATGGTACCATAGGATCTTACAAATCCTGTTATCAGACTACCGCCATGGTTATGTATGGGGGTAATGTGGGTAACGACTGAACCTGATGATTGTTAACTTACCCTTTGGTGGTATGTTAATACGAGTTGAATGATGGACGAGTTACGAAGGTTTGAATGTATTCAACGAGACGACCAAAAGTTAGTTTTCACAATTAAAACACGAACGATTTGAACGATTGAACGATTCACACGATTGAACGATTTGAACGATTTAAACAAGTTTAATGAATTGAACGAACGATTGACAACACGAATGAATGGAATGATTTTTGAACGATTGGGTTTTGGTATGTGATTAGATAACGGGACGAGTGTAACGTGATAAAAGCATGGTAGATACACCGCTGGTACTTCTTATGTATAAGTGCTTTTAACATATTACATTCCGTGACGTTATTTAGTTCACTTGGACGAACGATTTTAAACGATGTTTACTATGTGAAATAAACCATACGAGTTTTATTACGAGAACGATTTACAATTTGGTTTACATAAAAAAATGTTTTGCGTTAAGATTCATGGCAACAAGGTTTTATAAACTATAACCAATTTGTTTTGAGTTGGTTATTCATATTGCAATACAAACATTTTTACAAAACAAGGTTTTCAAATATCGACTCTTGTAGTCGTACGAGGTATTGCAACAAGTATACAAGCCATGAATCCGACTTACTCAAAAAACTTATGTGCTCGCCGGCATTTCTTTGCTGACTTTATTTTCACATATGTTTCAGGTGGTGTTTAATGATGATGTTGTTGATTACTAGGATGCATACTCACATAGGACCGGACGAGGCCTTAGTGACTTAATAACTGTTATAGACAATATGTGAACCTGTTTGTTCTGTTTCAAGACAATGTTAAATGTTTAATATCTCAATAAAACGAAACTTTTTAATCCATGTGTTGTGAAACAATAATTCTGTCGCTCCACTCCCCGACGTTTCCGCCGCGGTTTGTTGTTTTACGCCGTCGGGGTGTGACAGAAGAGTTGGTATCATAGCTCATGGTTATAGGGAATTAGGTTATTAGTAATGCTTTGACCTAGACTATAACCTTTCAAAGACCCTAACGCAAGTTTACTTGCGTTTAGATTCTAAAACAATACCGTCGCCTATCTTTAGGTGGCAACCATAACAAGAACATGAATAACAAATCCGTTTTGGAAATCAATCATCTATTCCTAGATGATTTGTTATAAGGTTTTGAACCTTCAAAGTTTTCAAAAATCTCGTCAAAGTTTGGGTCTTGTAATGTGAACACGTGCAATCTGGAAGGGTGGGTGCCTGTACCTCAAGTTTTCTGTCTAAGGCTAGAGTGTTCGTACAAATCCACATAATCGGACCAGTCACTCTTACCTGTGAACTCTTGGGGTGAGTGTCCACTTATAGGCTAAAGCATGTCTTCGCGACACATTATATTGACCCATTTACTTTGATTAGTCATTGTTTGTCGTTTGTTTGTTCGAGGTAACGAATGAATGATCGCCTTCCCTATGTTTTGTCGATGTTTTCAATACCTCTTTTGTTTATCCAATTGTCAATCTCACTCGTTTCTCATGTTTCCTTGTTTTTTGTATAATATGCCACCTAGACGTGATCAAACACAGGACGCTGCACTCGCAGCCCTTGTGGCTTAGCAGATCGCTGCTGTGATTCCGAACCTCATAACTCACATTAATCAAGCGAACAATAATAACAACAAAAACAATAATGCTCAGTGTAGTTTCAAAACGTTTAATTCGGCTAAACCACTGAAGTTTTCTGGGTCTCAAGGAGCAACTGCGCACCTACAATGGTTCGAGAGTCTGGAAAGCACGTTTAGACATGTTCAATGTCCGAATCAGCGAAAGGTCGAGTTTGCATCTAGTGTTTTCGAGAAACGTGCTCTAACATGGTGGAACGATGTGATGAGAGATAGGGGTGCCGATGTGGCTTTGGCACAAACTTGGGAAGAGCTACGGGCTCTCATGATGAGGGAGTTCTGTTCCCGACACGAGATAAGGGCGTTGGAACGAGAGTTCGATGATCTTAAGCAAGATGGGGGAGAACACCGTGCTTACACGGATCGTTATGAGGAGTTAAGTTTGTTATGTCCTACTATGGTTACCCCGTTGGAGAAAGCAATCGAGAGGTATATAGATGTTTTGTCTGACTCTGTGCAAGACATTGTTACTGGTAGTAACCCTACCACTGTGCGTCAGGCTATCGAATTAGCTGCAACCCTGACTGAGTCTCAGGTCAGGAAGGGAAAACTGACCCGCAAGGGTGATAAGAAACAGTCAGCTGATGTCACTCAAGACAAGGGTAAGGGTAAGAAAAAAGGCGAGTCATCGAGTAGGTCGAGGAAGTGCAAGGCTTCCCAGAATTTTGCTGTTACCGCACAAAACACTCAGAACCCACCAACACAGCCTCCTGCAAAGAAGCCGTATGCTGACACTGCACCTTACTGTAATCGGTGCAATGGTCACCATGTCGCTCAACAAATGTGTAAATAGCGCACCACTTGTGGTAAACTTGGCCACACGGCCAACATTTGTCGAGTGGGTCCGAATCAAGCTGCTCAAAATCTAGCACAAGCTCCAGTTCAGGGAAATGCTGCCAGACCTCCATTCCTACCTGGTTCATGTTATAATTGCGGAGAGGTGGGTCACTTCCGAAACAACTGTCCTAGGCTTGCGAACGCGAATGTCAATGCAAATGCAAATGCAAATCCCGCTCATGGACGAGCATACAATCTGAATGCTAACGAAGCTCATGCTGATAACGAAGTTGTTAACGGTACGTTCCTTGTTAACCATCGACCTGCATCTGTTCTTTTTGATTCTGGTGCAAATAGAAGTTTTGTATCGTTATCTTTTGAGCCTTTACTTGCGATACCTAGAACTAAACTAAGGAAGCCCTTATCTGTCGAAGTTGCTACTGGTGAACCTCTCGTACTCGATTCTGTCATTCGCAATTGTCAATTGAACCTCGATAACCATCTTTTTCCTATTGATCTCACACCGATGCAACTTGGGAATTTTGATATTATCGTAGGGATGGATTGGTTAACTAAACATCATGCTGAGGTGGTTTGTTTCGATAAGATTGTTCGTATTCCTCTTTTGTCTGGTGAAGTTCTAGAAGTTCGTGGCGAGAAACCTTGGAATGGTCTGAAACTCATGTCGTGTACTAAAGCCCAAGGATATTTACGAAAAGGATATGTGGCCTTTCTGGCACATGCCATAGAGGAGAAAGGCAAGAGCAAAAGTATTCAAAATATTCCGATTGTTCGAGATTATCCAGAGGTGTTTCCTGATGAACTGCCTGGTTTACCTCTAGTTCGTCAAGTCGAATTCCATATTGATCTTGTCCCCAATGCCAACCCGATTACTAAAGCACCTTATCGTCTTGCACCATCTGAGACGTAAGAATTATTGAAACAGCTTCAAGAATTATCTGATAAAGGATTCATCCGATCGAGCTATTCACCTTGGGGCGCTCCAGTCCTGTTTGTGAAAAAGAAAGATGGGTATTTCCGTATGTGTGTCGATTACCGTGAGCTCAACAAGCTCACCATCAAGAATTGATATCCTCTACCACAAATTGATGATCTTTTTTATCAGCTACAAGGTACTACATGTTTTTCCAATATCGATCTACGTTCTGGGTATCATCAGCTTCGTGTATTCGAAGAAGACATTCCCAAAACTGCTTTCTGCACACGGTATGGTCACTACGAGTTCACTGTCATACCTTTTGGTTTGACGAATGCTCCAGCTTTTTTCATGGATTTAATGAATAGGGTTTGTAAACCTTATTTAGACAAGTTCAAAATTGTATTCATTGACGATATTCTTATTTATTCGAAGTCACGAGCCGATCACGAACAACACCTTCGTCTGACAATGGGACTACTGAAGAAGGAACAACTATTCGCCAAATTCTCCAAGTGTGAATTTTGGCTTAAAGATGTTAAATTTTTGGGTCATATTGTCAACGAGCAGGGTATTCATGTCGATCCTTCCAAAATTGTTGCTATTAAGGATTGGAACACACCTAGTACTCCTACAGAAGTTCGCTCTTTTCTTGGTCTTGCTGGTTATTATCGACGATTCATCACGAACTTCTCATAGATCGCAGTTCCTCTCACTGCTTTGACTCAGAAGAATAAGCCTTTTGAGTGGGGACTCAAATAAGAGGAAGCTTTCCAAACACTGAAACAAAAACTCTGTGATGCTCCTGTCTTTTCTTTGCCCGATGGAAACGATGATTTTGTTGTCTATTGTGACGCATCAAACTTAGGCCTTGGTTGTATTCTTATGCAACGAGGTAAGGTTATAGCTTATGCGTCAAGACAATTGAAAATTCACGAGAAGAACTACACCACTCATGATCTTGAGTTGGGCGCTGTGGTTTTTGCACTCAAAATCTGGAGAGACACTATCTCTATGGCATGAAATGTGTGGTTTTCACGGACCACAAAAGTCTCCAACACATTTTCAATCAAAAGGAGCTTAACATGAGACAACGACGCTGGGTTGAACTCTTGAACGATTACGATTGCGAGATTCGCTACCATCCTGGTAAGGCGAATGTTGTAGCCGATGCGCTAAGTCGAATGGAACAAGTCAAGCTTCATTGTGTTCGAATTCTATCCGATATTCAAACTCGCATCTCTCAAGCTCAACGTACTTGTGTTACACAAGACCTGATGGGTAAGGAATTACCACGTCAATTAGAGCTTAAACTCGAAACGAAAGACAATGGGTTACTCTATTTCAAGAAACGTTTGTGGATTCCGAAACAAGACAATCTTCACACTTTAGTGATGGACGAATCTCATAAGTCTCGCTATTCTATCCATCCTGGTGCTGTCAAAATGTACAAGGATCTTCGTACTCAGTACTGGTGGCCTGGTAAGAAAAAGGATGTTGCCTTGTATGTATCGAAATGCCTAACTTGTCTCAAAGTCAAGACTGAACACCAACGACCATCTAGTTTGCTTGTACAACCAGAGATACCGGTATGGAAGTGGGAGAACATTGCGATGGATCTCATCACTAAGTTACTGCGCACATCTAGAGGTCATGATGCCATTTGGGTAGTCATTGATCGTCTTACAAAGTCAGCTCACTTTATACCGATTCGTGAGGATCTATCTGCTAATAAACTTGCCAAGACTTATGTTGATGAGATTGTGTCTCGACATGGTGTTCCTTTGGATATCATATCTGACCGTGATGCTCGATTCTCATCTCACTTTTGGATGACCATGCAATCTGCTATGGGAACCCAACTAAATCTAAGCACTTCTTATCATCCCCAAACGGATGGACAATCCGAGAGAACGATACAAACATTGGAGGATATGCTTAGAGCATGTGTGATAGACTTTGGTGGTAATTGGGATTCTCATCTACCGTTGATCGAATTCTCTTACAACAATAGTTATCATGCTAGTATCAATATGGCACCATTCGAAGCTTTATACGGTCAAAAATGTCGTTCACCTGTCTGTTGGAATGAGATCGGTGAAACTCAGCTTACTGGACCTGAGCTCATTCTGGAAACAACGGACAAAATCAAGAAAATTCGTGATAATCTTCTGACAGCTAGAAGCCGTCAAAAGAGTTATGCGGATATGCGATGCAAGCCCTTGGATATTCAAGTTGGAGACCATGTCCTACTCAAGGTATCCCCTTGGAAGGGAGTGGTGAGATTTGGAAAGAAAGGAAAACTTGCACCACGATACGTTGGACCATTTAAGATTGTTGAAAGAATCGGAAAGGTTACCTATCGACTAGAGCCACCTCCTGAACTTGGGAATATTCACCCAACATTCCACATGTCCAACTTATGAAAGTGTTTAGCCGATACTAATCTTCACATTCTACTCAATGAAATCCAAGTTGATGACACAATGCACTTTGTCGAGAAACTAGTGTAGATAATGGACCGTGAAGTCAAGCGACTGAAGAACAAGCGAATATGATTAGTCAAGGTTCGCTGGGAGTCCAAATGTTGCCCAGAGTTTACTTGGGAATGTGAGGACCAAATGAAGGCGAAATATCCACATTTGTTTTCACAAGTTTCTTCTAGTTAAAATTTCGGGACGAAAATTCCTAAAGTAGGGGAGACTGTGACATTTGTGCTTCGTAAACATTGAACGATGTAAAACAATATCAATTATCAATGAAACGGCGTGTTTTGGTGTCAATATATGTGTATTTGTGTTTGACGATTTTACGTTTTGATTCTAGTTCGATTTCAAGCTCTAAATCGCTTTCTTGAAAGTTATACGCAAACTGATGCGTAAACGTAATTAGTTTAATGCAACAAACACTTCGGAACAGTGAAATAGGCTTAACATACCTTAAATAACCTTTACATAACTTAGAAATAAGTTTTGGAGGGTTTGGTGTGTCGAAAACAAGTTTATTCGATCACAGCGACTATTTGCGACAAACTGTGAAAGTCTGCTGATTTGTATAGCAACGAACATTCCAAAACATGATCATAAGCTAAACATACCCTAAATATCCTTTACATAGCTTAGAAATAGGCTTTGAGGGGTACGGTATGCGAAAACGCGCTTATTTGATCAATTTGGACTAAAAGCGTCAAAAAGTGCATAAGTTTGCATTTACGCGCATATCTTACGTTCTGAACATATCCGGACATCCAAAAATTTTTGTAATCATTAAAATATTTTATTTTAGTGATCGGAATGCAAAAATACCATTCGTCGCACAATTTGGATTGTTTTCGCGTCCGTTCGAGTTTTCGTCGTAATTAACCGAATAACGCGACCGTACGACCAAATGAACCGACATCCAAGATGTTTTCAAGCATATTTCATGTTCCCTATGCTTTAACTTCATTGTAGAGCCTTGAAATGGGGTTAACGAGTCTTAAACGCTTCAAAAACTGTGTTTTATGCATGCAGGGGCCAAAACTGTCAATTGCTGAAAGATGCCTCGCGGGCCGCGTAAGCCAAGGTTGAATCTTACGCGGGGCGCGACAGATGAAGCTGGCAGAAACAATGAATCTGGTTAAACAGCCTGTTTCCACTGATTTTAACCATTGATTTAGCATACTATGGGCTTGTTTTTGTGCTCCCCTAGTATTTAAAACTATGGGCAACATGTGTATGGCCAAGATCAAGCTTTGATCTACTCAAAAACACATGTAATGATCCTAGTGATTCAAGATTTCGTATAAATACCCATCACTTTTGCCATTTTCATTTGCTCATCATATCAAATCAACTCTAAGTTGAAGCTCTCACTTGTTGAAGGCATCATACCTGAGTATATTTAGTTCAATTCTTCCTAGCTTGGACCCTTTGTAAGTTTCTTTCATGGTTGGTTATGCTTTTCAAGTATGAAAGTCAAACAGTGTTTGACTTTCTGCTTTGACCATGAATTGGTCAAGACAAAATTTGTTTGAACTTTGCAACGTGAGCGTAATCACGATGGTTATAGTACCTTGTGACTATACCTACTGATTACCACGTTGATTAGTCGAAGTGACGAGTCAAAGTTTCGGTCAAAATGTCGATTATGCGCATTTTGCGACGAAACTATTTTCGGGTATCAAAAAACTTTGTTTTGATATCAAACCTGTTTTCTAACTTAGTTAAACATGTTTTAACATGTTTAACTCGTCACTTTTAGTCTAGTGCTTGTTTAGGGTCGTAAGTCAAGCGGTCTTGACAACCGCTTAGACTTTCGAACCCGACCCGTTTGGTCGATCATTAGGATCCGACCAAACATATTTTGTGACCATAGTTGTATAGGGAATAACCTTCCGAGGTTATACCTTATGGTCACTTATTTTAATTAGTTGTATGATAGGTAGTTTATATGCCTTAGGAAAATGACCAAAATGCCCTTTTCATGCATAATTTGAATTTAAGCATATGTAACTTAATTTTTGACACTTAAACTGATTATGCAACATATTTAAACATGTTAGGGCATATAATACTTGTCATAGGACTAGTTAGGCATCTCGAACGCGCATTTGCGCAAATGACACGTTAAAGTTGCATAGACTACCTTAACGGGTCATAACGGGTCGTAAGCACTTAGGATAAGTTCCGAATCAGAATGTAGGCTTTGTTAAACCATATCACATGAGTTTCAATACTCATTTGGTTTACGAGACCTCATTCTACCCGATCTCCTGATTAGGTGTCGATTTATTAACATAGCGATCCGATTACTAGGTGCCACTTGATTTCCTTGGTTTGCCAGTGCTTTGTTAAGTTCATTTAATCGAGGATATCTGCAATCTCAAGTGAGTACATAGTTCCCCTATTTTACTGCTTTTAACAAGTTTGGGGTGATTCATATGTGCAAAACGATTTCAATGTTTTCAAAAACGAATACTATGGTTTATATTAAACCCAACGATTTTTATAATGTGAACGAACTTGTTGGGACATTATTACAAAACACGAATGACATTCATTAGCTTTGGCCAAGCCGACTAGTAGTATGTTATGGTACCATAGGATCTGACAAATACCGTTATCGGACTACCGCCATGGTTATGTATGGGGGTAATGTGGGTAACGACTGAACCTGATGATTGTTAACTTACCCTTTGGTGGTATGTTAATACGAGTTAAACGATGGACGAGTTACGAAGGTTTGAATGTATTCAACGAGACGACCAAAAGTTAGTTTTCACAATTAAAACACGAACGATTTGAACGATTGAACGATTTGAACAATTGAACGATATGAACGATTGAACGATTTGAACAATTGACACGATTGAACGATTTAAACAAGTTAAATAAATTGAACGAACGATTGACAACACGAATGAATGGAACAATTTTTGAACGATTGGGTTTTGGTATGTGATTAGATAACGGGACAGGTGTAACGTGATAAAAGCATGGTAGATACGCCGCTGGTACTTCTTATGTATAAGTGCTTTTAACATATTACATTCAGTGGTGTTATTTAGTTCACTTGGACGAACGATTTTAAACGATGATACACAACGATGTTTACTATATGAAATAAACCATACGAGTTTGATTACTGGAACGATTACAATTTGGTTTACATAAACAAATGTTTTGGGTTAAGATTCATGGCAACAAGGTTTTATAAACTATAACCAAATTGTTTTTGAGTTGGTTATTCAAATATCGACTCTTGTAGTCGTACGAGGTATTGCAACAAGTATACAAGCCATGAATCTGACTTACTCACAAAACCTATGTGCTCACCGGCATTTCTTTGCTGACTTTATTTTCACATATGTTTCAGGTAGTGTTTAATGATGATGTTGTTGATTACTAGGATGCATGCTCATATAGGACCGGACGAGGCCTTAGTGACTTAATAACTGTTATAGACAATATGTGAACCTGTTTGTTCTGTTTCAAGACAATGCTAAATGTTTAATATCTCAATAAAACGAAACTTTTTAATCCATGTGTTGTGAAACAATAATTCTGTCGCTCCACTCCCCGACGTTTCCGCCGCGATTTGTTGTTTTACGTGGTAGGGGTGTGACATCCTTGAGCCTGTGTCATTACCGATGATCCATAGTGCATACTTGATGATCCTCCATGGTACTGGACACCTGATGCCGTGGAATGCTAAATAGTTTTGCTGGAGTACCGAAATCCAGTGATCTAGGCACCAATGGAGAGTGATCCTCCGTTGATCTCTTCAATTTCTTGATTTCATCAATCTCACGAAGGATCCTGTCATTAGTTTTGTCCTGCTGCTGCATGTAATCCTTAATCTGCAAAATCAAAGAATAAAGATCATTGTTAGTAGGACCAGAAGAAACAGCAGTAGTTGTTTTTGTAAAAACGGGGGTTGTCTTCTTCGCAGCATTCTCAGCATTCTTCTGGGATCCAGAAGGAACAGGAGGCAAAGGTGGAATGCCCCTTGAAGAGGTGATTGCTGGCATGGAGCTTGAAGTGTTCTTCCCATGAGAAGCCATATGGTTGAAGGTAATGAACAGAAATGAATGAAATGAACAAGATTTTTCAAGAATGAAGTACTGATTGCCCCACGGTGGGCGCCAATCTGTTTTGGTCAAAAATCACACGAGGATAATATAACAAAATCTAATTTTTATGAGGTTAGATGCTTGATTAATTGATACAATGATTGCTAGAGTGTTAGTGTGTGCGTAATCGCCAAGAGTTTGCAGAGAGTTCGAGAGTTGTGAATGTGTGTAACTAAGTTGCTAAATAAAGCTTGTTATCCCCTTTAAAATTAGAAAATATCTAAGTAACAAACTATCCGAATTTGGTGCTAGCCTCCCCACGATCACCACAACGGTTATGGAGCTATTGCACGTGCACAAATGTCAAGCATATTCCCCTGGAATCTCGGTCGGACCAAGTCTCATTCGAATACACCTGCAAAACAAGTTCAAGAATTATGGAAACAATTGTTAGTTAGAATAATAAAGAGGATCCTGGATCCTTAGCCATCCTGTATCATCTCCTGAGGATCCTCGATCCATACTAAACTGAGGATCCATGATCCACGCTACACTTGAGGATCCGTGATCCACATGCTATAAAATTATATCCCTAACAGTAAGAATTTTTCATTATCGTATTTGTTGTTATCTTATAGCATTTTTTAGTATACATTTGTTATAGAATCTATTAGTGTTGTTTTCAACATTAGATATTTGAATAGTTCTAATGGAAGACCACACAACTTCATGAATGTTATTCGGTTAGTGTGCTAAGAAAGAATGAGGCTAAGTGAAACACTAACACAAACAAACAAACATAGTGGCATACAAGTCTAACCGATATAACAAAATCATAACGGAAAATTGAATGCACAAACGAATGAGGTCATGATTTAAACTGAAGGTTCTGTAACAAGTTACATTTCGAGAACCTTGGTTTTGCAAAACCTTTATATCATACAACTTGTATCGATAAAATTTAATAAAAACACATAGTGAAGTAAATTTGGAGGTTTTGACATATGAAACAAGTTTCTTGAAATTTATTATAATACTATAAGCTTCTTAGGGTACACATAACTCTTACCAATTACTTAGCAGGTTTAATGACACTACCAACTGTTTGTAGTTTAGCATGTTATTAGAACCTCTGCCAATTGTTGAACATCTACCAGTTCTCTAAAAACACAAGCAAATCAACCAGATTCTACTTAAGTCACCATCTCAAAATGTAGCATTATTATAACTTCCATAGTAAATCGAGCTTCAAATGTAAGAAGTTGAAGGGAACCGACGATTAAAGAGTTCCGATAGGTAAATCCCATAATATGGGTACAACTTATGGAATTGGAGTAAACCAGAGCGGCAGTGGTTATCTTAGTCATCACATACATTAGATCGATGGGTGAATCCTTGATGTGGTTTTGGCTTTCCTGGAATAATCAGGAAGACATATACCATAATTGGGTGTTTAACCTACAAAAGAACAGATGATATTCAAAAGCCAAAACATGACCTATTGATCAAGAAATAAACGGTTGATGAAGCATTCTCCTCCCAAAGATAGTGAATCATGAACACTAATCAGAACATATGTTCAAGACATTCAAAACTCCGTTGAAGCAAAACACTGATCATGAAGACCAAACATCTGTTGTGGACGCACAGATGTTTGATACAAGCCAACAACAATTTGAAGAACAAAGGTTTTCTCAATGTAACAATACTTAGCTTAGAACAAATTAAAGATCCCTAAACGTGATCCCTATTGTAAGCTTGAATTACAAGCACTAATTAGTTAAGCTATAAAAACATAATAAACTAAAAACCAAGGTAGCTTTAACCCAATCTTGTTGTGACATATCGTTTACTAGTTGAGAGGCTAGGGATTATTCATTATGTACATATTTCCAGACCATTATCGATATGTTGTGACAAGGTTGAGAGAATGTCGGTAACCAGACAAGAAACCGCTTCCAATTTTCATAAAAGATAAAATTGAAGACTTAATCATTTTCCTCATTTTATACAATAAACTATATTGATTAAGAAAGATTATTCCAAGAGTCCTATATTACTATTTTAGTCTACTAGACTAACTATAAATAAGGATGGTTAAAATAATAATAAATGGTTGAGTAAAGGAAACATGTCCTTGGACGATATTTGGTTATTATCTAAAGCCATACTATATATGATGGGTTCTCTACCTGATGTGTGTATTTAATTTAAATAAAAATCATCTTTTATAAATTTAAAACTAGATAATCGTGCTTTGAATTTATTAACTTAATGCACTTAAGTTTGCTAAATATTACTAAACTAATATACCTAATTCACACGACATCAAGTTTTTGGCGTTGTTGCCAAGAGATATGGTTTATTCCATAGAAAAACTTAAATTATTATCTTGACCAGCCTTATTTTCTCTCTCTTTTTTTTCTTCTTCTATTTTTATTTTTACTTTTATCTTCAACACTCATGCTCGTTCCTTAGTTATTTTGTAGATTTCTTTCAAGGATGGTCACCGCGAAAATGTCATCAATATGACAAAGGCGAAACAGGAGCTAAGTTTTTCTTGGGGAAATACTTTGCTCTAAATCTTTTTACCATCAAAATCTATCTATTACATTGAGGTAGCTCACACCATGTATAGAAATCAGGAAGGTAAGTTCACTAGACCTGTTGTTAGGGCATAGATTTTTATAACTATGGATCCAATATTTAGAGGTGTTGCCTGGATCAATTATCCTTAGCGGGTAGTACAGGGATTCAGAGGATCAAGGATCCTTATTATTACCTATGATTTCTAACAATTGTTCTCGATGTTTGTTAATATTCATGTGCAGGTTATTAACGAAGTGGACTGAGTCTTAGATGGAATCTCGGGGATGATTCGTTTAAGATGTTGCACGTGCTATTTCCACAAACGGTCATGGGAGTGGACGTGGTCTTGCATAATTTTTGGACTTAGTTGTTAGTGTTATTCAAAATGGGTTGATCAAGTGTTAGGAGACACAATTCACATTTCACATACACACATTACGAACTAGAAAACATACACAACACTCTTAGCAATCAGTTGTAAAACGATTGATCGACATCCAAAGTTGTAACCACTTTTCGATTGTGCAATATACTTGGTAGTGATAGTTTTCACTACCCGAGGTTTTTGTACTGGTGATCTACTAGTGATCAAGGGCTTTTCCTCGTATAAATATCTGTGTTTGATTACCGTATACGTTTGACATTTATTTCACCATTGTTCATCACCTAAGCACTCTACCTCACTTTATAAATTTGGTTACTGTTTTGGTCAAAAATCACACAAGGATAATTTAACCAAATCTGATTTTTGTGAGGTTAGATGCTTGGTTAATTGGACAAATGTATGAACAATAAATGAATGAAATGAATGATGAACACAAGGATTTGTACGAGGAAAAAGCCCTTGATCAATGAATGATCTCCGGCATAAAAAACCTCGGGTGATGGAAACTACCGATCATCAACTATATTAAACAAACAAAGTTTACAACTTGGGATGATAACAAGCTTGGTACAATGATTGCTAGTGTGTAAGTGTGTAATCGCCAAGTGATTGCAGAGAGTTCAAGTTCGAGAGAGTTGTGTATGTGTGTTGCTAATAATGCTAAAATGAAGCTTGTTATCCCCTTTAAAATTAGAAATAATCTAACTAACAAACTATCCGAAAATGGTGCAAGCTTCCCCACGATCACCATAACGGTCATAGAGTCATTGGACGTGCAAAAATGCCAAGCATATTCCCCTAGAATCTCGGTTGGACCAAGTCTCATTCGAATACACCTGCAAAACAAGCTCAAAAATGATGGAAACAATTGTTAGTTTAGGATAATAATGAGGATCCTGGATCCTTATTCTTGCAGCATCTTATGAGGATCCTTAATTCGAACTGAACTGAGGATCCGTGATCCATGCCACACTTGAGGATCCGTGATCCATTGCTATGAAATTCTATCCTTAACAGTTACATTATCATTGATCAGATTTTTGACTAAAACAATTTGGCGCCCACCGTGGGGCAAGTGGTGCTTCAATTCTAAAGTTTTTCATGCATTTCTGCTCAATTTCATTAATTCCATAATACCATGGTCTCTCAAAGGAAATCCACTTCAACTGCCATGCCAACGGTTACCTCATCTCAGAGCTATATGTCATTGTCTCCTATTCCCTCACCATTCCAGAAGAATATTGAAATGCTTAGTAGAAGACATCATCTGTCTTCCAAGGATCCAAAACTTCTGCTATTTCCTCCTCTACTAATACTGACAATGAACTTTCTGTTTTGTTTTCGCAGATAAAAAGCTACATGGAGCAGTAGAACAAGACCAACCAAAAGATCCTACGTGAGATTGAAGATATCAAGAAACAAAAGAGGCCAGCAGAGGATCAGTCTCCGTTGATACCTAGTGTCACACCCCAACCGATGGAGGAAACATTGGAGTGAGACGAAAACGAGATTGCTCATTGCATCATAACACTAGTTGCGACAATATATTAAATTTAATTGCATAAATACTAAATGAATACATTGTTCCAAACAAATACAATCAAAATTGTAACAAACATAAAATGAAACATATAATAGTTTATTTGTTTAAGGTGAGTATCTAAGTCCACCCTAACTTGTTTCTTCGTGCCATCATCTATCAACCAGCAACATGTGTTAAAATATGATCAACAGATATGTTGGCGAGTATACAAGTTTTATACATAGCATAATAATGAAAATGTTTAATTGTGCTCATATCCAACATGAATAAATGTATACAAGTTACTAACATGCTGTACTACTGTAAGCTATATGTCAAACCAGAGTTTAACGCAATCGTGATTACCCAACATCGTCGAAACGAAGAGGGAGTAATGGTGTTTACTTAACAATACCATAAGAATACGGGCGGGGCGTTAATCCTATAGAAATATAATTTTTAAGGAAGGATTGCAAGTTAATGAGCATATAGACACATGTAAACATATCATATGAGATTAACAAGTATAACAAGTCTCATGTTTAATAGTGGATAGAGTGTGATTGCTAAACATGTTTAATAGTGTTGTGTGTTCTGTATAATTGTACGTGTTACACCCAAAGTGAATAAAATGAAAAAGGGATCGAGTATACTCACAGTTTTGCGTAAATAAACACGAAACCGCGAGCTGATTAGATAGGGTTTTGTACACCGAGGTCACCCTGAAAATGGGTAAACGAAGGTATAAGTATTCTGATGTGAAAATGTTCGGATCAGATCTTAAAATATGAGAAAGGTACGTCAGAAAACAAGTAACAGACCCTTCGTGAGAGAGGAGGCCCTTTCATGCGAAAGGCAGCAACCTTTCGTGCGACCGGTCTTGTTTGAATACGAATTTGCACGTAAAACTTGATCGTAAACTGATTTAAACATAAAACAGTAACAGTAGTTGTTAAACAATTTGAAAACAGAAAGTAAAAATGGCCAAACAGTCAAGTAAGGACAACCCAGGTGTGCCAACACAACATAGAAGGCATGAGTCAAGTGTTGGAGGCTGGACGAGGTTAACTTACTTTGTGACTAGAAAACTGTTTGGTGTTCATCACTGATGAACTGACATCAAACAAATATGAAATAAAAAACGAAACACATAAAAGCAGTCCCTTTCGTGCTACAGGGATCTCCTGTGGTGCGAAAGGTGTCAGTTTTGTCAAAAACGGTTGTTAGATCTGTTCGAAACAGATCAATACTTGGTGGAAATTAACCCTAATGTAAACCCTTAACTATGAACTGAGTTGAGGGTCTGATGGGTACCAGATTCTACCAAGCTTGTGCAGAAATTAGGAAGAAGTGTACGAACAAGTTGTAAAAACATCAAATTTTGTAAATCTTGATTTGAATCTCACATGTGGTGAGGTTTCAACATCAGTTTGCCTAAGCAAACTAGTGAAATCCATCCATGAGATGTGTTCAATCAAGATGATTTGTAATAAAAGTTTGAGAAATGGAACTAAAATGCATAAAAATGTAATAAAATGAAGAGAAAATGAAAGAAAATTGATACCAAGACTTTTGTTCACTGACGGGTAGTCCGTAGGACAACCCTTAAATGTTATAAACGATAATTTAATCTCGCATTTATCCATGTATTTATATTTAATTATATAACTACGGTTGCTCATGTTGGTGCATACGTCTGTCGACTTCGTCTTGTATCGAGTCATGTATTTGTTTAGATAGATCAGGGCACGAAAAACGAGGAAATGTGTTTATGGGTAATTTCGCTTGAAATGACACATGGTCATTTCAAACGAAATTAACTTGATGATTCCGTTTGAAATCACTTGCAGATTTCATTTGAGTCTTTTCATACGGAATTAGATTCCGTTTGAACCATTTCAAACGGAATTAGCTCACCTATAAATACTTGTTGTGCCTTGACATTTGTAACGATTCTGATTCCGGTAGCGAAGCTCTGCCAAAGTGTCTACAGCTTTGTAATCGATCTAATATCAAACTAAAGACAGTTTAAAGTGATTTCTCGTGCATTTCAGCTGAAATAACACTGATACATCTATTTCCGCCTTTTGTATTGGTGAAGTTCTCTTCTGATCGACTCGTTTGGGTCCCAAAACGATCCTACAAGTGGTATCAGAGCTCAGGAGGAAGAGTTCTTACCATTTCAGCTGCAAAATCTGATTTCTACACTTTCTTTTCAAAATTAAACAACTTTTCATGGTTAAAATGGCTTGATTTTTACACATTATATGTGAAACGGTGTTTTAACAAACCCTAGAAAGAATCAGACTCTAATTCGAAGTAAAACATGATCAATTTTTGAAAAAACTGTCCGTAAGTGTAATTCCGCTTGAAAGATTGATATAATTTCGCTTGAACATTGCACTATTTCACACGAAATTAGATTGTAATTCCGCTTCAAAGGTAATTCCGCTTGAGTGTGAGCATCAGAGTGTAATTCCGCTTGAAACAACAGTTGATTTCAAACGAAATCAGCTATTCCGTTTGAAAGGTTGATTCCGTTTGAAAAGTTGATTCCGTGTGAAACTTGATTCCGTTTGAAAGGTTGATTCTGTGTGAGAAGTATATTTCGTTTGAAACTGACAGTTTGTGAACTTTTGAAAATTAAACATGGAGAACGAGTTTTATAATGCCTTTGCTAGTCCAATAACTATTGCACAAAGTACATTGCTTGAAAATGAGACGGGGACAACACAAAAACCACCGAAGCTTATGGATATTGATGATTTTAGTGGATGGTCTGAATGTTTTGGTAATTGGGTGGAAGCTTATCACTTAGATGCATGGGAACATACTGAAGTTCAATATACTAGACCAGTCGGAAACAACAATGTGAAAACACCAATTAGAGAATTGAGTGCTGATGAGAAAAAGAAGTACAAAGATGAGAAGTTGATGGTTAGTTTATTGCAGCAAGCGATTAAAGAAGACATCTTGATTTTACTTCAACATAATGGAAGTGCATATTCGATTTGGACAGAGTTAGAAGCTAAGTTTCTTGGTAGTGATGATATGCTCAAGAATAAAAAGTCGCTTTTGAAAAAAGAATTTGATCTATTTCGTGGTTTGAGAACGGAGAACACCAAGCAGATTATCGAAAGATATTGCAACTTGTTGAAAAATATGAACAGATTGGGCATCAACAAAGATAAAGATGAGTTGAATGAGAAGTTGGCTGATGCATTGCCACACGATGTTTGGGGGACGTATTTGATGATGTTGAAAAATAAACCAGATTTTAACAATATCACGCTAAGCGAGTTTATTAAACATATTGAAGCTCAAGAAATGGAACAAAGGAAAATTGCTAGAATGAAGAACTATGATGGAGAACAAGACATTGGGTTGTATTACAAAGGTGGTGTTAGTGAGAAGACCAACATTTCACCAAAGATTGAAACGACTTTCAATGCAAAAAGTTCTTCTGAAAGTTCATCTCAAGGATCAAGCAGCAAAACTGGATTTACTTCATTTCCAACATTTGATCCACATTTTTCTGCAACAAAGAGTGGCAAAGTTCTTCAATGCAACATTGCTTTAAATCTTGAGAATGATCAGAACTACTCAGAGGAAGTTGCAAAAAGTCATATGTCTTTGTTAGTAACTGTGCTTGAATCTTATAGTAGTTTGGTTGCAGGAAAGATCGGGAATCCAATGCTTACAAAAGAGGATTACGATCAAGTTGATGCTGAGGAGATGGAGTTGATGGATATAAAGTGGTGCTTGGCGAGCGTGTTGAGAAGAGCTGAAAAATTTAAACAAATCACAGGCAGAGATGATTTTCGTGATGCAAATGTTTCAACTTTAGGATTTGATAAATCTAAAGTTACTTGTTTTCGTTGCAGGGAAAAGGGGCATTTCATGAGAGAGTGCACAAATCGCGAAGCAAGTGGAGCTCAAAATCCATTTGGAAACAACGACTACTATCAAAAGGCGATTTATCATCAAGTTGCTCAACAGCCGTATCAACAAGAACAGCCACAAACTGCACATGCTAGGAAGGTGATTGAAGATTCAAAGAAAGCATGTCTGGTCAATCAAAATGATGGAAGTTCATCAAAAGATTTCAGTTGGGATAAATATATTCCAGCTGATAACAAAGCATGTCTGATAAATCAAGATGATGAAAAATTACCAGAAGGATTTAGCTGGGAAAACTTTAGCTGGGATAATTATTGTCCAGACAAAGAGATCTTAAAAGCTAAAGGTTTTGTTGCTCAGGTTATAAACGATTATACTGATGAATATTGGGCAGAAAAAATCAGAAAATTTTTAGATGCTGAAGCTGAGAAAAAGAAGAGATATGAAGAAGAAAGGAAAATGAAACAAGCTGAAGCTGAGAAAAAGAAAAAGAGTGTAGAAGAAGTTCAAGTGAGAGTAGTCAAAGAAATTCCAGAATTTGAAATTAAAACAGATACTGATGCAGTCAAGGTTTCTGATAAGTGTATGAACTGTGAGTCTCTGATAAAGCAGAATAATGAATTGCTACACAACATAAAAAGGCTGAAAGAATCATATGATGTCTTGAACAAAGCCATGAATAAATACAATGAGTCGAGCAGTGAACAAGCTATAGCAATGAATACACTCAAAGGAGCATACATGAGACAGCTTGATAATGTCAGTTATTACACTGAGAAGTGTGCTGAACTTGAATTGAAGTTGGAAACTCAGAGAATAGAAACCGAGAGAGTAAATGATTTATTAAAAAGTTACTCATGTTCTACTTTTGTGGTTGACAGGATTTACCCCATAGTAGAAGAAATGAAGACATTTAAAGAAGAGAAGACTTCGGAAGAAAAGAAGTCTGAAACAAAAGAAGATGATGAAGTGAAGATTTCTGGTAAGAAACCAAGTGTTGTCTACAACAAATGTCCACCTCCGGTCGAAAATGGATATTCTCCTCGAAATCCAAATTCTGAAAGAGTCAAAAAGGCAACAAACTTACAGTGGGAGTCTGAGTCTTCAGATAACTTGCCAGAAAATATTGATGTCACGTTCACATCGTCTGACACTGATCATGAGTCTGAGTTAATAAAGAAAGTGGTCGATTAGGTGTTGGATAAAGATGAAACAGAGGAGTCAAAGTCGGAGTCAAAATCAGAGTCAAAGTCAAAGTCCGACATGTCAAGTCAAAAAGTCAAACAGGAAAAACGGGTTTATAATAAAGAATTTTTGTTATCAAAATATAATTTGAATGACGAACCGATCAAAGTAGCATATACTTTGAAAGATTCTGACAAATTATATTCTGATGAGACTTTTCCAATAAGAGGTGTTAAACCAGAAATGATAAAAAAAGGTTTTCAAACTAACAGAAATTAATATTTCTGAAATAAAAGATGAAAATTTTTCTAAAAAACCTAATCCTTACACCTCAAAAGTTCAACAAAGGTTAAACAAGAAAATGGGTTACAGTTCTGGTTCAGGTTATCGAAAGAAACCAAACCATAACGGTAATTTCAAAAAGAATGGTCTGGGTTTTATTCTACCGAAAAATCATAAAAATGAGAAAATTTATAATCCAAAAACTGTTTTTGTTTCAGGAAAAACATCCGAAGAAGAAAAGGAGCAAGTGTTCAGAAAACAATCCAACAAAGAATTCCTTGCAAAGAAGCAAGAAGAGATGAAGAAAAGTATTGCTCAGAAGAAAATAGAGACGAGAACATGTTTTCAATGCAAAACAGTCGGTCATATTGCCAAGAATTGTCCTAAGGCAATAAAGACAAAACAGGGAGTCTCTGGTAAACTGAAAGAAAAGATTGTTGAAAAAATCGAACCACCAACCAACAAGTTTAAAATTTTTGAAAATTCAATTTTTGAAGTTGGTGAATGTTCGAAAAGTGCTTATAAAAGAAAAGAGAAGCTTAATAATAAAAAATGGGTTGTTAAGAAATCAAGTGATGGTTCTAGTGATGAATCTGATTCCACAAAATCAGAGTAGCCAAAAGTTGATCTAAAAGAAGAAAAATCAGTTCCGCCTTTGGATGATGCAAATTTTCCACCATTGCGGGCTGAAAATTTTAAATCTAAAATTGGTAAAATTGAAATTTCAAATCATTTTTTTCCTAAAAAGAAAGAATTTGATGTTCAAAAGGCTTTTAACCCCACAGTGCAAAACATTTTTGGTAAAATGATTGATGGGATGGTCAAGGGGGTTAAAGAATTCTATGAGAAAAAGATGGCAGGTAAGCAACCGAGTGTTGGTAACTCGGAATCTCCCAAGGACCGTCAGGCATGGGAGGATCTCTAACTGAAAAACCTGACTTGCCGGAGCTCCCAAGTTGGTAATCGCGGAGCATGAATCGGCATCATTCTTAAAAAAAATTGTTTTTGAAAAGGTTGACTTGCCGGAACTCTCAGGTTGGTAATTGTGGAGTAGGAATCGGCATTTTGAGATTTCAACCTACAAGTGGTAATGGTTGGTATGCAAACCAACAAGTGGTTGAATAAGTAGTTTTATGTACAAGTGGTTAATCAAGGTCATTAAGTTGAACTTGACTTAACTTTCTTTCAAATGATTGGAAAACAATGTGATGATTTTATCCCCTAACCTACAAGTGGTTTATGAAATCAACAAAACTTATTTTCCGAAAAAATCATTTTGATTAAAACAAACTTAAGTGTTTTGAAATCAAATGGGAAAATAGTTTGTTGTAAGGGGGAGTTCTGATTGTTTATGCCAAGAGGATGGCGATTTGAAGCAATTCACATCAGTTTGTCATTTTTACTTTGTACAGTTTGTTTTCAAATTTTCCCAGAAAATCAAAATTGAAACATATTTTGATTTTAGGGGGAGTAAAAATTTTAGCAAATTTCGAAAATTTGAAAAACCAAAAACATGATAAAACCAGAAAAAGTCAAAAACATTGAAAGTTTCAAAAATGAGTTTTGTTGAGAAAAGAGGAAATGATAGTACATCAGTGGACGATCACAGCATGCTAAAGAAATGGAGAGTTAAAATGTGATAAACGGTCTCACTAAAGATGTGACGATAGGCTCAGCTAGACTAGTAGATTTGCGATAACGATACAAACTTAAATGAAAAAGCCTAGTTCTAGTGGGAAACACGGTCAAAAGCATAGTACTTAGTTTTGTCCTTCTTGACTGTGTGCCTGCTCGGTAATCACTGATTGTCAAAAGACATAAAACTGGTTAAGTTTGTGAACTTTAACAACTTTGCTGAAAAATCACTGTGATTTTGTGTTTTCATTTTGCAAAGATTTAAACTAGTTTTATTTCTTTATTTTGTTTAAGCATTGGACATCCTCTGCATATACGTGAGTATCGACCTGGATGTTATTGCCTAAACGTTCTGATTTATTTTCTTTGGTGTTTTGTTTAAGCTTTGGATCACCTCTGCGTATACGGAAGTATCGACCTGGTGGTTAAAGCCTAAACAATTTCAACTTGTTTTTATTTCTTATTTTGTTTAAACATTGGACTTTCTCTATGTATACGGAAGTATAGACCTGATTGTTAATGTTTAAACATTCTGCTTTATTTTTGCACAAATCACAGTTGATGAAAGTTTAAAGGCATTACTTGAGTCAGTGTATTGCATGATGAGGGGATATGCTGAGATCGTGGGGTCCATAAGAATTTAGTGCAAATTTAATATACCTTAACGTATCGGTAAGCTTTTCGAAAGTTTTTAGATTAAGCTTAAGAGGACAAATATATCGTCAATCAATGTGAATCGTTTAGAACTTAAAATGTTTAAAGCTTAACGGTGCGAGTGATTTGTTTCAAAAACTGATATGATCCTCTTACAAAAACTCACAAAAATATTGTTTGTAAATATTTCTTTACTGCTTTTCATTTAAAGAAAAATTCCAAAAATATTTTAGTGTGTTTTAGCATAAAATTTTGAAAAAATTTAAAAAAGATTTTCGACAACTGATGTTGAAAAGCTGATTTTCAAAATTCCAAGTGCTAAACATGATGAACAGGTTTGGGAGAGTGTTTAAAATGAGAAAGATTTTTTGTATGATTGTTTACAAGTGGTCATCAGAAGCTTTTAAATGCTAAATCATTCTGAATAATACCTGCAAGCGATATAAATTTGATAAAATTTTAAATTTATGAAACTTATGTTTGTGGTAGAGAATGTGCAGGTTAGCCAGGTTCCGATACCTGAAGTTTGAAAAAAGCCAGGTTTCGATCTTAGAATCTGTGAGAAGTGAATTCCAGACTGCTATCCCAGCTTATCGAAAGGGGAAGTCTGAAGCTGCTGATGCTGATGATCTTAAGGAATCAAGAGACCTGTTCAAGAGGAGTTTAGAGCCAGGTTGAGATTCTGGGAGAAAGAGAAAAAGAATGATTGAGGATGCTTACAATGGAGAATCTTTGGAGAGAGCGAGCAGACTGATAAAGACTGAAGGTTTGACAACCGAAGACTTGACACTGAAGACTCGTCAACATCCGAGGGGGAGTCTGTTGGTGCATACGTCTGTCGACTTCGTCTTGTATCGAGTCTTGTATTTGTTTAGATAGATCAGGGCACGAAAAACGAGGAAATGTGTTTATGGGTAATTTCGCTTGAAATGACACATGGTCATTTCAAACGAAATTAACTTGATGATTCCGTTTGAAATCACTTGCTGATTTCGTTTGAGTCTTTTCATACGGAATTAGATTCCGTTTGAACCATTTCAAACGGAATTAGCTCACCTATAAATACTTGTTGTGCCTTGACATTTGTAACGATTCTGATTCCGGTAGCGAAGCTCTGCCAAAGTGTCTACAGCTTTATAATCAATCTAATATCAATCTAAAGACAGTTTAAAGTGATTTCTCGTGCATTTCAGCTGAAATAACACTGATACATCTGTTTTCGCCTTTTGTATTGGTGAAGTTCTCTTCTGATCGACTCCTTTGGGTCCCAAAACGATCCTACAGCTCATGTTCCAGGTGTGTTCGGGGCTTTAAAAGTGTGGAAATGGAGCTTCGAATAGGCGCGGCTGGATTGGAGATTGAAAGGTGGAGCATAAATAAAGAAAATAATTTATTAGAATTGAAGAATTAAGAAGATGACATGATAGAGGATGAAATTACGAGAACGTGGGCGAAAACGGCGAAGAAAACGGAGTTGAAACGAAAAAGTTATGCAGAAAACAAAATTCCATGCTGAAGCCCACCGTAGCCTACAGTGGAGAGCGTAGCTTACGGTGGACCCTGACAAAAATTGTCATCGTATGATAGTTTAAACCCACCGTAGGCCATTCCAAGCCACTTTAAGCTATGGTGGCCACCGTAGCTTACGGTGGAGGCCAGCGAGAAAATTGTAACTACCCTATTTTATGATGTTTTATTGTATCTTTTCAAATCCAATCATTCCCAACCATTTTAGAGCAGTTTAGCGGCGAAAATTTGGTGTTCTTCTGGGCTTGAGACAATTTCTAAATAATTTGTTGGTGTTTTTAATTCCTATGAACATTGATACTTGTGTGATGGTGATTTACCAAGGCATGGTGGCTAAACGATTGGTGATCATCCTAGGTTGAAAGTTTATCTAAGACATTTGTGTTTTGATTCGTATTTCTAGAATAATAGACTTGCTATGATGGTTTGTTTATTATGGTGTGTTCTTTTCTTGTTCGTAAATTGTTTGTTCGTATGTTAATTATAGTCTAAACCATACGTTCTTGGTGCCGTTGGCAATCGAGATATCATAGGCAGGATTAGGATTGGATATTGATTAATTGGTCATCGGGTAACAACCTCGCATACTTCTAATCCAAGTACTTAGTTCCCTTTCATCACAACAAGTAACAACACATGAGCCATGTCTATGTGTTTCTTTCTAGTTAAATTTTAACATGAATGTCAATGGAAACCGGAAACTTAGGATGGTCATTTGTTCCTAAACTGTTTACAAACCAAACGTTTCTTTTGCAATTTAATTAGTAATCTTAGTTTTCAAAAACCAAACAATCCAAATCTTTGAGTTTAAATTCCTGCAAAGTAGTTTAATTTAGTTAATTAGCAAACCATCTAGATAACACTAATTCCACAAACTCCCTGTGTTCGATACCCACTTACCGCTAGCTAATTAGTAGTAATTGGATTAAATTTGATTGAGTCTTCGACCTCACGTCAAATTTTGGCGACGTTGCCGGGGAGTAGTGCGCAAGTGTGTTATCTTTGATAGTTTAGTTTGTTATTTTTCTGGTTTACGCTGGTTGTGTTTAGTGTGCATGTATTTACAGGTGCATGCATACTAGAGGCTCTCACAAGCTATCACCGTTAGCATTTGATCTGGAGATTGAGCAAACTTTGCGAAGAAACAGAGTTTTACTACGAGAAAATAAAATCAGTGGTTCACCTACAACACCAGTTACACCAATCACTACAATTGATCCACCACCACCCACTACGGGTCAAACAACACCATCCACACCTCCACCAAATTCTACTACCATTCCTGCACCAACACATGAGTTCAAACCAACCAACACCACTTTACCCACAAATACCCAAACCGAATACACTTTTAGCTATGCTCCTACATCATCAGTCGTTCCAGCCTTTTCTTCGTTCTTTCCAACATCCGGACAATCATCCTCATCACAACAAATACCACCACCCGGTCTATTTCCACCAGGTCCATCCATAGTCCATACAACATCTACATTTCAACCACCTTTACAACCGGGATTACAATATTAAACATCACAATTTCTATAAACTTCGGGAGTGAGAAAAGATGGGTTTGATGATGGGTATGACGAAGAGTTTGGAGGATATGAAGAAGAGGGGTACATGTATGGAGGAGATGGAGAGCAAGGAGACTACACGTATGTTCAAGGTCAAGGGATGCAAGAGTATGGTAGATTTCCTCAAAAACAAGTCGTACAACAAATTATACCTCAACAATTTCCACCACAAGGTCCACTGATTCAAAGGCAAGTTCAACAAAAACAACATGTGGGGCCAAGGTTTCAACCACCTCTACAACAATTCGGACCTCCAAGGCCACAAGTTCAAATACCAATGGGTCCCGCACGTCCAAGAATTCAGTTGGGAGTGCCACGAAGACATATTCGGGAGCCCGTGAGAGGTATAGAGGCACACTTTAGGCCGGTGATCACTAACAACCCGTCACCAATAGTCATTCCTCAAAACAATCAGGGGAGGACATTTGAAGTTCAAACAAATTCTCTACAAAGTTTGCCAAAATATAAGGGTCTAGCAACGGAGGAGCCTTATTTTCACTTGGAAGCTTATGATTCGTTATGTAATACTATTGGTGGGCAAGGGTTTTCGTCGGATGAAGTAAAGTTGGTACTTTTTCAGTTTTTGCTAGAATATAAGGAGAAAAAATGGTTCTACACCTTACCTTCGGCATCAATTTACACATGGGCAGAAATGCAACAAATATTTTTGGAGGAATTCTTTACGGCCCAAAAGACAAATGATGCAAGGAGAAGCTTGAGAAGCTTCCAACAACAACAAGGTAAGATGTTCCATGAGGCATTTGAGTGATTCAATTTAATGCTTAAAAATTGCCCCATCATGGTATTGAATTATGGGAGTTGTTGAATGCATTCCATGAGGGGTTTATGTTCCGAGGATGCTCATGATTTGATGTCTATCACGAATGGTACATTTGGTACCAATTACGAGCAAGATGATTGGGCGTTCTTGGAACAAATGGCGGTTACATCAAAGAGGAAGGCTCGATCGTCAAGGAGAGCAAGACCGGTCATTACCCGAACTCAAGTGCATGCGGCGGAAGATGCAAATGTACAAACTACAAACCGAATTTATGATGTTTGTGCCATTTGCAATGAATTGGGGCATGCGGCTGAAAGTTGCCAAGGAGGTGAAGGGCAATATGAAGAAGTGAATGCGGTTCAAAGCCAATGGGTTAGTGGTAGAAATTACAATATGAACTCGTACACATACCACCCTGGATTACGAAACCATCCGAATTTTAGATACGGAAATCCATCGAATCAAGCTAACCCGAACCTTCAAGGAAATCAAGGAAATTTTGTTCCTCGCCAACAATTCAATAATCAAGGTTTTCAAAGGCAATTCCAACAATCAGGTAATGATCAAAGTGGGTCTTCGAGTCAAAGTTCTTCGGGTGGAAATGAAGTTATGGAGTTGCTCAAGGCAATGCAACTAGAGATGCAACGAAGAAATCAAATGGATGATGTTCGCATTCAAAAAGACGAAATCCGTGATAAAGCTATCCAATCTTTAACCACTCAAATGGGTCAACTTGCAACTGAAGTGGCAATATTGAAGAAAGCAAAAGGTCAACTACCGAGTGATACGGTGATAAATCCTAAGAACATAAAAAGCGTTAACATCAATGTGGTAAGTACCGTTCCTAGTACTGAATTTAATGAAAAATTTCTAACCTCTCCGTGTCAAATGAATACAGGTATAGGAAAGGACGTCGACGTTGAAAATGATAAAGAGCATGGAGCGCTACTCGTGCCTATCCGAGTGGGAAAACTAAAAATTCATCATGCATTGTTGGACTATGGGGCGGGAATGAGCGTGCTACCAGGCGAGTTGTATGACATGTATGACTTTGGCCCGCTGCAAGATGTAGACACCATGGTGAGCTTGGCAGATGAAAGTTGGAGGCGTCCACGGGGAATGTTTAGGAATGTTAAGATTCAGTTGGGAGAGTTTGAATACCCGGTGGATTTTCTAGTCCTAGACTATGCTTCTACCAAAATAGCAGCACAACAAAAGGTAATCTTAGGTCGACCGTTTCTATACACAGCAAATGCTCAAATCAATTGTAGAGACGGGGTTATTACCATGACTAAAAAGAACTGTAAGTTATCCTTTGATGTTCAAACTAGAGTGATTAGTTATGAGTCCATTGAGGGGAAGAATAGTGAGTCTAGTGATTGTATGAAAAAGTGTGTCAAAGAATGAAAACAAATCAACCACCCGGTTATAAAGAAAAGCATGAGGGATCAAGCAGGAGCGTATTTGATTACCCACTGAATAGACATGATGCATTTTACTCAAAGGCACAATGCAATAGTGGAGATGGCAGGAACTATTTCTTTGAGCCACTATAAACGGGGTGGCACGGTCTGGATGAAGACCCGAAAACTTAGCACTGCTCGGGAGGCAATCCGGGGTTTTATATTGATCTTGTTGTTTTTATCTTTCTATGTTTCAAGGCCATGGTGACATTCAAGTGAGGGGAAGATGTGCGGATATTTGTGTAAAGGTTATGACAGGAAGTCGGATTATCTACAATATCTGTTGTGTCAAACTTCACCCGGTCCATTTACTCTTTCCTTAGTCTTGTTATGTTCTTTAGCTTTGAAAAATTTGTAGTTAGTTTGTTTGGTTTTGTTTAAAAAAAAAGTTTGGTGTGTTTGGAGCGATATTTCCCTTCAAAGCCATACATTGGGGTCAATGTATTCCAAGTGTGGGGATGGGGGGAAATTTTTGAAAAATTTATAATCAAGCGAAAAATGATCCAAATTTGAAAACTTAAAGTATTGAAACCGCATAACACACCGGCAACCCCGTATACCCCCTTTTTCTTGGTGAGAGTTTGAGCCACTTATTTGAATTGTTAGAAATATTTTCTTTGATGAGAGTGGCAATGGGTGGGGGTGCATTAGAACTTGTGCTTAAATGCGGTTTGAGGCCTTAGCTTGATATGCATGTGAAAAGGATAAGGGCAATTAGGTGGCCTCGTCTTGGTGTATGCGAGTGTGGGATTTGAGGGGTTGGACCTCATAAGTTATATATATGAGCATGGTAGCGAGAGGGGCAAGGGTTTGGACTTTTAGTAGCCATTTTGAGCTTTAAGCCGATCATTTGTTAACCCATGCCTAGTTCCTAAAAAATTCACCTGTATTCGACCCAGTCTAGTAGTGTTAGCATTTTGTATTAGTATGTTTGTTATGTTATGTTTATGTTGGAAAAAAATACAAAAAGAAAAAGAGAAAATACAAAAAAAATGAGAATAAATGATTGTAGTAGTAGTAAAAAAAGAAACAAAAAACAGGAAAAGCAATGAAAAAAAGAGATATGATGTATTGTATATAGATGGTTATGTTTGTTTAGATGAAATAAAAAGACCGGGTCGAATCGTTAGCTACTGCATATATATTTCCATTTCCTACCCATATGCCTAGCCACGTTCCAACCTTTAAGTCCCTTTGATTCACGTGCATGTTTTAGCAAATTCTTTAGGTGAAGGACCGATTTAAGTACAAGCTTATTATTTTTCGACCACCCATTTGCCATGAGTGTGTTCTAGCTCATCCTTGCTAGTATTGTTTATCACCGAAATGAGAGTCATTGTTAGGGGTGTGTTATGTGGGGTTTAAGAAAAGTTAGTAACATTGGGACATTTGTTTGCTTAATTCATGTTGATCGCTTGAGGAGATACGAGTTGGTTTTGGGCGAGTTGCTTGGCGGCAAGCAATGGTTAAGTGCGGGGATGTGACGGCTAGTCCGTAGGACAACCCTTAAATGTTATAAACGATAATTTAATCTTGCATTTATCCATGTATTTATATTGAATTAGATAACTACAGTTGCTCATGTTCCAGGTGTGTTCGGGGCTTTAAAAGTGTGGAAATGGAGCTTCGAATAGGCACGGCTGGATTGGAGATTGAAAGGTGGAGCATAAATGAAGAAAATAATTTATTAGAATTGAAGAATTAAGAAGATGACATGATAGAGGATGAAATTACGAGAACTTGGGCGAAAACGGCGAAGAAAACGGAGTTGAAACGAAAAAGTTATGCTGAAAACAAAATTTCTTGCTGAAGCCCACCGTAGCCTACGGTGGAGGGCGTAGCTTACGGTGGACCCTGACAAAAATTGTCACCGTATGATAGTTTAAACCCACCGTAGGCCATTCCAAGCCACCGTAAGCTATGGTGGCCACTGTAGCTTACGGTGGAGGCCAACAAGAAATGTGTAACTGCCCTATTTTATGATGTTTTATTGTGTCTTTTCAAATCCAGTCATTCCCAACCGTTTTGGAGCAGTTTAGAGGTGAAAATTTGGTGTTCTTCTGGGCTTGAGACAATTTCTAAACAATTTGTTGGAGTTTTTAATTCCTATGAACATTTATTCTTGTGTGATGGTGATTAACCAAGGCATGAGTGGCTAAACGATTGGTGATCATCCTAGGTTGAAGGTTTATCTAAGACATTTGTGTTTTGATTCGTATTTCTAGAATAATAGACTTGCTATGATGGTTTGTTTATTATGGTGTGTTCTTTGCTTGTTCGTAAATTGTTAATTCGTGTGTTAATCATAGTCTAAACCATACGTTCTTGGTGTCGTTGGTAATCGAGATATCATGGGTGGGATTAGGATTAGATATTGATTAATTGTTAATCGGGTAACAACCTCGCATACTTCTAATCCGAGTACTTAGTTCCCTTTCATCACAATAAGTAACAACACATGAGCCATGTCTATGTGGTTCTTTCTAGTTGAATTTTAACATGAATGTCAATGGAAACCGAAAACTTAGGATGGTCATTTGTTCCTAAACTGTTTACAAACGAAACTTTTCTTTTGCAATTTAATTAGTAATCTTAGTTTTCAAAAATCAAACAATCCAAATCTTTGAGTTTAAATTTCTACAAATTAGTTTAATTTAGTTAATTACCAAACCATCTAGATAACACTAATTTCACAAACTCCGTGTGTTCGATACCCACTTACCGCTAGATAATTAGTTGTAATTGGATTAAATTTGATTAAATCTTAGACCTCACGTCATTCGCGAGATGAAAAGTTCAGAGCGTTTGGACAGTGTCTGTGAGACTGAGCAAGCAAAAGAGTGAAGTAATGCACCTATTTATAGGTTTCAGGGTGAGATGGGACGATAGGGAGGTTGGGGCGACAGGCCCTGTCGCACGAAAGGGAGTCTTTCATGCGAGAGGCCTTTCCCTTCCTCTCGAAAGTTCAAGTTCGATTATTTGATGCGTTTTAGCCAGTTTTACGTGTAACAAACATAAATGTGTATCGTGCAAATATGAAACATGTATAATGGTGTTTAAAACATTGATTTTCAGCATAAACATGCAAACAAGTCTAACGTGAATAACAATAATGTGAGTAAAATACTTGAATTTTCATTATGGTCACTAGTCTCATATTACAAAGTTGAAACGAAATAGAATACAAAACAAATACAAGTTTTCGAAATTAGAATTAAAACAATACTTTCTAAATAAAGAAAGTACAAATATGCAAAGCATTACAGTCTCCCCTACTTAAGGAGATTTCATCCTCGAAATCTATTCAAGAGGAAGGCGAAACGAAAAGATGTGGATACTTGGTCTTCATATCACTCTCGAGTTCCCATGTGAATTCAGCGCCCTGTTTTCCTTCCCATCACAGTTTGACTATGGGAATTCGACTACGCCTGAGTTGTTTGGTTCCTCGGTCCATGATTTCGGCCGGTTTTTTCATAAAATGAAGGGTCTCATTGATTTGCAGGTCGTCGATTGGAACTTGAAGTCCTTCATCAGCTAAGCACTTCTTGAGATTTGAGATGTGGAACATTGGGTGAATGTTGCTGAGTTCTTGAGGTAAATCGAGTCGATATGCCACTTTACCAATCCTCTCAAGTATCTTGAAAGGACCAACAAAACGTGGAGCAAGTTTTCCCTTTTTACCAAAACGAATAACTCCTTTCCAAGGAGAGACCTTGAGGAGTACTTGATCACCAACATTGAACTTCAATCGTTTGCGACGTTTATCTGCGTAGCTCTTTCGTCTGCTTCTAGCCTTGAAGAGGTTGTCGCGGATTTGAAGAATCTTATCCGTCGATTCTTAAATAAGATCAGGGCCAGTAATTTGTGCGTCACCAATCTCGTGCCAACAGATGGTAGATCGGCACTTGCGACCATATAGTGCTTCAAAAGGAGCCAGTTGAATACTGGAGTGGTAGTTGTTGTTGTACGAGAACACAATCAAAGGTAAATGTACATCTCAATTACCACTAAAGTCGATAACACAAGAGTGAAGCTTGTCCTCTAGAGTTTGGATAGTACGTTCAGTCTGTCCATCCGTTTGAGGATGAAAGGCCATACTAAGACTCAAGTGAGTACCCATAGCGGTTTGGAAAGTTTGCCAAAGACGCGAAGTGAAACAACAGTCACGGTCAGAGATGATGTCAAGGAGAATACCATGACGACATATGACTTCATCTGTGTAGATTCGAGCTAGTTTCTCAACTTTGAAATCCTCACGAATGGGGAGGAAGTGAGCAGATTTAGTCAAACGGTCAATCATAACCTAAATCTATCATGACTAGAAGGAGTGCGAGGAAGTTTGGTTATGAAGTCCATATCAATGCTATCCCACTTCCAGACTGGGATCTCTGGTTGTTTGAGTAAACCAGAAGGATGCTGATGCTCAACCTTGACTTTTGAGCAAGTGAGGCACTTTAAAACAAAGGTGGCGATATCCTTCTTTATGCCAGACCACTAATAGGACGTACGAAGGTCGTGGTACATCTTATAAACACCAGGGTGAATAGAATATCGTGATTTGTGTGCCTCCTTCATTATGAGTTCACGAAGTTTATCACGATTAGGCACCCAAACGCGATCGAGGTAGTATTGGATACCATCGGATTCGTCATGAGTTGGTTTTCAGCACCACACTTCATCTCGTTATACATATTTGCCTTATTGAAGGATGCAAACTGAGCTTCACAAATACGATTATGAAGATCGCTAATGACTTGAGAACATCGAATACTACTAACATGAGATTTGTGACTGAGCGCGTTGGCCACGACATTCGCCTTGCCAGGATGGTAGCGAATCTCGCAATCGTAGTCGTTAAGCAATTCTACCCAGCGACGTTGACGCATGTTTAGCTCTTTTTGGTTAAAGATATGTTGTAGGCTCATATGGTCGGTGAAGACTACACATTTGGTACCATATAGGTAGTGTCGCCAAATCTTTAATGCAAAAACAACTGTGCCAAGTTCGAGGTCGTGAGTAGTGTAATTTTCTCATGTATCTTCAGCTGTCTCGAAGCATATGCGGTGACCTTGTCTCATTGCATAAGAACACAACCAAGACCTCGGTTGGATGCGTCGCAATATACTATGAAATCATATTTTCCATCAGGTAGAGCGAGGATAGGAGCATGGCAAAGCAATTCCTTAAGCGTTCGAAAAGATATCTCATTTCCATGGCAAAGGAGTTGCAAAAGCTCAAGGATATGATATCCCGCATCCCAGGAATAGTCAAGCCTATTCCTGAGATTCCAGACAGAAGCCATAAGATATCTTGTTTTGCACCACCAATATGCAATGCAGAGATACCCAAGTGCTTCCAACCCCCCCCCCCCCCCCACATGAAGTTGCCGATCCAGATGAGCATGTGGCACAATACAGGGAAGGAATGAAGATAAACCCCATTCCTGAAAGGCTAAAAGAGGCTTGTCTGTGCAAAGGCTTTGGATCCACACTCACTTGATCAGACTAATAAACAAAAACAAAACAATCACAGTAAACACGGGAACATTAGAAACAAACTATGCACCGAAAACAACACAGTGAAGCACACCCATGGCTCCCTGTTACTATAAAGCAGAATATAAATTGTTCTGTCTGATTCTGTGAACAATTCTTATAATGTCTTGATCTATTCTTAATTGTCTGTAGGTAATGGAAACCCGAGCTGGAAAAAGAAAAGAAACACATCCCCACCATCACATTCACGTTCCTCTAGTTCTCATTCATCTGAGTCTAGTGACTCTGAGCCAGATTCACCACCACTACCCATATCCAACATAACACCTCATCCTTTTCATGAGATAATACCCGAAAATGTCCACCCATGGTTGATATTTATAATAGGGGTGATAAGGAAGATAAAGGTTATGAAAACATGAAACAATTGGTGAAAAGAGCCTTTGGTCAACATCCTACCATAGAATACGAGATACTAGACAAGTATGGATTGTTGGATAGGGTTGAAAATTTGTTTAGCACTCAATGGACTAAGTTGTTCGAAATAGATGAAGCAACCAATAAGGAACTGACGTGTCTAAAATAAAACATAATATTATAGTACAAAACCCACATTTTGATAGTTGTTTGCTATAAATATTGTTTGGAATGGTTTAAATGTTTGTTTATGAGTATTTTATAGGTTCCTAAGTGAAATAAAGGATTTACGGGCCAGAACTGAAGATTACTGAAGATGTGCAGAAGGCAAGCCCGAGTATGTTGTTTACGGGTCGTGAGCCTTGAAAATGAGTACGAGTCGTGAGCCCCAAAATCAAGATTCCGACGTACTACGTGGAAACCCTAGATCAATAACAACTTTCCTTTGTTTATGGGTCGTAACCCGGGATTGGGTATACGAGTCGTAAAGCGCCCCACTTACAAACAGGCAGTATATAAAGATAGAGTTGTCATGGAAACCCTAAGTTTGGATGAAACTAGAGAAGAGAAGAGAAAAAAGGGTTGTTGAAGTTCAAAGGATTCATGATTGGAGATTCGAGAAAGGATTCAAGGAAGAAGAAGGTACAGGAGGACACTAGATTGTTCCTTACTGAGTAGCACCCTTCGTATTAGCATTTCCTATGATTTTCTGTCATGTATTCAATGAATTCTTTAGCTTTGTTTATTACTATGAGTAGCTAACCGCGCAATGGTCGGTTAGGGTAGGATGATTCTTGTTACTTTGCATTAACTTGGTTGATTTTTTTATGAAAGTGTGCTTTTATTAAGGTTTGCTTATGAACTTGTGATAGTGTAATCTTCATGTTGAGTATTGATGTTCAATTGAGTTTGTGTGGATGATTTAGGTCATTCTATAAGGTTATGCATTTTAGACCTGCTTCATTTATCTTTAGGCTATATATCGATCGTTAGTCTAAGGCTGGATGCTCAGCAGGTAAAGGACAAACTTGGTTGGGTATTGGTAATGCATACGGGTCACCTATCGGAAGAATCCGATTATAAGGATTTGGAAACCAGACAAGGATTTGATTTAAATTGTGTAATCTGGATACTAATTCACTCGGTTCGTTAATATGGGTTGCTTTAGCAATATAAGAGACTCTTAGATCACAAGGGAAAAGAGCAGATGTCTTACTTAGAACCGAATAATTAGGTGTGTCTATACCTTGGTTATTTGTGTACATGGGGCTAACCCGAGGGGGTTCTAGCTTATTAACACTACACCCTCATTACTTGTGTTCACTAGGGCGAGTTTTGCATAGGAACCATAATCAACAGTTTTGCAAAACTAATAAGATGATTCTGAACCTAACTGGTTATTCTTTTTATCATTGTTTTCTCAACTTAATCAAATAAGTTATTTAACATCTTACGTATTCTTAAATATTATAAAAGAGATATGTTAATAGATCTTAGTGTCCACAGATTAATACTTGGGTACTTACCTAGGATATGCTATATATCAATAGGTACGCTTGCCTAGAATGTGTGTAGTTAGTATTAGTGTTTTTATCCTTAAAACTAGGCTGTGTTCCGAGAGTTGGAGCACCTAACTTCATGATTCCTACTCACATCATCACTATGATCCAGTACTCGTGTCAATACTATGGACTTGCAAATGAAGATGTGAACGGCCACATAAACAAATTTCTTGAACTTTATGAAACATTCAAACTTGAAGATGTATCAGACAATGTAGTGAAACTCCGCCGCTTTCCGTTCTTACTGTTTGTTAAGGCATGCTCATGGCTTAACTCTTTAGCCCCGGGTTCTATTAGCACCTGGGCAGAAATGGCTGAATAAATTTATGAACAAATTCTTTACTCCCTCTAAAACAAATCGCTTGCGAAGCAAGATACATGGATTTGAGCAAGAAGATGATGAAAGTTTCTCGGACGCGTGGGATAGATTCAAAGAGCTTCAAAGAAATTGCCCTCATCACGGTATAGAGCCATGGATGGTCATGAATACATTTTATAATGGTCTTTGTACTCCTTCTAAGCAACACCTTGATACAGTAGCAGGAGGTGTCTATTATGATTTAACCCATATTGCTGCTCATGCTCTTATTGAAAAGATCTCAGAAAATGACTACCATCTAGGAGAGACTCCTTATCTTGAAGGAAGGTTGATGTTTGAAGTGCAGATTTAAATTCTAAGCTAGCAGCCCAAGTTGAAGCATTGACTGCTTAGATTGAAATACTTGTGACTAAACAAGATATGTGCAGTATGTGTGGAGGATCCCATTCAACAAAGAATTGTCCTATTGCTACACATGAAGAGGAAGTCGACTTTGTGAACAACCAGATTAGGTACCCATTCAATTCTAATAAGGGTAACCCACGGTTAAAATTCATTCCCACTAGGAGCCTTTCAAATAACAGATTCTAGCCTAGGGATCGACAACCAAGTCTACGAGATATGCTGATGGAATATATGCATGTGAACGGGAAAAAGATAAGTAAAAAAGACCAGGAGCTGGTATGACACGAACTACAACTGAGAACATAGAAAATATCCTAATGCACTTAGTATCGAGAGATTACCATCAAGAGTTATAATGTCACAAAGGATAGCACTCCTATTGCGGAACCTGTTCAAGAAAGAAGCGATCTACGCATTCCAAACTCTGTTAATACTGAAGGCCATACAGTTTGGCAACTAAGAGAGCTAAGAAAGAAAGAGAAGGATCAGGAGTCAAAACCGATCCTTCTACTTCAAAAGCGCCAATTGAAGGACAAATTCAAACAACAATTTGGTTAGTTCCTGGTGATGTTTACAAAACTTCATATAGATCTTCCTTTCATGGAAGCATTGAATAAGATGCCCAAATACGCCAAATTTCTTAAGGACTTAATGTCTAATAAGTGATGGTTAGAGGATCTATCTATTGTGATTTTAAATGAATAATGTTCAGCAGTCTTGCAGAACAAATTACCTCCTAAAGTAGTAGATCCAGGCAGTTCACTATCCCATGTTTAATCAGGGATCTTTCAGTTAGCAATGCTTTAACTGACCTTGTGACAGACTGTGTCGTCCCGATCAGTCAAAAACCCAATTAACCTAGGTAGCTAGGGTAAGTCGGGTATCGTATCCACGAAGAGCATGTGGTCAGTATTGCAGGACCTGTTCGATTAGTTAGACTATTTACAAAAATGTACAAAGTAATTATGAAGCTTGCTAATTTTCTTTAAAATTGTGTTAGAAAGTGCGAACCAACAATATGATTCTAATTGGTTTGTAGAAAATGGTTTAATGATGTTATTTGGAATGATGAATATCAAAACGGTAATTAAAATGAAGTTATGAACACTATTTAGAAAAGAATCACACCCGGGTTTGGATTAATAAGTATCTAGGGCTATCCACCATGAATAGTTTGATTATGTTATGAACACCAATGACTTCTTGAGTTTGTTAATTTGAAATCCTAATCTTAGACATCAAGAATCGTCTATCATACACAACCGGTGCAAGATAACCATCACAATATGAGACAATAGTATGCTTTATTAATCAAGAACAAAAACCAAATCCTAGCATAAATCACAACTTAATGGTAGCAATCATCTCTCAACGTTACAATTTTGAGTTCAAAGCAATACCAACAAATGATTCACACAATTTCAATCAAAGATTAACAAATGCTTGTATCAAACCAAAACATGAAAAACAAACCCTAGAAACTCACAACCTTTCACCCGGGGATGATCTTGAAGAAATTAGCCACTCATGGTTGATGATTAATCTTCAAAACTTGATGGAATATGATAATGGATCAAATGGAACCTTCAAAAATATCTCCAAATCGCCTATGGAAGTCCAGAATGGAGTCTCTGTAGCTAGGTATTCGAAATGGGTTCTTCACTAAAGTTTTCCCCAAATTCACGCTGGGGATCGGCGTCTGGGACGCCGGTCTCTGAAGTCTTTGTCCGGTTTTTGTCGTTTAGCTCCCAGTTGACCCGTTTTTTGTCCCAATGCTCCGTATAGCTCCCGAATAGCTCCTTAAACTCCATTAGACCTGCAAAATACAATTCCAATCAAAATTAGGCTATTCAAAACTAAAAGTTATGTAAGTATATCAACTTAAACATACTAAAACACTGGTTTTCGACCACGTATCACCTTGGAGCAAGCCTAAATCTGATGCCTTATTCAGTTTTTGCTAAGCTTGGCTTAGGGGAACCTACTCCCACTCAAATGAGTATTCAGCTAGCTGACCATTTAATCAAATATCCACGGGGGATTGTTGAAAATATGCTAGTGAAAGTTGATAAGTTTGTATTCCTAGTTGATTTCGTCATCTTATATATGATGAAGATGAAAATGTTCCCTTGATTTTGGGGCGACCATTCCTACGGCTAGAGCTTTTATTGATGTAGTCGAGAGAGGACTTACTTTGAGGGTTGGAGATGAAAAAATTGTGTATGAGTTGGAGGAACTAAGAAATCAAGCATACGACAACTCGTTGATCTACAAAGACCATACTAAAAGGATTCATGACCGTCACTTGATAGGTGATAAAAACTTCAAGTGTGGGGATCATTTGCTTCTCTACAATCCGAGACTTCGCTTATTTCTTGGTAAATTGAAGTCAAGATAGACTTGACCGTTCTTTATCAAAGAAGCTTATCCATACGGAGTGGTCGACTTACTGAGTGAAGATGGGGAGACGTTCAAAGTAAACATACATAGGCTTAAACGCTATATTGAAGGACCCATTAACTTGAACGAGGATAAGGAATATGACCTCCATCCTATACCCAATGATTGAGACTGTAGGTTTACGTTCGGCTGAAGACGCATAAATTTAGTGCTCCCGGGAGGCAACCCGAGGGTCCAAAAAATCATCACATTGCTGAGAATTCTTAATCTTATCATCAAAATCTGGAAGCTATTGACTTTTCAGGGCTACGACCCGTTAGTTCATGGTTATAATCGTAACCTGCTATTGCAACCTTTGTAATAATTTGACTTGTAGTATTGAGGTGCTTCATTCCTATGGTCAAACATGCACCGGTTATTCTTGATTGTTTGTGCGTTTTTATAATGATTAGGTGATCTTGATGCTGATGATGTTTTATTATTATAAAACCTTTTGTTTTCAAAATTTTTAACATTTTGTTTTGGTTTTTCTTTAACATTCTCTTTTTCATGAATTTTCATATATTTTCATCATTGTTTAGTATATCATCAGAATCATCACAATCTCCTATTATGACATGGTCAAAATCAATGACTTTGTCATTTATTGGAACTTTGACCAAAAAAAATTTATTACAATGTTTTTAGGTATCGCATCTGTCGGATCAACCACTAAAGAAGCTGAAATTTTGACATCGATAGCTGATTCAACATCCTCTAGTGGTTTTGTGTAGTTGTTTCTCATCAGATAAGGACAACGATGATACCCGATTCCACTATAATCATTTTTTTCATATTCATGTCCCTTTTTTTCTTAGGAATGATGTGATCCAGAATGAAAGATGAGTTTAGATAACTCTCTAGTTTTCTGTTCACACTTTCAGCTTTATTTTTAACAATGAAAACTACTTTGAAGCTTGTTTATTTCATCAGGGTAGCTATTTATTGCTTCCTATTTTCTTAAAACAGATTTATTTGAATCAAATTTTTCAATTTTTAAAGCTTGTATTTGTTTTTAAAATCTTTTTCATTTTCTTTTAGTTTTTTGTTCTCTAAAAAATAAACTTTCCAAATCTTTCAGCAATTTAGCATTATCCTCTCGATGCCCCTTTACCTTTGCCTCACATTTGGAACAAACTGATTCAAAACAAAAAGCCTCAGATATACACATCTCTGATTTTTGGGCTTCTCGGTTCTTCATCTTTATTTCCCTCTCATATTGTTCCTTCCCGTAATAGTTTCCATCGATTTTTACATACTCAATATCTTGTCCAATACCTAGCTTATGTGCCATAAATGCTTCCCGATCATCCATCTTTGTTAATTTCAAAACTTAACCAAAACTCAACCAAACCCTTGAACAATAGTGTATGACCAATAACAATACCAACTACGTATCACACAAAATCCAAACCAACGTATGACTAACCAACAACTCAAAACAGCGTATCACTCATGCGCGGTTAAGAGTTATGCGTTGCTTATCACCTAGCATAAAACGTTATGTGCTTTCAACACCTAGCGCATGATTCATGCACTGTCTAACTATTGTTTTCAATCTTCAACATCTCGTTTTGCAATTTTGTTGATTTTGACGTGTAGTTTTCGATCAGGTTAGATATGTATTGTTTTTAGGATTGTGACACTAAGTTTTTAGCTAATTTTAGTCGTGTGAATATCCAAAATTATCCAAAAATCTCCAAGATGTCCAAATATTCAACAAACATGTCCAATTGTTCACCACGATCACTTGTAGAATAAACCAATGCTCTAATACCACTTGAAAAACCAGGAAATGGATCTACGATCTTAAATTCAACGTTACACATGTTTAGAGTGCGGAATCTGATAAACTGTGTTGTAATCGTGCAAAAAACTTGTTAATAAATGTTATGCTCTATATTGATTCCAATTGGACAAAGTTTCGACACCACAGCTCTCCTTTACAAAAGCGCTCGACTCCAAAGTTTTGACTTATTGCGCATGACTTTCCATTTTTATAGGGAAAGCCCATGCGCATCACACAGACTGTGCATGACTAGTTATGATGCGCATGAGTCATGCGTCGCGCATATACTTATGCTAATAAATGTTATGCTCTATATTGATTCCAATTGGACAAGGTTTCGACACCACAACTCTCCTTTACAAAAGCACTCGACTCCAAAGTTATGACTTATTGCGCATGACTTTCAATTTTTATGGGGAAAGCCCATGCGCATCACACAGACTGCGCATGACCAATTATGATGCGCATGAGTCCTGCGCTACGCATGTACTTATGCTCAATCACACACACTCATTTACACCTCTCAACTCTAAATCTCTGTAAAATTATGTTTAATGATGCATGACAAGTAGCGCATGAGTAACTACGCATCACACCAAACATTGTGCATGTTCCCTTATGCATGACTCATGCGCTAGCATGTGTCATGTCAATAACATACCTATCTTCAAACCTCTGACACTCAAAACTTAGTCCTAACTTATACAGACTCAAGACCGATAACCTATACAAGATTTCTATGCTATGGACATACAAAAAATTGCAATTCTGGTCCTCTATTTTCTAGAATTACAAAGATGGTACTAGGGGTTGAAATTTTATAAATATGATAGTCCCCAACTTGGATGAGCATTAAGTTTCTCATTTATTCTGGTATGAAATCACTAGATTGTCCTTTAAACAAAAAAAACTAAAAATATTAAAATACTAATGGGGCCCACTTTCTTCCTTTCTCACATTCCCTTATCTATCCCCCGCTTCATCTTCTTCCTTATCCACCCTCTCCACCCTATCCATGGCAACCACCTCCACCCATAGACGACAGCCACCCTACCATCGGTTCAAGCCCAAACCATTTCTTAAAAACCAAACAGACATAAATTAACAACAAATATCCAATAAAATGACATAAAAACAACGAATGCAATGAATTGTGATTCAAACTGCCAATGACCGCAATTAACAATCAAACGGACATGAATACACAACAAATATCTTAAAATGAGCTGAAAAACATCGAGTGCGATGAATTGTTCAAGCCTCAATGTGAGTTGGTGCCATAGCTTCCTTTGGTACATATCTGCAAGGGTATTGTGCCAATTTGAGAGCTCCAGGTGATTGTTGCGAGAGAATTTAGGTACTCAAAAGTTGTCGTCGCTGACTGATTTCTGAAGATGATTTTGGAAGTGTTGCCAGAGAAAGGATTGGGGAATTGTGTATAGGTTCTTGTTTTATTTTTTCGTCTGATTTTTCATTCTCCCAAAGAAACGAACGATTGATTTGGGGTAAATGAGTTAATCTGATGGTTTAAATATTTGGCTTTCATAGATTTCATGAAATCATTTTTCCGGCATTTGCAACTTCCACGAATTTGTTTTTCTAGTGATTTAGTTTAGAACAACCACCACCATAATCTAGTTTTGCAGATCTGGACCACCATTCAAGTTTTGCAAATCTGGTTCACAACACCCACCACTACTCGTCCTTCCGACGTTGTTGAGGTGATGGTGGGCCCACAAGGTTTGAATAATATTTTGTTTTAGTATTATATATATAACTTTTTTGTTTTATTTATGTTTTTAATAACTAAGGGTAGTTTGGTCATTTTACATTACTTAACTGGAAAATTTAACAATGTTAGCTGGTAAGGATCATGAGAGTTAGGAAATGCCACTAATGGGGACTAATGGTGTTAATTAGGGGTATCCGTGAAATCCTAGAATATCACGGGGACCATTCGTGTACTTAACCCTTTTTATAATTTTGAAAGCATTATTGTTTTATTAAAATCATCTTGTTGTTTTATAAAAATCCTTTGGAAACCATCATTGTTTTATGAAAATGATATTTTTATAAATTTATTCAGATTATAAGAAAACCATTAAAAGACCTTTTTTAATTTCCAAGTGATTCGGTTGACGATTTTCCGTTTATCTTCACTTGGCTTTGTTGGTTTTCATATGTTTATCTTTGTAAATTGTAAGCTTCTGAATTATTATATCTTTGATATGTATGACCATTGATGTTCATTTAATTGATGTTTATGAGCCTTGTTCTTTATGAATCTTCATTCAATTGATGAGATGTAGTTCCATGTCTTCAATTCTTAACTAATTCATGTTTATAACAATTCATCTTCATTAATTGTGCTTATATTGGATGTTTAGGGACATGGTATGTGATATATGCACATCCTTAATCAAGAACACACTAAACCAAGACATTAATTTCAATCATATCAAAACTTGAAATCTTATGTCTCACCATTAACCACAATTAATAATACAATTAACACTAAACTCATTGTTATCCTAACACATACTTTGTTTGAGGCTCACAAGAGATGATAGGTGGCTTCCTCCCATGATATCCAAATTCCATTGCACCTTTGCTTATGTCACTTATTTAGTCTTCATTGTCTCTTTACGGGAAATCATTACCTCAAAGTAAAGAAAGTTCCCACTTACAACACTAAGCATATGATACGTCTACTTAAACTCAACTTCAATTGTAAGGAATATAACTCAACTCAATGCATCAAGATACCATCTATTATTAATATCACTACTCTTTAATCATCAAATTCAATACCCAAAATTTGAGATGTTACAAGGGTCAATTTAGGGAATAAGGGGAAACTTGATGATTAAGTGTGTGTGCGTGTATTTAAGTAATAGGGTAAAAAGGTAATTTTATATGATGTGAACAATTTTTTAACAACCATCCATTCCAAAGACTTAAAGATCGTACGAGTAAACAATTGAGACCAAATGAATAATTTTATAAAAGTTAAGACAACATGTGAATTTTTTTTATTTACCATGTGACCATATGTGTAATCTACTTTAAAAACCAAATACTTAAACCACATGTAAACATCTAACTTAACCTAAATTTTCATTTTTTTTACCTCATATCTTCATGAAACATCTAATGAAAGTTAAATCACTAATTATAAGAGTCTATGCAACTTAAATGGTTGGTGGTGTGAGAGAAGGTCGTGTCATTTGGTAGTTGCAATTTGATTGATTATGCCAATAAGAAGAAAAATGGCAATTGAAAGAATCAAAGGCGAAGATAAGAAAAGAATTGATGTATAATTCATTTGTTGAAAATAAAAAAAAATTAAACATTTAATTTTAATATTATTATAACTTAATACAATTCTACCAAAATACCCTAAACAATATATATATTTTTAAACATATAATTTTAATATTATTATAACTTAATACAATTCTACCAAAATACCCTAAACAATAAATCTTGATGTATTACAGGACAACTTCTTCCAAAGATATACTAAAATGATAATATGAAATAGATCATGAGAAAATTCATCTGAAAACTAAAAAACACACAAAAAAATTTAATAAAAAATAGCATTTTTTAGCTTTAAATCTACCATTTTTAAGATAAAAAATAGTATTACACATGTGAAACACTACGGAAAAACCTACACCCCCCCCCCCACCCCCCACCCTCCAAAAAAAAAAACACTTAAACCTAAAAACTCAAAAACCTAACCCCAAAAGCTTAACTAAACCCAAAACCTAAACATAAGGCTAAATTGCATGTGCAACATATACATATGGTGCACATAGGGGCGTGCATGGGTCGGTTTGGTTCGGTTTTTACCATTAACCATAACCCCTAGTTCAGTTATAGAGTTTTGGTAACCATAACCAAACTTCGGTTACGGTTAATTGGTTATGAAGTCGGTTATGGTTCGATTTTGGTTAATTTCGGATAAGTAACCAAGCAAGGTTTGAAATAAATAGGGTTGTACACGATTTGAACTTAGATTGAGCCTTTTTTATAAGATAACGAAGACTAAACTTTTTGGTTAAACTACCGATTTGGGGTTCTTTTTAATAAGGTAATTCTCAAACAAAAAATAAATTATGGTCATAACACCTTAATTCTTTATCAAAATAAATGACATCTACATCAAAATTATTTGATACTAACATACTTTTATATTGGTAAAACCCTCTATATGGTTATGTAAAACATGAATCCATTATATAAACTTAACATTACAAGTTCGATTCGGTTTCGGTTATCTCGGTTAACCAAATCTTCATAACCATAACCGATTGAACGGTTATACGAAGTTTCATAATCATAACAATTGGTTATCGGTTATTAGCGGTTCGATTATATCAGTAGTGGTTCGGTTATCGGTTATGGCGGTTTATTTGCTCACCCCTAGGTGCACATGTGTAATACTAACTTTTTTTAAAGTTTTTTTATAAATTAAAAATCTTGATTTTTAATAAAAATAAAATTAAAAAAATTGGTGTGTTTTTAAGTTTTTTTTTAAGTTTTTTTAGTTTTTTTTCATTTATATCTAGTTTTCTCATGATTCTCCTCCAATGATAATAATATCGATCTTCCAAACATATCTAAAATGATAATAATGTTTATCAGGAACAAGAATATGAAAAACATACTTGTGTGTGTTGAATTCGATCCACAAACATCATTTTCATCATCATCATACTCACTAAATCCCACCAATAGCAAAGCTAAAGTAGGGTGTGAGGTGGGTAAGATTAGACAGTCTTACCTCTACCCCGTAGAAATAGAGAGACTACTTCCATTGAGACCTCCGGCTCGATCCACAAACACAGCACCATAAACTCTCTTAACGTAATAACTTTTACTGTAAACGTTGTATTTGATATAGTTTTCATTTCTTTTTTAACAAAATTTCTAAGTGTTATTAACTAAGTAAGGGTGTCCGGAGTGGTGCGGCAAAGGGGAGTGGCAAAGGGTTTTGCCGCGCGGCAACACCGCCGCCGACCCCTTTGCCGCTCGGTTTCGTTAATCACGCGGCGACCAAATGCCGATGCGGGGACTTGAATTCAAACGGCTATAATGCCGCTGGCATTAATAAAAAAAATCATTTTTTACCTTTATAAATTACACAAATTTATTTCCATTTTCACCAAACAAAATCAACATCCATTTTCACTACATTTCACACTCATTCTTTCAAATCTTTTCAAAAAAATGGAAGGCTCAAACAAAGGTGAAGGCAAGAAAAAAATGGTAGGGTCCGGTTCGAAGGCGAGGGCTCAAGATAAACGCGGTGGTTCGGGTGGTTCTAGTGTGCCGTTTCATCCCCAACTTGGGTTTGCGAATCAAACCCAACCTCCATTTTATTTTAACCAACCCATGCATCAACCTTTCGGTTATGATAGCCAACCCCTACAAAATTGGATGCAACACGGTCCGACGGTGGTTCGACCCGGTTATTATGATTACTCCCTAGACGCCCAAATTGCTTTTGATCCGTTTGCTTTTCAAACCCCAAGCTCACAATCACCGAGACCTTTTCAAACCCCAACCTCACAATCACCGAGAGACATACAAGATGACTCCGATGAAGAGTTCGTGCTGGATACCCAAGAACAACATTATGATGAGGATGAAGAAGATGCGGTTCAAGAAAATCCCGTGAACGAAAATGAAGCCACACCGGAAAGAAAAGGAAAAGCGAAACGGGAAAGTTGGACGCCTAAACAAGAAGAGGCGTTGGCAAAGGCTTTTGTTCATTGCACTTTGAATAAAAAGAAAGGCAATCAACAAAAGGCGGATGGGTTTTGGAAGCAAGTTCTAAACCACTTCAATCAAACGGTCGGAGGAAGTAATCGAACCCACCACCAAGTTCGATCAAAATGGATCACGATGCAAACAAAATTGAACACATTCAACGGTCTATATCATCAAGCGGTATACTTTATTATTTATATACGGTTTATTTTTTGATGTAGTATTTGGATTAAGTTGTTGATAATTTATTATTTTAGGATTGTTTACGTCCTAGCGGGAGTGACAATGCTTTTGTAATGAAGCAAGCGCTAAAGGATTACAAAGGCAAAGAAAAAATTGATTTTGCTCATATTGCGGCTTGGGAGATTGTTAGAACAAATCAAAAGTGGTCGCCGGTACCCTTGTTGGGTGAAGAAAGCTCCAGCTCGAGTCAAAAAAGAAAGTCTTCGGATTCGGGAAATTATAGAGCGGATACACCGAATGTCGAAGTCTCGAGCGGATTCGGTATTCCCGACATAAACGAGGATCCCTCGCCAAGACGACAAACGAAAAAGGACAAAGGGCCGTCTTCAAGAAACAAAGATCCAAGAGATATAACACACAAATTCGAAGAATACAAGGCCATGAAAAAAGAGATAATGGAGATTAAACGTATACGAGAAGAAAAATACTTGACCTTGGCGGATGAGCAACGAGAGGCGTTGCGACAAACAATGTACGACAAGGACTTGGAGACGTTTAATCGGCCTACCGACAATGTTCACCCTGCGATGTTGGAAATGACACTCGCTAGAAAACGTGAGATCGCAAAAAAATATGGATGGCTTTGTGATTTTTAGTTTATTTAAACTTAGATTTTATTTATAATGTAATGCTTTATTTTTATTTATAAAAGTTTGATGTTTTTTTCCACTTTATCTTAAATTAAAAAAACAGAAAATAAAAAAAAAAGTTTACCACTTCAGCAAGTGTCTAAACCATTGTCAACACTTTTCAGCAAAGTTTAAACACTTTTCACTGATTGACGTGGCACACTCTGATTGGTTGATTTTTTTAGTTTGCCACTCTCAAGTGTTTAACCACTCCTTAGGCTACATGGTATGGTGTCCATCCTCCCTTGGAGGATGATCCGTCACCTAGGCGCCACATCATAGTCCTCCCAAGAATGGTCCATCCCACAAATTTAGTGGAAATGGGAGGATGATCCTAGATGATCCTACCCCACCACTTTTTTATTTTTTATTTTTTAATCTTCCACTTTTTTTAACATTTAACAAATAAATTAACAAAATATTTTCATTAATATTAAAAAACAATACATAAACTTAAAAAAACATAGACTTAAAAAAATAAACTTAAAAAAAACATAAACTTAAAAAAATCCTAATATATTAAAAAAAGCTACTAGTCTTCGTCCTGCATGTGGTCGTCTGGTTCGTTTTGAGCGGTGTTCCAAATGTACTCCACCAAGTCCGTTTGTAGGTTATGATGTGTGTACTCGTTACGTAGAGCGAACATGTTCAAATCTTGTTCCCCACTAACTGAAACAGAATTTCCGGTAGACGCGTTTTCGTCGTACTCGCATATCGCTCTACCTTTGTCTTCAATGACCATGTTATGAAGGATGATACAAGCGTACATAATGTGTCGTAACCTCTTTGGTGTAGCCGAACGTGCTGGATGTTCAATGATATGCCTTTTTTTGTAGAACACCAAAAGCCCGTTCAATATCTTTTCTCGCACCCTCTTGATACTTCGCAATTTTTTTTCTTTTTTCGTCTGTCGGGTGCAGAATAATTTTAACGATTGTCGAGTACGTTGGGTATATTCCATCTGCTAGGTACACCCTAATGAGTTTATATAAAAATAAATATAGAAAAGCTGCAAAAGGTAGGAGGTGGACTTTAAGGGCAAACAAAAGCGATGTAAGTTGACCCTTTAATGTAACTTCTTCAAATACCTTATCCAAAAGGGAATGACATGGAAAAGTATGACCTTTGAAATCGGATAAACCTTAACCTAATTTAATAAATATACACACACGAAGAAAATTTATGATGATTTTCTTTTAGAAAGAGTAGGGGGAAAAATCTAGACGTATCTCTTTAAATACAATTCAATAAAATTCGAACTATAAATGATGTTATACTTTATAACTAAAGTTATTCTACAAAGTATACTAAATCTAGGAAAAAAATAATGGATCACAAAATATAATACAATGTCGAGAATAAAGACACAATGAATCATAAAAAAGACACAATGCCAAATAAAAAGACACAATGATATTAAAATTCTAAATCTACAAGCTAGAAGTCCAAAAGCGAAAACTTAAAATCTTAGATCGTATAGCTCGAAGAGACGGTTCCAATACCGCTAGAATTAGTTTAAACGAAGTCCGTTTGATACCCTTCCTACAACTTTTTATTTTTTTTGAGACCATATGTATTTGAATCTTTCCCCTACTTTATTCCAATAAAAACTACCACACTTTTTGCATTGTATCATGAAGGGGTATGGTCCCAAATCCTACGCCGACCAATCAAATCGTGTGCGGGACCATACTCCTATTAGACTAATTTGGCAGCTTTCTCAACCTCGCGCCGACCAATCAGGTGCAACCTAGGTCGCGCACGGGGTCAAGGCAAACACAAGACCAGATTCTATACTTGGCCCCTGGGATGAAGACCCTCACTTCGTGGACCTTGCGCCGGCTACATGGGTTATCCTCAGTGGTCACACAGAGGACAGAAGCACAGGTAGCCCTAGGACAAGTACGACAGGTACAAGTGGCAGAGCAGTGGACCAATGGGCGTCTAACAGGCTGTATCCGATCGTGCTCCGTGATGAACAATCGTACAGGAGACAAGAAGGTACACAAGGACGCCTACGTGACACCAATCAGCATGAGCCGACATCTGCTCCATGATCTCCACTAAACCGTTGATGACAGACGAGACAACAAGGACAACAGTCAGGCCACGTGGATCCATTCAGTGTGCGCCAGCTTCCACCTCGCCCAGAAACACTAACTGTCGTCACAGAGGAGACAAAATGGATATTCCTTGTTGTCGACTCCAGGCCCAAGGCCCATCAGCCCATCTCCTTCCACACCACTCCGGCTATAAATAGGAACCTTCATCTCCAGGTTTAACCGTTCTGCTTCCTTGCTTTCTCATTCTTAATCACACACTTATTTCCTCAAAGCATATACTTATTCTCATGTCGGAGAGTAGTTACGAGGAGAACCCCCTATTGCCTTCCTTGTAACGAACTTAACGGGGTGTTTAGTGTTTTGCAGGATTATCATCACTACAGCTTGGAGAAGACAAAGAAGATTAACCTTATTTGTCGATGCACATACCACAAACTAATCACCAGATTAGTTCGGTGTTTCTTCATTGCGAGCATTTACAAAATAGAGAAAGGTGTACAAGAGGAAAGAAGTGTACGAAGTGTAGGAGAGAAGTTTGGCCCTTGATTTGATTTGCAAGATCAGTGTTTGAGATTAAGTGGTCCTCAAATATAGAATTCACATAACTAAAAACAATGGAACAAATGCGGAAAAGGGTAAAATAGGAAAATCCAATATTGTTAACTCATAAACCCACTTCCCCTTTGATTTTCAAACGGCTATAACTTATTCATACATTAATATTTTTATAAAAAAAACACACCATATTAACGAGCATTTCATTCTTTTTAATTCGAGCAGTCTATTGCTATATTTTTCTTAAAAAATTACAGGAATTTGAATATCCATTACGTGATTTTGAATAGCGAGTAAGTGACTACGTTCTTAAAAAATTGCAAGATTTTGAATATCCATTACGTGATTTTGAATACCGAGTAAGTGACTACGTGATTTTGAATACCCATTACGTGAGTACTTGATTTCATTATAGTATTTTAAGTGAAACCCCACTAAGTGATTACGTAATTACGTGATTTCGTTATAGTATTTATGTGAAACCCTACTGAGTAATTACGTATAAACAAAACATGTAATACATAATATTTCATATGGAATACCTAATATTTCAGGTATAATCACGTATTAAGGATAAATTATATAGAAAACATTAGTCAAACCAACCTATAATAACAACATAATGTCGTATATTAGAGATTTAACCACGTAATAAACATAAAAAATCAAGTTCTTGTTATTGAATGTGTAATAACGTAATAGCATAATTGTATTAACATTAGTTATAACAAATCATATTGAATGTGTAATCACGTAATGGGTATTAAAAAATCACGTAGTCATGTACCCGGTATTCAAAATCACGTAATGGGTATTCAAAGTCATGTACATTAATTTTTAAGAGCATTATAGCAATAGGCTGCTCGAATTAAAGAGAATGAAATGCTCGTTAATACGGTGTATTTTAAAAAAAAAAGTATTAATGTATGAAAAAAGTTATAGCCGTTTGAAAATCAATGAGGAAAGGAATTCTTAACCGGATGCGACAAATAACAAGGTAATAACGAAATTCTTTGTATTGAACTTACCCCCGAAGTGTTCATCTTTAGATTTGAAAGAGGTTTTTGGAGGTTTCGGGGGGGGGGGGGATACGAGGGATCATATATCGCTAGGAAACTTGATCGATGGGGGAAAAGGTTTGGGTTTCTTTCGTTTAAGGATGTTCATGATGTAAAACGGTTGGAAGGTGAGATGGTTGATGTTTGGTTAGGATCGTATAAGTTGTTTGTGACTCAGGCAGGGTTCATCAATGGGGTTAATTTTGACAAAGCCAATATGGATTTGAAAGGAAAGAAGATTATCAAGGAGAATCCATCATCCCATGCAATCCCTATTAAAGGGGGAGCAATGGATACGGTTTTCAATACTGATGATCGGGAAGACAACTATAATGTTGTGGGAAGTGGGAGGTCTTTTCTTGATTCAGTCTTGAATAGGAACAAGGTGGACGTTATTTCCGTGGTTGATAATGTGGAGGGTTTCAAGCATTGGAGGAGTGTCGCTCTTGTTGGAAAAGTGATCGACTTCATCACTTTGACTTCTCTGAAGCCGATGATGAGGAGTCAAGGGTGGAGTTCAGTGGGTATTAAATACGTGGGCGGCTTTTCGGTGATGCTTGTGTTTACATGCATGGAGGAGGCAGAGTGTTTTCTGGGTGATAGGAATCTGTGGTCTACATGGTTTGCATGTTTAAGTAAATGGGATAATAAATATAAGGAGGTTGAACGTATAGCATGGTGACAGGTACATGGAGTGCCGATTCAGCTGGCAATTGACCAGGTTTTCGATGTCGTGGGTAGCCGGTTTAGTAAGGTTGTGCAGTCGGCGAAAATGTCAGTTGATGATAATAATTTCTCATATGCATATGTTGGTGTTTTGACAAAGTCGTGTAGTAGGATTGTGGATCGTGTGTACATTAGTTGGAGAGGTAATTTGTTTAATGTTTGGATCGATGAAGATGTGGGGGAATGGGTTCCGGACTGCGTGGAGGTTTTTTATGACTAGGAGGTTTTGGATGAGGGCAATCGGAGTAATGGTGAGGAGGAGGGGTTTTGAACTGTTGATGAAGACTTGGATAAGAGTACGGGGGAGTCAGAGATGGGGGAAATTTGGGACAATGAAGTTGTGGAAGAGAATGCGCAGGTTTTGATGGATGGGGATGTAGACGTACAGAATAATACGGAGCCTTTGACCAACACTATCGCAGCATCTAACGAGGAGTCTACAGTGGTTCGCAAAAAGTTTCGTAGAAGACAATTGTTCAAGAATAGGGGAGAGTCTAGTGGATCGCATGAAAGACCGAAGAAACGCCAAAGAGACGACAATGACCCGTTTGGGTTGGATAGGATTATTGGGATAATGTCGGCTTATGTAAGGACCTGCTAAAATGTCCCTAAAAGACTCGTAAGTGAAAACCCGGACCCCTGAAACCCTAATGTGCATGAAAAACCAAGAAATCAAGAAAATTGGGTTTCATGCGGGCCGCGTAAATGTAAGCATATGCTTACGCGGGCCGCGTCAACTCAAGGTTGACCGGATAAGCGATACAGGCCACGTGGCAGACCTACCAGTGACACGGATGCCCTAGTCGTAGACTAGGTGGCTCTCGCGGGCCGCGTAAAAGCCTGTTAAGGCTTACGCGGGCCGCGTAAAACTCGTTTTTCAACTATAAATTGCCTGGACATGGGACTTGCTTCTGTGTTTGAAATTTTCAATCAAAACATACATATTATGCTCGAAAACAAGTATTTAAGGGTCACGATGCTGCTACGATACAGGGTTCAAACGGCGCGCCCGAGGGGGTAGTTTTTTACGCCCAAAGTTTGGTAAAAAAAAAAAGAAAAATTAAAAAAACCCAAACTTTGGGCATAAAAAACTACCCCCTCGGGCGCGCCGTTTGAACCCAAAATTTACACCCGGTCTTAAAATATACGGATCTAGGTGTAAAAAAAATTTCGTGGTCAACGGCCCTCCGTGGCACTTGGTTCTCGCGGTTCTCATAACTCGTGGTGGTTCTCATTCTAGCGGCCCCCTATATATATATATTACCAGATGGAACACGCCAGTAATGAACCAGTTAACGAAGTTAACCAATCTGAACAAAACCATGAAGATCAATTTCTGAATAGGCAAGATATAGAGAACATCGTTTCCCAGGGAATAGCAAATGTTATTCCAGCAATCCTTGCTGTTGGCCAAAATCCAGTTGAAGCTCCACCACCTATTCCCAGCAAACGTACTCATGATGGCAATTTCAGTAATAGTGTAAATGGAGGCGGCAACAATAATAATAACGATGATGTGATACAAGCCCCATTTCTTAAAAGAATGAAAGCTGCAACGCCTGGTTGCACTTACAAGGAATTTCTTGCCTGTAAACCGGTGGAATTTGCAGGCAATGAAGGGGCAACGGCCGCACTGCGTTGGTTGGAGAAAACCGAGTCAGTAATTAAAATAAGTAAATCTGCCAAGGAGGATAAGGTCATGTATGTTTCTCACCTCTTTAAGGAAGAAGCATTAGAATGGTGGAATACGGTATTACAAGCCAAAGGAAGTGACATGGCCTATGCCATGAGTTGGGAAGAGTTTAAGCGTCTGGTAGAAAGGAAATTATGCCCCGAATATGAAAAGGAACAAATAGCGAATAAGTTCCTGAGCCACCAAATGGTGGATGTTGATTGCCGAGGGTATACTTCAAAATTTTTCGAATATGCCAGAATTGTACCAACTTTGGCCTCGCCAGAACCGGTACTTATTTCTCGCTACATCTGGGGTTTGATTGGCGAAATTCGTGACATTGTCAAAGCTGCAAGACCCCGCACTATTGACGATGCTGTGGAATTAGCCAACACCCTAACCGATGGGCTGGTACGCACAAGAGAAGAAAATCGAAAGAAGGAAGTGGCCCAAAAGATTACCCAAGGATGTCGTGTGGGTAATAGTAGTAATTTCAAGAAAAAGGGAACCGGGCAATCTTCCACTGCTCCATTCTCCGGTACCTGCATAAGAAAGCATTTTGGAAAATGCAAAGGGTATTGCAACTTCTGCAAAATGCCGGGACATCAAGAAGAAGATTGCAGAAGGAAGAAATCAACAATCTGCTTCAACTGTGGAGAAGCTGGACATTTTAGACCAGACTGCCCTATATTGGTCAAACCAGCTGACAACAAGGCCAAACCAGCTGAAGTAACTAATAAAAAGAACACAATAGCCTTTCAGCTGACTACTCAAGAAGCAGAACTCATCCCAGATGTGATAGCTGGTACGTTCCTAGTTCATGACGTTTATGCGAAAGTATTATTTGACTCTGGTGCAAACCAAAGTTTTATAAATACTTCGTTCTGCCAAGCTCTTAAACTACCCTTAACCAACCTCAGACAAATTTTTACTTTCGAAACGGCAGATGGGAATTCTGTTAAAATAGATAAGGTTTTGCGAGAAGGAAAGATAGAACTCTTAGGCCATAAATTTTCTGCAAACCTGTTACCTATGGATTTAGCCGGATTCGATGTTGTATTAGGAATGGATTGGTTAGTAGCCAACCATGATCGAATTCTTTGTGATAAGAATTCCATAGAAATTCATACACCCACAGGAGAAATAGTAGTGATTACAGGAGATAAGCCACGTAAACCACTGAAATTCATTTCAGTAATGAAAATGGCCAGTTATTCAAGAAAACAAGAAATAGTGTATATGATTTCAGCAATCATCAACACTAAAGGTAGGGAACTTAAGGAAATTCCAGTAGTATCAGAATACCCGGATGTATTCCCAGAATAACTACCTGGGTTACCACCCGATAGGGAAGTAGAATTTAGAATTCATCTAATTCCTGGAACTACACCGATAGCCAAGGCACCTTATCGATTAGCACCCACAGAAATGCTAGAACTGAAAAAGCAGTTAGATGAATTACTAAGCAAATGATTTATACAACCTAGTTCCTCTCCGTGGGGAGCTCCAGTGTTGTTTGTGAAAAAGAAAGATGGATCAATGAGAATGTGTATTGATTATAGGGAATTGAATAAAGTTACAATTAAGAATCGATACCCATTACCTAGGATTGATGATCTCTTTGATCAGCTTCAGGGAGCTAGATATTTTTCTAAAATAGATTTACGCTCCGGATACCACCAGTTGAAAGTACAAGAAGAAGACATACCTAAAACTGCTTTCAGAACTAGGTATGGTCATTACGAGTTTACAGTCATGCCCTTTGGACTAACAAATGCCCCTGCAGCATTTATGGACATGATGAATAGAATCTGTAAACCGTATTTGGATAAATTTGTAATTGTCTTCATCGACGATATACTCATTTATTCCAAAAGTCAGGACGAGCATTGTGAACACTTGCATGCACTCTTAACTTTGTTAAGAAAGGAAAAGCTTTACGCCAAATTCTCGAAGTGTGAATTTTGGCTACAGGAAGTGCAATTTTTAGGACACATGGTGAATCACGAAGGTATTCATGTAGATCCTTCCAAAATAGAAGCGATAACCAAATGGAAGGTCCCGCAATCAGCTATGGAAATTATAAGTTTTCTAGGGTTAGCTGGATACTATAGACGATTCATTAAGGATTTTTCTAAAATAGCAGTACCATTAACTAATCTAACCTGTAAATCAGTCAAGTTTGAATGGGGACCTAGGCAAGAAGAGGCTTTTAAGATTTTAAAGCAAAAGTTAACAAACGCCCCAATTCTTGCCCTACCAGAAGGGACAGAAAATTTTGAAGTTTACTGCGATGCTTCTAAGCTAGGATTAGGATGTGTGTTAATGCAACGCAAAAAGGTAATTGCGTATGCCTCAATGCAATTGAAAAAGCATGAAGAAAACTATACGACTCATGACTTAGAATTAGGAGCCATAATTTTTGCCCTTAAGATTTGGAGGCACTATCTGTATGGAAGTAAGTTTATAGTCTATACAGATCATAAGAGTTTAAGATACATATTTGGGCAAAAAGAATTAAACATGAGGCAAAGAAGATGGATGGAAGTTCTAAGTGACTACGACTGTGATATTCAATATCATGAAGGAAAAGCAAACGTAGTTGCAGATGCCTTAAGGCGTAAGTATCAAGAAAAGCAAAAGCGAGTTCGTGCTCTTAGATTAAATCTTCAAATAGATTTAATGGAACAACTGAAGAATGTTCAAGTAATAGCAATCAAGGATGATGCTGAAGGAATGAAAGGACGAATAAAGGAATTAGAGCAAGGAAGTGATGGAATTTGGAGATTCCACAAGAAAAGGATTTGGGTACCTAAGCAAGGAGAATTAAGAAATAAGATTTTAGAGGAAGCCCATAAATCTAGATATACCATGCATCCTGGTAATAATAAGATGTACCAAGATTTAAGGAACAACTTCTGGTGGACAGGAATGAAAAAGGACATAGCTAGATATGTTTCTAAGTGCTTAACTTGTTCACAAGTTAAGGCAGAACACCAAAAACCCTCAGGTCTACTACAACAATTAGAAATACCTGTTTGGAAATGGGAACTAATAACAATGGATTTTGTTACTAAGCTGCCTAAAACCAGAAAAGGTAATGATGCGATTTGGGTAATTATGGATCGATTAACCAAATCAGCTCATTTTCTACCCATGAAAGAAACCTTTAGCGTGGAAAGGTTGGAAAAGTTGTATGTAGATGAGGTAGTGTCCTTACATGGAGTCCCACTCTCCATTGTATCAGATAGGGATAGTCGTTTCACTTCACATTTCTGGACAAGTTTCCAAGAAGCCATGGGGACGCGGTTAAATTTAAGTACAGCTTACCATCCTCAAATAGACGGACAAAGTGAAAAGACGATCCAAACCATGGAAGACATGCTCAGGGCCTGTGTAATAAATTTTGGTGGGAACTGGGATGACCACCTACCCTTAATTGAATTCTCCTATAACAATAGTTATCATGCAAGCATTGAAGCTGCCCCATTTGAAGCACTGTATGGACGAAAGTGTAGAACTCCAGTTTGTTGGGTAGAAATAGGAGAAAGCCAATTATCAGGTCCTGAAATCGTGCAAGAAACCACCGACAAGATCACTCAAATCAAGGAAAGACTAAAGACGGCTCGAGATCGCCAGAAAAGTTATGCAGACAATAGACGCAAGCCGCTAGAATTTCAAGTTGGAGACAAGGTACTCTTGAAAGTTTCTCCTTGGAAAGGAGTAGTTCGGTTCGGTAAGAAAGGAAAACTGAGTCCAAGATACATAGGACCATTCCCAGTAATTCAACGCATAGGACCAGTTGCTTATCGCTTTCAACTACCAGAAGAGTTAGCCTGGGTACATGACGTATTTCATGTATCCAACCTCAAGAAATGTTTATCTGACGAATCCCTGGTAGTACCTCTTCAAGTTATAGAGGTAAATGAAAAATTGAAATTCATTGAGAAACCACTTCAGATAGAAGACAGAAAGATTAAATTCCTCAAACACAAAAGATTGGTACTAGTTAAAGTCAAGTGGGATTCAAAAAGAGGACCCGAGTATACCTGGGAGCTGGAATCAGAGATGAAGCGAAAGTATCCTCACTTATTTCAATAAATCTCGAGGACGAGATTTTAAATAAGGTGGGGAGGATGTAAGGACCTGCCAAAATGTCCCTAAAAGACTCGTAAGTGAAAACCAGGACCCCTGAAACCCTAATGTGCATGAAAAACCAAGAAATCAAGAAAATTGGGTTTCACGCGGGCCGCGTCAACTCAAGGTTGACCGGATAAGCGATACAGGCCACGTGGCAGCCACGTGGCAGACCTACCAGTGACACGGATGCCCTAGTCGTAGACTAGGTGGCTCTCGCGGGCCGCATAAAAGCCTGTTAAGGCTTACGCGGGCCGCGTAAAACTCGTTTTTCAGCTATAAATTGCCTGGACATGGGACTTGCTTCTGTGTTCGAAATTTTCAATCAAAACATACATATTCTGCTCGAAAACAAGTATTTAAGGGTCACGACGCTGCTACGATACAGGGTATTAACTCGATCACTGCTACGATACAATGTCCGATTGATTGAAACCAATCCGATGGATGTTTAAGTGCTGCCCAAATCAGGGCTATACTTTGTCATTCGTCGTGAGGGATTTGATTTCGTGAGCTTATCGTAAATGTTGTATTAAGTTACTGACCTAGTTCGTGTGCATTGTTGTTTAAATTAGGTTATCAGGCTTATCAGTAGGCTAAACTCTGCCCGTCTAAACTTACAATGTGAGTCATTCTCTTTTATCAACAATGTTTTACAATACTCCAATTATTTTCAAAAGTTATAATTACAGGGATTAAGTCGTGGTTATCTTAAATCACTGGCTAGTGGGGTATTGTGCACATTACTAATTTCTCACGGTTAGGTTCATCAACCTAACAGTGATAATCATCATTACTTGGGTGAAAGGACCCAATAGTGGTATGACCATCGTCACCAGGGTGTGACACGGCGCCAGATAAAAATAAGATAGTAGCCATTGTAATCGCTCTTATGCTGTAATTCATAACTATGTGTCATTTTATCAAATTGAGTGACTCGCCAGTATTTCCCCATTGATAAATTATTTTTAAAAATGTTTCAGGTGACCTACAGTGAATCAAGGAAAAGTGCTACGGAGCACTAATAAAGCTTGAAGTGGTGGCTCAGTAAATAAATAAACATGTTTTGTAAACCAGGGAATTTCCTTGTGAAATTCCTCTATTGTAAATTACGGGGTTTGTCCCAAATTATGAAATAAAATAATTGGGCATTTTCAAGTCTTAAAAGATCCTGTTAAACTTCCGCTGTCAACTCAATTAATAAATAATACCACGGGTTTCTGTCCCGCGGCTCCTGGACCGGGTAAAACCGGGACGGGGGCTGTGACAGCTTATACGCCACAGCAGGAGATCGATGAGAGGGATGCTAATTTCTGTGAAGGATTCGTTACACCAGATCTTAATTCTAATGTTCCAGTCTGTGAGGAGGGTGGGGATGGTGTCGAGGGGTTGGAACATGATGGTTATGGTTCACATATGGGATCTGTAAAGGAAAAGGTAACAATAAATGATGAAGCCGAGAAAACTATTAGTTTGGGTAGGGCCCTTGGTGTGGAGGAAATTGAAAATTTTGCGCCGGACGTTCAAGAGGTTTTGCGAAGCGAAGGTTATCAAGTAGGTGATCAATGAATGTTTTATCTTTGAATATACGGCGGTTAGGGAATTCAGGTAAAGCGGACTTGGTTAGGGGCTTACGCATTCGCCACGAGGTGAGTTTCATTATGATTCAAGAAACTCAATTGGTGGACATGGGTTCGGTGGATGTGGCTCGTTTTTGGGGTAGAGGTGATGTTTGTTTCGAGTGGGTTCCTCCGGCCGGTAGATCGGGTGGCTTGTTATCGATTTGGGACCCGAAGGTTTTTTCTATGTCAAGAGTTACTAAACTTGCGAACTGCTTATTGGTTTCGGGTAGTATCAAAGGTTGTGGTAGTGTGAATCATTTGCTTAATGTTTATGCTCCTTACAACATTGTCGCTAAACGGGTTTTGTGGGACGCCAATGGTGACTTAATAGGCGAAGGTGTTGGTTTGTTGACGGTGGCGGGCGATTTTAATGCGGTTAGGAGCGAGTGCGAAAGAAGGAATTCTATTTACAATGCAGCTGAGGCGAATAAGTTCAATGATTTCCTAGAAGCCAAGAACTTACAAGAGTATTCACTAAAAGGTAGGCGGTTTACTTTCGTGACAGGTGATAAATTAAGTCGAATAGATCGTATTTTTGTGAACTGGGAATTTTTCATGACATGGCCGAATGCGGAGTATATTGCGCTTGAAAGAAACATTTCGGACCATAGTCCTTTACTGTTGAAGATAAGGACTACGAATTTTGGGTACAAGCCCTTCCGGTTTTACAACTCATGGCTTGATCGTGAAGGATTTGCCAATGCGGTTAGGAATGTCGTTTGCGAAGATGTATTTGAAGGTGAACCTGATTTGGTTTTATTGAGGAATTTAAAAAGCTGAAGAGGGTTATAGCTTCTTAGATCGATCAGTGCAAACAAAAAGAAGATGGTGAAAAACAAATATTGCAAAAGGAGCTTACAATTTTGGACGAGGTCATGGAAGAGCGGTAGATCACGGAAGTGGAGGTGTGGGTTTTGTAAGAGACAAAGCGTCGGTTACGTGAGATTGAGAGCTTCCATCAACGTGATTTGAAGCAAAAAGCTCGATGTAACTAGGCTACGTATGGGTATGATAATTCAAGATATTTTCACGGTTTTATTAACAAACGAAAGGCGGCAAACTATTTCCCTGGATTGATGGTTCGCGGGTTGTGGGAGACAAAACCGAATATTACTAAACGTGAAGTCCTGCGTTTTTTTAGCTCCAAGTTTAAAGAGACTATGCCTCGAAGACTGAAGATGGTGGTCTATGGGTTGAAGACGGTTCAGGCCGATGACTCAGCTGATTTGATTAAGGTGTTTTCGGTTCAAGAAATTAAAAACGCGGTTTTTGACTGTGGCGCGGACAAAGCACCTGGGCCAGACGATTTCAACTTCCGGTTTATACGGACGTTTTGGGATGTATTCGAGAAGGATTTTGTGGACATCATGAATCGGTTTCATTCTGTAGGGAGGTTTGGCGCGGGGGTTGTTTCTTCGTTCATTACTCTCATTCCGAAGGTGGGCGATCCAGTTAATCTTGGGGATTTTCGGCCGATCAATCTTATAGGATGCATTAGTAAGGTGGTGTCCAAGGTGTTGGCGAACTGGTTACGCGGGGTTATGACTAAAGCGGTTTCCGAAAATCAGTCCGCATTTTTAACTGGCAGGTACATTCTTGACGGCCCTATTATGACTAATGAGGTTCTAGCTTGGGCGAAAAAACGTGAAAAAAAAGTGTATGTATTCAAGATTGATTTTGATAAAGCATACGATAATGTGAATTGGGATTTCTTGATATCGGTTTTTGAACAAATGGCTTTTCCTTCGAAGTGGTGTGATTAGATACGTGGGATATTGGTCTCAGCTAGATCTGCGGTCTTGGTGAATGGATCACCTACGTTTGAGTTTGGTTGCCAGAAAGGTATTCGTCAGGGCGACCCGATTTCTCCTTTTTCGTTTATTATTTTGATGGAGGCGTTTTCCGGCTTAATGAATAAGGCATGCGACATAGGCGATTTTGATGGTATACGGCTTCCTAATGATGGTCCGATCCTTTCACATTTTTTATATGAAGATGATGCTATGTTAATGGGAGAATGGTCCGAATTCAATTTCGTTAACATGAAAAGGATCCTGAGAATATTCTTTTTATGTTCGGGATTGAAAATTAATTTAAATAAGTCGGTTTTGTATGGAGTTGGGGTTGATAGTGAAGAGTTAAAGATTCAAGCCGATGGTCGGGGTTGTAAAGCAGGTGAGATTCCTTTTGTTTATTTGGGAATAAAGGTGGGGGCTAATATGAATAGGATTGCAAATTGGGACCCGGTGGTGAACACTTTCAAACGAAGGTTGTCGACATGGAAAGCTAATACCTTATCTATCGGTGGCCGGGTTACGTTAATTAAGTCGGTCCTTGACAGTTTGCCTACATATTATTTCTCTATGTTCAAAGCGCCGGTGAAAATAATTAATACTTTGGAAGGTCTTATAAGGCGCTTCCTATGGGGCGGTTCAGACGAGGTGAGGAAGATGGGTTGGGTGGCGTGGGAAATAGTCACAAAACCCATTCGGGAGGGTGGATTAGGGATAGCTCAGTTGGATGTGAATAATATGGCACTGCTTGGTAAATGGTTGTGGAGGTTCTATAATGAGCAACATGCATTATGGAGGAGAGTTATAGTGTCTATCCATGGTGCTAGCCAAAGTTGGGGAGTTGCGCCGGTTAATAGTTCTATTACCGGTGTTTGGAAGAATTGTGTGACGCTTTGGAATAAACATAAAGTCCAAGGCGTCAGCTTCAATAGCATGATTCGGGGTCAACTTGGCAATGGGAAGCAAATTCGGTTTTGGTTAGACGTGTGGGTGTGCGATGAGCCGTTAAAAGACAAGTTTCCATCTTTGTTCATGCTTGAAAGGAATAAGCGGACATTTGTTTGTGACAGATTGCGATTACAAAACAATGTATCGGGGCTGACTTGGGAATGGAGCCAAGCTCCTAATTCTGTGGAAGAGATCGACGCCAAATAGCAACTTGAGAGGTTGATTCTTGATGTGCGGTTGCAAGACATTCAAGATAGGTGGGTTTGGAGAGTTGGTGACGATCTTGGCTTCACTGTGGCATCGGTCAAGAAGTGGTTACGTGGAGCGGATAATAATAATACAGGACGCTCTGGTTTCACGTGGAACAAGTGGGTCCCTATTAAATGTAATATTTTATGTGGAGAGCGTTTTTGGATCGTCTTCCTACTAAGGTGGCTTTGATGAGACGTGGCATTTGGTTAGATAGTCAACATTGTCATTGGTGCGAGAGCAGTGAAGAATCTATTGAGCATCTCTTGACGGGTTGCGGGTTTGCAGCAGGTATTTGGCAAGGTATTTTGACATGGTGCAAGATTCCAGGTACGTTTTTGTTTCATGTCAATGATTTGGTGGAATGGCACGAGCATTGTGACATAACCAGGAATAAGAAGATGGTGCTTCATGGGATTATTATAATTGCTTGTTGGAGGATCTGGAAGGCGAGGAATGAAACTATATTTTCGAGTAAGGAGCCGAAGGTTGTGGACGTGATTGCGGACATTAAGACCTTGGGTTTTTTGTGGTATAAACATAGGTTTAAAGGTGGTGTTGTTGATTGGGATAGATGGTGTTCTTTTGATGTGATGTAATGAACTTTGTGGCTTTCGGCTTCCTTTTTCCGTCTTGGAAATAGGTGGCTGGTGTTTTTGGTGTTTCTTTTAATGAAAGTTAAGTTTCAAAAAAAATGTAAACACTACTAAACGTTTAAAAAAGAAAGAGTAAAATGCAAGGATAGTTCATGTGGTTTTGCAAAATAACACTTATAGTCCCCAACTTTTGGAAATTATACCGGTGCTCTCTGTGGTTTGACAGTTTGTTACTCGGATAATCCATGGAGTGGATGACAATTAGTTTTTTCCGTTAAATAGATGTGAAATGACAAATTTACCATTCGTCTTCTCCACTCTATAAAAACAAAACAACCCCACCCAAACCCCCCTGTTCCCCCACAATTAACCACCAACCACCACCCACCTCCCACAACTCAATTTCTAGAGCATAGATAAATTACTAAGTATGTAAAAACTACTAAACGTTTAAAAACTTATAGATCTTTCATTTTTATACTTTGACAAATTCATCTCTTTTTTTTTTACACACCCACAAATCCACCCTCAACTTTGCAAATTAGTATTTTTAGCCCCTACTCCATTTTACAAGCTATGCAAACTAACCCCTTCAGTTTCTAATATTTTAGGGGTTGTTTGACAACTTCTGAATGATTAAGTGCTAAACGAGTAAGAGGTCTGAATCATTAAGTGCTGAATCAATAAGAGGTCTGATTGATATCATTTAAGTGGCATTAGAACTATCTCAAGGAACTCTACGATATGAGATTTTAGGTTTTTATTTTTGGATTTATAACTTGTAGATTTTAGAATTGTTGTTTATATCACTGCTTTTTTATATAGCATTGTGTTTTTTTTTTTCTAAATTTGTGTTATTGTGTTTTTTTGCGGCTAATGCAAATAGGAAAAAAGACATAATAAGTCACAAAAAAAAGACACAATGATGTAAACATGGAAAAAACACAATGCTAAATAAAAAAACACAATGATCTAAACAAAAAATTTTAAATCTACAAGCTAAAAATCCAAAAACGAAAACCTAAAATCGCATGTCGTAGAGTTCGATGAAACGGTCTAAATGCCAAGCAACATAAATATTTCAAATAACCAATCGCAATACAAAGCATACATTGTACATACCAATTTTATAGCATAATCTCTAGCAACATAAAATTGTATGTTCTTTAACAAAATATAGATCCATAATAGCTAGAGTGAAGGGGGGAGAACAATGAAAAATAAACAAAATAAAAACTGATCAAATACCTATGAATAACAAACACATACTAAAAAAATATTCATATTAAGTTATAAATTAAATAAATATAGTCGGATTATAACCCAATATGACCCGAATAACCCATTATATAAATATAAATATTGTTGACGAAGGACGATAAATAGTAACTTTATTTTTATAATATTTAATATATTATAATAGTTTATTATTATATTTACCTTTAATAAAATATTTTTAATTTTTTCCCTTTTTTAAAACCATATATTTTCTATACCATTTTTTAATAATTCTTTTATTTTTTATAGAACATATATGAAATTTATCAACTAATTTGATACTTCTTTAATAATTTATGTTTATAACTTTTTTTTTTAAACTTAAGTACGTAGTTGTGTTTGATTCTTACCCGACATTCTGTCATAAGTTTTGTTAAAAATGAAGTTGTAATTTAAATAAAGTATTTATTTAGTATCTTTTGACGAAGGATGATAAACAATAACTTTATTTTTAAAACAATATATAGTTTTTTGTTTTTCTTTTATTTAATATATTATAATAGTTTATTATTATATTTACTTTTAATAATATATTTTACAATTTTTCCCTTTTTTAAACCATATATTTCCTATACCAATTTTTTTAAGGGAAAGTGGCTTGTAATAATCCTACCTAGACTTTATTGGCCATTAATAATCTCGCCTCAGAATATTCCTCCCACCAGTCCCACCTTTCACCTATTTTTCCTATAATGGTCGTTAAAAAAACTTAACAGAGTTAAATTTTTTTCCAAATTACAAACATATTTTTTAGGGCTTTTGATCAGAACGACGATACAAGTCCATTGATGTAAAACTTGCCTCGAAATGGTGCTTCACGTGACTTGATTTTTGTTAATTGGAAATTTAAACACCTGAATTGAAGCGTCGTTTTCATCGTTTGGAGCACCGTTTCGAGACAAGTTTTAAATCAATGGACTTGTACCGTCATTCTAATCAAAAGCCCTAAAAAATCTGTTTGTAATTTGGAAAAAAGCTTAACTCGGTTAAGTTTTTTTAACGGGAGACCATTGTAGGAAAAATAGGTGAAATGTGTGATTATTAATGGCCAATAATGTCTAGGTGAGATTATTACAGTCCAATTCCCCATTTTTTAATAATTCCTTTTTTTCTATTTTTATAACATATATTAATTTATCTATAAATTTGATACATCTTTAATAATTTACGTTTATAACTTTTTGAGTAAACTGCCATTTTGGTCCTTTTGGTTTGGCCAGTTTTGCCACTTTAGTCCAAATCTCAAACTTATTACATCTGGGTCCCTGTGGTTTGCATTTTGTTGCCATTTTAGTCCAAAAGTGAAATTTGACCAGATTACCCACTTTTGACCCTGCTATTTTGTCTTTACCCTCAGGGGCATTTTGGGCATTTTAGGTTTATTATAACTCAAATTAATAAATAATAATGCCATTGCCAGAACAACAACAATAATGCACTGCCAGAACAACATCAACAACAAGCACCACCACCACCACCGGATCTGCAGCGCCACCACCACCACTCTGTCGCCACAAGCACCTGAAAACAACATTCCATCAGTTTCCAACCTGGTCACACCAATTCAAACAATAACAATTCAACAAACCAACCTCATAATCATCACCAAACTTCTCATTAAACACCCATTTTATCGCTTCAGCAGACGCCCTATGACCACCACCTGTATCACTCATCAAAATGAGCACCTTTTTCTTACCATTAGACTCATACCCACTCAATGGCAATGTCCCATCCTCCAACACACCCTCATTCTCCCCTCCTAATCTACAATCACTCCCTGAATTAACCTTAACCGACGCGAACCCGAGCGGAATCTTATCGCAATGAAACCGAATAAACTTGTTGAACTCATTAAAGAACTTATTAATACTAGACCCACCTTTACCCCCTGAACTCAAAGACCCAACAATCTTTGATGACCTACTTCTCCAACCAGCCCAAAAATTTACATATTTTCTATCAGATTGAACACTAGACAGAACCGAAGAATACCCATCTAAACTCAAACTATTAGAGTTGAAATCAAATGCAAAGTTGCTCAATTTGGATAGAATATTGAACGCATTATTGGTTTGTAAAGCTACAGATGACGATGAAGAGGGAAATTGGATAAAGTTTGTGTTTTTTTTTTTCAGGGGTTTGTAGCCACACATATAGGATTTAGCAACAGATGTTATTTTTCTTGGGCTTTTGGAATGTGTGTAGAAAGAAAGACCTGATTCCGATTCAGGAGGAGGTGAAGGTGGAGGAGGTGAGGGTGTCGGGGGTGGCGGCGGTGATGGTGGAGGCGGTGAGGCCGACGGTGGTGGTGGTGGATCTTTAGTGGTGGTGGTGATTGACGGAGGTGATTCAAATCCGATTCAGGAGGAGGTGAAGGTGGAGGAGGTGAGGGTGTCGAGGGCGGCGGCGGTGATGGTGGAGGTGGTGAGGTGAGGGTGACGGTGGTGGTGGTGATTGTTTGAGAAGATGATCTTCAGTGATGGTGGGGTGGGGTTTGATCTTGGTGGGGTGGGGTTTATATATTAATGGGGTTAATTAATATTAGGTTATAATAAACCTAAAATGCCCAAAATGCCCCTAAGGGTGAAGACAAAATAGCAGGGTCAAAAGTTGGTAATCTGGTCAAATTTCACTTTTGGACTAAAATGGCAACAAAATGTAAACCACAGGGACCCAGATGTAATAAGTTTGAGATTTGGACTAAAGTGGCAAAACTGGCCAAACCACAGGGACCAAAATGGCAGTTTACTCTAACTTTTTTCTAAAAACTTAAGTGCGTAGTTGTGCTTGATTTTCCCCCTGATATTCTATTATAAGTTTTGTTAAAAACGAAGTTGTACTCTAAATAAAGTATTTATTTGGTATTATAAAACGATACGATAATAAACTAAACTGTTCTAATGGTTTGGCTTTCTAAACAACATGCTTTATTTTCAAATCACGTTTGTTTACATTATCATTTGCTCGGTTTCGGCGCAACGCGCGACCTAAAAAAACTAGTTAACATTAACAACCAATACAAACCATAACGACTTATAGTGGCTCCTAACAGTGTGACACACACCGATAAAGATACATCTTATTATAATCATGATAGGTAAGGTCATAATGGGTCATTACTCATTAGGTCCTACTAATCTTAGAGGATTCACAATTTTTTTTTTGAACGGCGATTGACTCCAACAGTCGAGAGGATCACACCCACATTGCATGGGTCCTAGTCCCCCTCGGGCGAGGCATCCGAGGTTGACCATAGGCGCTCCACGAGAAAATTTCCAACCGACAGCCACTTGACTGCCGTTGCAGCCTCCGCACTCAAGAGCCGGAGTAACCATTCACAATTGAGTCTTCATTTCCATCTTTATAGTACCTTTCCTCTCCTTTTCAAATAAAAAATATTCGTTTATACTTTTATTAATATATTTTTTCTCTCATCCACTCACAACTACTTTAAAAAAATATTAAAAAATTATTGAAGTGAACAATATCTCCTTCAAATTTACTTGTGAACAATTATTTTTTCTCCTTTTTCCCTCTCCTTCACTTACAACCATTTACACTCACAATAAGGATCCATTGTGAATGCTCTAATAGGTAAATTTACAACATACTATATATGATGCAATATACCATTTTATGACTTAAATAATACACTCTAAGATTAAATATGAGGTTATCGAGTTTATCATACCTATGAATCTATGATGACCCTTGTAGCCCATTATAACCTCTTGTTAGTCCTAGTTACACCCGTAGTGACTTGTGACCCATTATGATTTCTACGAGTCTTCACCATTTATGAGCTGTTATGATTTCCAATGATTTCCAGAAGTCTTCATTAAGAATGAGCATGGTACCCGTTCAATACCAATACCGAATATATTAGTTCGGTACCAGTATTTACCGGCGTTTTACCCTATACCGGTACCGAATACACCCAGTCCGTTACCCGGTACCAAATGCTCATCTCTAGTCTTCACCGTTTATTACCCGGCAATATTGCCAGTTATGTCTTGTATTGAGTTATGAAAAGTTATAGTAAAAAAATTATATATAAAAGATAGATGATCGTTAACCTATAACTAAATATGAAATATATAGATTTATAGATTATACATCACCAATATAGAAAAAGAAAACCCATTCTATCAGCATTTGTCGACCTAAATAGTATAATTCAATCTCAACACCAAAGGATGAGTGTATAAAACCTCGTTAATGATCATTTGCAATACCAACATAAAAATTACCTCCAAGGCTAGAACCCTTCATTGTTTTAAACTCGTAAAGTCGTTCCTGACCTTTTCAAACTCGCGGTTTTTTTTAGGATTTTTGTTCATCCAGGAACCTCACGCAACGAGAAGTCTTAAATTTACAATGAAATAAAATTTATATATAATTTTGTATAAAAACACTACTCACAAACAATGAAACATATAATACCATAAAAATCTCATTCTTTAAACATTCTCAGGAAAAAATAAAAAAACAAGGAAAAATGTGACCTCCTTTATAAGTATCAAGTTTCCAACAACAAAAAAACGACTCCATAATCACACAAACACTCCCAAACAAGATCATGGGATGTAACAAAACAAAACCAAACTATACACCTATCATATTTTGGTCAAACTTTGACTTACCAAGCAGCAAAACACTACACGGGAATGACATCAGGATTTGACGAGTCGTCGCATCTCAAAACAATGCCATCTAAACTTGCAGGAAGCATACATGTAGCCCATTGGCATCCGGTTGGAACCGGCTCGGGTGGAGGAACAATCATCAACACATTATCATTTCTTTGAACAACTCCCATCACACTCACACTGCTTCCCTCTTTAATGTACCTACGTTTTCATTTACAACCAAACATAAACATCAAACTACGAAACCATTCAACTAGATCAATCGGGTGGTTACTTTCTCAACAAGAAACGGCAAACAAAGCGTATATTCAAAAGGTTATAAAGAATAATACCCTTCTTTGAGTCGCATCACACGATCATCACTAGATAGGTTTCTGTCAGCCAGCCACCTTAAGAACTGTGGGGACATATCTTTGTTGGATTGGTTGATATCAATAACAGCCGATTCCTCAACGTATGGAGTCACACGGGCCCCATAACCAGTCTTAACAAGCGCCCTCAATCCCGACTGGAAATCAGATATATAGAAATCCACAACATGCCTCTGCAAGTATTTTCAGAAATCATACAATTAAAAATCTTATACAAATATCAGTTAAAAAATATTGATATTTGATTATAGAATTCACCTCCATGGAACGAAGACCCCATGTGAAACGTTGATGTGTGGGATTCGCAGCTTTTGAATCCCAGCCTCGATATTCATATAAACTTGTGGATGTGTAAACACATCTGGGAACCCTTTGGAATGATGACTCCAATGGTACATTTCCACACGTAACAACCTTTACAGAAATAAAAAATTTCTTGATTAACAGAAGCAGCTTTATGATAGTGTATAAGTGTTTTTCAAGAATATAAAAATACAGTCTACCTAATAAATAAATAAATACAAAGTTGGACACATGTCACCACCATATTTCACCTCATCATTTTTTCCCTCCCAAATTCCTCCATGGTTCTAAGACCACACGGTGTGGGCGTGGAAAAGTGGCGTGGTGGCCTTTCCACACTGGGAACACCACCCCTTGTGGTGGTGTGGACATGGCGTCGTGATGAGGGCGGGGAGTTTTCCACCGGCGTGGGGGGCATTTGGGTTGTGAGGTGGAGGCTCTTGATTGGTGGGTGGATTTTGGGTGTGTTTTAATTGGTTGGTGTTTTTTTTATAAAAACGCCACTAGTCACGCCGCTCCCACTCCTCCATTTTTTGCACCACACCACTATTCTGACGCGTGCCGACGTGGCAACCACATGTCGAATAACGCCACTCCCCCCCCCCCCCCCCCCCCCCCATGTAATCCACGAGCTATTATGGATTTCAATGTTACTAATTAACATAGGCCGGTTTTTGTAATAAAAAAAAATTATTTACAAATACTCTCTCTCTCTCTCTCTCCCTCCCAACCCATGTAATCCACGAGCTATTATGGTATTTCAATGTTACTAATTAACATAGGCCGGTTTTTGTAATAAATTCAAGTTAGTTGTGTGAATTGTCATATGGTAACAAAATACGTAAGTTATATAAAGTTTTTTTACAGAATATATAATTATACCGTTTCTATTGTACAATCCCGCGTAATACATGGGTCTATAACCTGGTTTCTAATAGAAAGATCAGAGACCAAAATGTATTAGTGTATATACAATTTCTAAAATTATTTCAAATCTATGTGTGTGTGTGTGTGTGTGTGAGAGAGAGAGAGAGAGTGTATTTGTGTAACTTACCCCAGAAACCTTGACAAACTGGCCATCTTTTGCCGTTCTAAGCTCGGCGTCTGGATACTCAGATATAAACTTGATAACAGCACTTCGACTCCGGTAAACATTCCAAGCAAAAGCCAAGCTCACAATACCAAAAAGAACAACAACAACAATGAGAAGAATGGGATTACCAACGGCTGCAAGTATAAATATTGCAGAAATAAACCCCATCACAAACAGCAAAACCATGGACCAGAAAACTATCTTCGGGAAGTTCCTGAAGAACGAATGTGAACCATCTTGGCTCAAATGAGTAACTGCTTGGTTTTTAACCATTGAAGTGGTTCGTGATTTAATCGATCCTGAAGAGTCCAGCGGACCTGACGACTTTCTAGGTCCACCCGATGAGTTAAGTGGTCCCGACAAAATCGGCCCGGATGTTAACAGACCCGTGGCAGGGAGAACCGGAGGGAGAGGTCCAGAATTTTGTCGTGAAGCGGAAGTCAACCCTTGACCTTGAGGCCCAGACGCCTTCCGTATCGGTTCTCCGTGTTTGTTTAACGGGCCAGAACTGGTCTTTTTCATTGAAGCTGATCCTGGAACATTTCCTGATAGATTACTCATTCGGTTCATGGAATGGGACGAAATTTGGCCCGAGTGAGTTGCATTCCCAACACTCATAGACCCGGCTCTTAACGGACCGCTGGTTAGCTGTCCGGATTTTCTTGACCCGTCGAACATTTTTCCTAGTTCACCGGACTTTTTAATGTCACCACCTGTGTACGGAACTGCGGTGGAGGACATTGTCGGTGCCTTTTCTTTTGGCGGCTCGGGCCGCCCTGATACGTATAAACCATTGTTTAACTGATGAGATGGAAAGCGGGAACTCATTGGTGAAGATGTTGGTAACAGAAGAAGATGAATTTGAATGCTGGTTTTTATGTATGATCAAACCTACACAAAATATTGCATCATTAGCATTGAAAGCGATTATTGTGACTTAAGAAGTCAGTAATATGTTGCTTGTAGCTGAAGGGATGTTTGGATGTCACTTGAAAAACCAATTATTTCAACAATTGGCATAATTACCTCATATAAGAAAAACTATTTCTCACATACATTCATCTGTACTACCGCTACCAAGTGCTAAGGGGGTATTTGGATGTCCATTTTCAGAATTATAATTGTGATATTGAAAAACTATAATAAGATAATTCGATGATCAACTTAATATATCTAAGGGTAGTTAAGTAATTTTACAATTATCTCTATAATTAATTCTATTATTTATAACAGCACCTTCCCGAATTACCCAGATCTTCAGATTTACTTAAACACTAATTACTGATTAATGCAGTTCGATTGCAAATCCAAACATCCTATAAATCAACATACAAAGTACTACATTACATTTGTAAAATTTAGTAAATAGATCAATTATTCAGAGAACAGAATGAACCATTATAATCTCATAAACTAGAAATTACACATGACAATCGAGAAATTAATAAACATTAGCAAATTATAATAACAATGGAAAGCATATGAGATTAGAAACCTTCTAATTTGTGTGTAACCTTGGAACAAACACAAGCAAAATACTCATCAAATAAAGCGAATCAAATACAAACACAAATCCAGATCCTATTTGCAGCAAAACAACAATTACGCCAAACTCAACATAAACTACTGGCCAAAACAATTAAATACGTTTCACGTATCCAAAATCATGAACACATATAGGCAAAAATTATAAAACCTAGTGGTGGTTAGATCCAAGCAGTTCTACCAAACAAAAAGTAAATATAAAGCAAAGTACACACCATTTTCAAATTAGGTACATCAAATTGAAATTCTAAAACAAATTCCGTAACTATTTATCTTCCGCATTGAATTCTAAACGAAAACAACAAGTACTTGATTTGATTTAACAGACAGAACGATGAATGTACATTGATTCTAAAACGAAATCAAAATCCTTGGGGATTTGTAATCAATTTAATATAACAAAAATAAAGCAAATGAGGTCACAAACCTTCTAATTTGTGTGTAACTTTGGAACAAAAACAAGCAAAATCCTCATCAAATAAAGCAAACCAAATTCACACACAAATCCAGATCCGATGTACACCAAAACAAAAATTACTACAAACTCAACATAAACTAATTACTAAAACATCCAAATAAGTTTCACTAACATTTCACGGATCCCGAATCATAAACACATTTCGACTCAAATCATAAAACCTACTATTTAAAATGAAGCTGTTCTACCAAACAAAAAGTAAATATAAAGCAAAGTACACAAATATTTCAAATTAGGTACAACAAAATGAATTTCTGAACTATCGATCTTCGGCATTGGAATCTAAACAAAAACAACAAACAAGCACGTGATTTCCCGAACCAAACGATGATTGTACATTGAATTTCAAACGAAATCAAAAGCCTTAGCGATTTGTATCCAATCAAAAATAGCAAAAATCAAGCAGCCAGAATATAAGAAAGAAACATTAGCAAATTACATCACAAGTTGCATACCGAATTACCGATTACAACAGTGCACACTCTTAAATCTTAAAAAAAACAAATATTATAACTAAAATGAAAAGCATATGAGATCAGAAACCTTCTAATTCGCGTTTAACTTCCGAACAAAAACAAGCAAAATCCTCATCAAATAAACACAAATCCAGATCCGATTCGCAGCAAAACAACAATCACAAGTCACTACAAACTAATCACTAAAGCATCCAGAACAACTTTCACTAACATTTCACGGATCCAAAATCATAGCCACATATCCGCACAAATTACAAAATTATAAAACCTACAGTTCAGATCCGAGCTGTTCTACCAAACAAAAAGTAAATATAAAGCAAAGTACACAACATATTCAAAATTAGGTACAACAAACTGAAATTCTGAAACGAATTTGGTAACTATTATCTTCCGCATTTGAATCTAAATAAGGAAACAACATGTATTGGATTTGATTTAAGGAAGTGAAGGAAGAATGTACATTGATTGTTGATGGAATTATAAGCCCTAGGAATTTGTAGGAGATTGAAATAGGAGAAATGGAGTAGAGATTGAGGAAATAGTATGTTTGCATACCTGGAGTGAGTGTGTGTAAACATGGTTGATCATGAGAGAGAGTGAAATGAGGGGTTTGTTTGTTTGTTTGCAAGGGGAACCAGAACGAAACTGCACTGTACTGCCAGTGGTGGGTATGTATATATTTGCTCTTGTTGGCCCTAATTTTTAGTCTACTTTTCATTTTATGGCTTTTGTCTTGTAAGATTGCCAACTATGGTCCTTGGGAAAATCTCTTTTTAATTATGCTTTATCATTGTTATTAGAGTTAATTGCCATTTTAGTCCCTGTGGTTTGGATCATTTTGCCAGTTTAGTCCAAAGGTTTCATTTTTAACATCTGGATCCAAAAAGGTTTCGTCGTTGCCATTTTGATCCAACTGACTTAACTCCATCCATATCTTTTAAGTCTTCCAAGGGCATTTTTGTCATGTCATACCACTGAAATTACAAAAGGGTTAATAAAAAGAAAAATGAAATGACAAAAATGCCCTTGGAAGACTTAACAGACATGGATGGAGTTAAGTCAGTTGGATCAAAATGGCAACGACGAAACATTTTTGGATCTAGATGTTAAAAATGAAACCTTTGGACTAAACTGGCAAAATGGCCCAAACCACATGGACTAAAATGGCAATTAACTCTTGTTATTATTAGGGCTGTTCGTATTGCTCGACGTTCGAGATTCGCTCGATGCTCGTTCGAAAAATGCTCAGAATTTGCTTGTTCGATTTAGCTCGACTGAAAAGGCGCTCTGTTCAAATCGGTTTGGTTTGTAAACAAACCGAGCACGAGCAAAGGTCCGCTCAGTTCGGTTCGGATCGGTTGGCTCAATTTATCTTTTTAATATATATATATAGGGTAGGGATATGGTAAAAAATGTTTAAAATGTGAGAAGGGTAAGAAGTGTTTTAAACCATTGGATATTTGATCTAATGGTTGAGATCAATAGGGTATAAAAATGTAATTTGTGTTTTAATTAGAAGGACCTTATGTAAAATTAAAGGGCAATAGTGTCTTTTCAAATGTTTCACATATAGTAACCGTATCCTACACAACCAAAACCCCCATCATTCTCCTAAAAACCAGCGACTTTCCTTCAAAAGTTGATTATCCGATTTCCTTAACTATTAACCCTTGATAAAACACTATATGAAGATATAACACTATCTGTTTATTGTAAGACTCTATACAGTTTAATTAATAATTAAATCACTTAATAATCATAAAACACTATGAACCAGAAAATTAAGATGTCTGTACAGAATATAACACTATTGATTGGGGATAAAACACTATGAACCAGAAAATTAAGATGTCTGTACAGAATATAACACTATTGATTGGGGATAAAACACTATACATCTAAATATCAAAAAAAAAAAAAAAAACTCTGTTCATGATAAAACACTAAAACAACAACTTACCCTAAACAATTCAATGTATAAAACACTACATAAACACAAAATCAAAGCATACTAACACCAGAATCGCAAAAGGTTAATGCGTACATGAAAATCTTATTGGATCTTGCAAAAAATTACAAAATTCGAAACAATCCCTAAAATATCTCATCACCAGTTTTTTTGCAGTTATCTTGGAATCAATTAATTGATAAGAATGGAAAATTACTAATACACCCTTTTGAATTAATTAAGATAAATGACACTTGTCATTCCCAAATTATTTCTCACCCTTCTCACAAAAGTTGATTAATGTACAGGATCCTAAACCTATATATATATATGGTAGAGTTCATGCGAGAACCACCTTTATTGCGAGAACCGCGAGAACCAATGTGAACACAAAAATTACCTAAAAAATCCAAAAAACACACAATTTTTTTTAGTATTTTTATAAAAAAAAAACCGTTATATTTCGTTACCAAAAAAACTTTTTTTTTCGAGTAACAGTTATGGATGCACATGTGTATATGTATCATTTCTTGGATAAATTTCGTAATATATTACCAGTAGTAGAAGAATGCACTTTCATTTACATTATCATCCACAATACACTACTTTTTACATTATCAATATTAAGAATGCATATGTGCATCATTATGTATAACCATGATATAACGTGTTTTGGTACAAAAAGTTTGTGATTTTAAATGATGAAGTAGGCCCATATACATGTGTTTTGATTAGTTATATCTAGTGGTTGATGGTTTGATTATGTTTGTCACTTTATAATGTAATATGTTGTTTGGATGGTATAAAGGGTGTTGATGTACATGTAATAAAGTGAAATATTGGTAATGGTATTGTATTATGGATGGTAAGAGGCAATGATATTGTATTACGGATGGTAGGAGGTAATGGTAGTGTATTATGGATGGTATGATATATGAAAGAGAAAGTGTATTCAAAGTGGTGTACAAAAACATGTTATAACATGTTCATACATATAGATGCATATGTGCATTTCTAGTATTGTTAATGTTATAACAAGTTCATATATATAGATGCACATGTGCATTTCTAATATTGTTAAGGTAAAAAGTAGTGTATTATGAATGGTAGTGTAAATGAAAGTGCAATTGTCTGATATTAGTAATGTATTACGGAATTTGTCAAAGAAATGATACATATGCACATGTGCATGGATAATTGTTACTCGAAAAAAAAATTGTTTTTTTTTTTGTGACGAAATATAACGATTTTTTAAAAATATATATTAAAAATTTTTTTGAGTGTTTTTTGATTTTTTTTAGGTATTTTTTTTTGTGTTCACACTTGGTTCTCGTGGTTCTCGCAATAAAGGGTGGTTCCTAACGGATCCTTCTCCTATATATATATATATATATATATATATATATACACATACATACATACATAGAAAATCTTTATTAGAATAAGTAGAGGCTCACATTAATAATGTTTGATCCAAGATCCAAATAGAGCCCAATTAAGTAATTAGAATTAAAGTCTAGTACCAATAGTCAATTTTTCAATTTTCCAATACTCCAATGTCCATTTGAGTAATGGAGTCGAAATGTTAATTACCGAAATATGAAGCGTCAATCGATACTCAAGTCTTAACCCGCCATTCTATTTAGAAGTACAGAATCCTAACTAAAGCCCCTTATCAGCTATCATTATTCGATTTCTCTATTGCCTCTCGTCAAGACGCCAACTCACTAAGGTTTTGCTTCAGTCAGTCGACGATTCATCTTCCCATTCAGTCAATCTCAATAGAACCAGATTATTTTTATTTATTCCTTGTTATTTGTTAAATTTATACTTGCTAGTTGTTAAATTTATACTTGTGTGCTAGTTGGGCGAAACATCATGGACGAAAACTTCACCTTACTCTAAAAAGTAACACCCCTATTTTCATTTTCCTATTTTGTTATGTGACGCTCAATAATCGAAAAATTTTCTGATCGAAAGACGCTCGTTTGACTTTGGCTCAGTTGAAAAAACGCTTGGTTTGGTTCGGATCGGTTTCTAAACGAACCGAGTACGATCAAAAGCCTGATCGGTTCGGTTCGGCTCGTGAACAGCCTTAATTGTTATTAGAGTTAACTGCTCGGATGGTTTCGGTGGTTTGCCATTTTTCACCTTTAGTCCCAAACTTTCTAAAATTACACGTATGTCCCTTATGGTTTGATTGTTTGTTACGCGGATAGTCCCTACGGTTGATGAATGTTAAGTTATCTAGTTAAATGCATGTGAAATAACTTTTTTGCCCTTAATAATGAAAATAAAATAATAATATAATATAAAATCAAAATCAAATATTATTATTATTATTATTATTATTGTTATAGTGTAGGCCCCACCCTTCCCCCAACCTTGTTTCCCATCCCATCGATCATCTGACGAAAACCACCATCGTCTACCTGCAACTACAGACATGATATATTCTTCTTTATTGAGCAAACAATGATCAACAAAGCTGTTGGACTGATTGCCTTCAAAGGGTTTACCAAAGATCCCTCTTTGTTAACTTTTGTACTTGGCTAACAAATCATGAGCCCAATTTGTGTCACCAAACATAAACATTTGTGATGGGTCAGGAACCCAAATACCATTATTCAAAAGCTCAAATTAAGCCATCTCATATGATTGGTTATCAAGCCTTAAAAAGTAACTAATTTATGACATTTTGGATTTTTGTCACACGTTTAATTCTTAAACTTCTTGCAACTGTTTGAACATGATTTCATGAGGAAAATCTAAAGAACAAACACTATATCAATCAAAACACTAATAATCAAACAACAAGTTCAAAATAAAGAGCACAAATTCATTGATTTGCTGGTGACAATAGTGGCTCCAGTGACAAGCGTCGTCTTCTCCATCTCTGACCATTATTGTTGTCTCCACTCATGCACCAACCTACTCCAGATCTGAAAGTCAAAGAGAAAGGGGGAGATGCGGCTAGAAAAACGATATACAAGTGGGGCTTAATTCGAGCCTACGTTCAAATCAAGAATTCTTTGAGTCACTTGCAATGGGGGATTTGTTGCAGTAGAGGGAATTTACAGTGACGGGATGTGGTTATTGATGAAGATGAAGAAGATGATTGGAAGGGGAGGGTGGGGTGGGGTGGGGTGGAGGATTGTTTTTGTTTTTAGAGTTAAATGCTTGGTTGGTCCCTGTGGTTTGCAAATATTGCAAACTTGGTCCCAGTGGTTTAATAATTACACACTTGGTCCCAGTGGTTATAAAATTGTAACACGGGTGTTGGTGCAGTATGTCTAAAGCCTGCGTCTTAGTCTTGTTAGATAAGTCTAGGGTCTGTTTATGTCAAGTATGTGAAGTATAGGGGTCTAAATGTAAAAGTTAAGGTTATGTTTAAAGATTTCGCTTGAAGGTATGTAATGTAAGTCTCAAGCGAAATCAAGTGATAAGGTTTCGCTTCAGGAATCATGATGTAAGCCTCAAGCGAAATCAAGTGATGAGATTTCGCTTGAGGTATGTTGAAGCGAAATCTTGTTGCCTATAAATAGGCTTGTGTAGTTCTCAGTTGGTACGCATCCTGAAAAGTTGTAACGAGGTGCTGCCAGTTTTTCAAGTCATTATATAACAGAGAACAAGTGTTAAAAGTGAATCTATTCTGTTTTCTACTCTATTCTGTCTGATTCTAAGCTGTTTAGATGTTTCCGCCATCTAAATAGTGTAAACACACTCAAATTGACTCATTCGATCGGTCAAATCGATCCTACAATTGGTATTAGAGCCAGTTATGAGTGTGTTCACTTGAATCAGTTGGTTTTTATTCACAAAAATTGATTTCTGGACAAAAACACGGACAAAATGGACTAAGACTTTCACAGTGTGTGTAAAAGTGTGTTTTAACAAAGCCTTGAGAAATTCAGATTAAAACTCGGACTAAAATTGACAAAAATGACTTGAAAACCAGATTTCGCTTGAGCGGGCAGATTGATTGTTGGTATTCTGAAGCGAAACTGTGGATTTCGCTTGAAATATTCTGATTGTTTGAAGCGATATCGTATATTTCGCTTGAAAAGTTTGTGTTTGGATAAAAATTTGGTTTGAAGCGAAACCATTGATTTCGCTTGAGATCTTGCTGTTTGAAGCGAAATCATACTGTGTTTGATTTGTGAGTTTCGCTTGAAATCTTCTGTGATTTCGCTTGAAGTTTGAGTGATTTCGCTTGAGATTACTGATAGTCCATAGTGTTCGTGAACTTGTTCGATAGTCTGATTTTGTGAAAAGTGTGTGTGTGAAAATTTTAAAATTACTCGGTAAATTTCTAAAAATGGAAAACCAAGAGTTTTATAACTTCTTCTCGGGCAGTGGTATGGTAGCAGGACAAACCTCGGGTAGTGTTATACAAAACGTCAACATGGAGAACGAATTGGGAACAATGCAAAAGCCTCCTAAACTCATGAACATCGATGAATATTCGAGTTGGGCAGGAAGATTTAAAACGTGGGTTCAAGCTAATCATTTTGAGAGCTGGTTGAAGATTGATGATAAATATGTACCTCCTGTTAATGCTATGGGTCATCCGAAAGTGATTGGAAGTTTGACCCAAACGGAACAAGCTGACTTTAAGGCTGAAAAGAAAATGATGAGCATCCTTCAACAAGCAATTAAGGAGGACATCTTGGTACTGTTACATCACGAAGACAATTCAAAATCTCTTTGGGATAAATTGTTGTTAAAGTTTGAAGGAAGTGGAGAAATGATGAAAAGCAAGAAGGCATTGATAAACAAGCAGTTTGACATTTTCACGGGAATGAAAGGAGAGACCACAAAGCAATTGATTGAACGATACTGTCATTTGGTTTTGGAGATGGGTAGATTGAAGATAACCAAGACAAATGAAGAGTGGATCGACAAATTAGCAGACGCGTTACCTTATGATGAATGGGGAACGTACCTGATGGTGTTGAAGAACAATACAAATTTTGCTAGTATGAATTTGAGTGGTTTCATTGAGAAAATTGAGGCACATGAATTGGAACTAACAAAGATCAAACAAATGAATTCAGCAAATGTGCAGCAAGACATATCTTTGTATTACAAAGGAAGTATTCCTGTAGCAACAAATCAAAGTCCAAAGATACAGACGGGTTTTAGTGCTGATGTAAATTTGGGTGGTTCTACAAACACTCCACAATCAAACAAGCCTTCACCATTTGTGAACTATGATCCAAATTTCAAAGTTCAAGAGCAGTCTTCACCTCAAAGCTCTACAAGTTCAAGTAATCAGGCTTATGTTTCTGGGGTGCAGTGCAACATCGCGGTGAATATTAAGAATGGAAATGAAATCACTGAAATTGCTGCGAGACAACACATTGCAGTACTTGCTTCCGTTCTAGAGGCTTATGAAGGCTTAGTGGCGGGTAGGATTGGTAATCCTGATATGACCAAAGAGGATTACGACCAGATAGACCCGGAGGAGCTTGAACTGATTGATATAAAATGGGGGATGGCAAGTTTGGTTAGAAGAGCACAACGGTTTATGGAGATCACAGGCAGAAACAGTCTCTCAGGTCCCGATCAGAAGTTAGGGTTCGACAAATCAAAAGTTACGTGCTTCAAGTGTAAAGAACGTGGTCATTTTAAGAGAGAATGTCCGAATCGTGAAGTAAACAATCATCAAAACCCGTTCACCAACGACTACTACAAGCAAGCAATCTATCATCGACCAAATCAACAGCCTACTGTTCAAAGACCACAAATTGAGAATAAACCAGAAAAGGCGATGATTGTGAATCAAGATGATGAGAAGGTAGCTGCAGGGTTCAGCTGGGATAAATATATTCCCAGTAGTGATGGACAGGCAATGATGGCTGAAGTTGTTGAAATTTCCGAAATGGTGTCTGAACCAGAAACAGTTACTGAAAATGGTTCTGCAGTTGTTGAAGAGGTTTCTGTTGAAAATGTGGACAATTTTGAAGAAATAGCTGCTGAAGTTCATTACTCTCAATCTGAGCAGGAGGTATTAGCTAGTTCTTTGAAATCTATCATGCCTCCTAAAATTTTTGAATCTTTTGCAGGTTTCTTTGAAGAACCAAGGACCGGATTGTGTCCAAGATATGATGAGAAGAAAGAATTTGTTGAAGAAATGATCGATGTGACAAAGGAAATGACCGAAGACACATTGAAAGAAATTGCTGACAAGGCTCTCATGGCAAAACTGAGAGAGGTAGACTCAGAATCTGAGGAGTCTAAGTCTGTCAGTAGTGAGTTTGTCAAACGAGAGGAATCTGGAGTTCAAGAAAAAGAATCAGTAAATCTGTCTGAGTCAGAGTCGAAAAATGTCGGTAAACTAGAAGTAGAAACTGTTTATGAAGCAGAATGTGATGAGATAGTAGATTCAATATCTGAAACACCATGCCAAAAGTGTTTACAACCGTGCATGGAGTGTCTTGAAAAAGACACTAAGTTTCAGGAATTGAAAGAACATGCTGACATGTTAAAATTTGATCTAGGACAAGTCAAAGAAGCATATGATACTCTAGCTAGAACAGTTAAAATGATTAAAGAGGAAAGTGTCGAAAATGATAAAGCCACAAAATTTGCAAAAGCAACACTTTTTGATAAACAAGTGGAAGTTAATTTTCATATTGACACAATAGCATCATTAAAGAAAGAATTGGAATTAGCTAAAATTGAAAATGATCGAATTGATAAAAAATTGATGAGTTATGTGGCTTCATCATATGTCCTTGAACAAATTGTTCCACAGCAACCATATGCTGATCCGGTCTTTAACAGTGTTCCACCCCCAATGTGGAATCATTACACACAGAAATATCCAGATGGGGTGGAAGCTGCTTTGAATCTCAAATTGAGATCAATTGAGGATGATTTGCCTGAAAGCATCGATGTTACATTCTCTGCATCCGACACCGACAATGAATCACAGGTTATCAAAACCGTTGTTGATCAGGTGTTAGATGAAGAGATTGATAACTCTGAGAAGTTACAATCTGAGAAAGGTGTTACAGATTCTGAAAATGAGAGTAATTTCTTGGAACGGTTCATACCGAAATCGGACAAGAGTGCGAATGATGATTCGATCATGGTAGTATATACTATGATTGGAACAGACAAACTTTATTCCGATTTCGAGTATCCTCTTCAGAATGTGAAAATTGAGAATGTTGAGAAAGTTTTCAAATTGATTGAAATTGACATTGATATGATAAACAACAAAGAATTCTTTTTGAAACCTAAAAAATCATTTGTTACAATACGTGTCAACAACTTTGGGAAAAAGGAATGGGAAGGTAATGGTAACAAGAAAAATGGTAACAATTTTAAAAACAAAGGAATTGGTTTTGAGAAAAAGATGGCTAAGAAGGTTGTCAAGCCAAAAGATAAAATGAATGATGTTTTTGTTGTTGGACCAAGTGTGGATGATGAGAAGGAATACATTTTTAGTCAAAAGGTGGTTGATGATTTCAATACAGTGAAGAAACTAAAAGAAGAGTCGTTCAAGTCAATTTTTGTTGAGTATGACAAAAGAGTTTGCTATCGCTGCAATGAAATCGGACACATGGCAAGACAATGCAAGATAGTTTTTGAAAAACCTGTCATTAAATCATTTGTTAAAAAATCTCAACCTAAGTCACCAGTTAACACAAAGGGCAAAAAGCCGATGGTTTCACCAATTCGAATCTTGAAAAGGGGTGAATCATTGAAGTCGGAAGATAAGCTGAAATCAACATTTGAGATTGGCGAATCTTCAAAGTCCCAAATGACTTCAAAGATTTATCCAAAAACGAAAACTTTTGAAAATCAATTTTGGGTTGTAAAATCAAAACCATCGGTCGAGGAGAAAAAGATGGAAAACATTTTGAAAAATGAAACAAAAGTTGTTGAAATCAAATCACAATCAGTTGAGGTAAAGAAAATGGAGAACGAGTTAAAGTTTGATTCAAAAGCTTTTAATCCTACTATTCAAAATATTTTTGGAAAAATGGTTGACAGAAAGGTCAAAGGAACAAAGGAATTTTATGCATCAAAAGTGGGTGCTAATGATAAACAAGAATTTGAATCTGAGCTTGATAAGTTTCTTGCAGAGTTTCCTTCAATCAAAGAAAATATGTTAAAATCAAAAGTGGAACCTGTTGTTTCGAACGTCACATTTGACTTTCCTAAGATTGATGAAAAGTGTGATGTAGTATTTGGAAGTGTTTCAGAAGTCAAAAAGTCATGGAGTTCATTGTTTGAATAAATTTGTTATGATGTTTGCAGGGGCTGCCCAAGTCAATTCTATCAAAATGGATCATGGATAGTGGTGCGTCAAGGCACATGACTGGGACGCTTGCTTTGCTATATGATGTAAAATCCATCAATGGAGGTCATGTAGGGTTTGCTGGGAGTCAAGGTGGAAGAATTGTTGGTCAAGGAATTTTGACAAATGGTGTGATATCCTTTGACAAAGTAAACTACATAGTGGAGTTGACAAACAATCTACTCAGTATTTCACAGATTTGTGATAAAGATTTCAGCGTACATTTTACAAAAACTGAATGTGTGGTTTTGAAACCAGGGTTTAAAATCCCTGATGAGATGGTGTTGTTGCGTGCTCCACGGGAGTATGATCTTTATTATCTTGATATGAGCACAGCAACGCCAACGTCTCATCAGAAACAGTGTTTTGTGTCTAAAAACAAAGCAACAGAAAAAGATTCAATCATGTGGCATCGTAAGATGGGCCACATTCATGTTCGCAAAATGAACTTTTTGGTTCATAATGATTTAGTTGAAGGTGTAAACTTGAAAAATTTTCATTTAAATGATGATTGTATTGCATGTAAGAAAGGTAAACAGGTTCGAAAATCACATCCTTTGAAGATCATGAACTCGATCAGGTTACCTCTTGAGAGATTGCACATGGATCTCTTCGGGCCTGTCAATGTTAAGAGCATCAGCCGGGATTTGTACTGCTTGGTGGTTACAGATGATTTTTCAAGATTTTCTTGGGTTGTGTGCTTAGAACGGAAAGATCAAACATTTGAGTCTTTGATGATACTTTTCAAGAAGATGGAAACTGTATACAAACTGCCTATCCGGAGAATTAGAAGCGACAATGGAACTGAATTTAAAAACAACAGAATGTACGAGTTTTGCAATGAAAAGGGAATTCTTCATGAATTCAGTGCGCCGTATACTCCACAGCAAAACGGCGTAGCTGAAAGAAAGAATAGAACCCTAATAGAGACAGCACGTACAATGTTAGCAGATTCCAAGCTACCTATTTTCTTCTGGAGTGAAGCAGTATCTGCAGCGTGCTATACACTGAACAGAGTTCTTACTGTCAAGAAGTATGGAAAAACGTGTTTTGAGTTACTGCATCGGTATAAGCCGAATCTTGAGTTCTTAGAACCTTTCGGATCACCGTGCACGTTCATTGATGAAGACGGAAAGTTTGGGGCAAAATCAAATGAAGGTTTCTTTGTAGGATACGCCAGCCCACTAAAAAGGGTGTTCGTACCATGTCTGAGCAAGGTGATTCAGGTCCTTCATGTGGATTGTCAGAAGCATACTCCGTCACCACAACTTCCCGGACAAAGATTCCTATTTGACTACGATAAACTCTGGGAATCGTTTCATCTGCCGTCCGAGCCAAGTGAGGAGGAACTTGCTCTCATGTATTTGTATCAACAAAGTCATCTGCCAGAGCCGGAATCTAGACCGCTAGATGTTCCTACGCCCACCGTGGGTACTCATGATGATGAAGCCGGACCAAGTGAAACCGTTCATATACCACCAGAGGAACCAGAGGAACCAGCTCCGTCATTTGATGTTTCTGACGACTCAGAGGAGGAACCCGCTCCTACCTTTGACGAGGAACCAAATGAGACAACAGAAGAGGCTGTTGATCAAATCGTGGACCTTGACATTTCAAATCTGGAATCGGAAGTTGTAGTGCCTGATACTGTGATGCCACGGACCCTATCTTACCATCCTTCAGAACAAATTATCGGCGACTTGCATAGTGGTGTCAAAACTCGACATCAAATAGATCAAGCTCTTACATGTTTCTATTCATCTATTGCTTATATGCAAAAAGAAGTCTCATTGAAATGTTTTATTTCGCAGATAGAGCCCAAGACGTACAGGGAAGCATTGACTGAGGAGAGCTGGGTTAATGCAATGCAGGAGGAGTTGCAACAGTTCGAGAAGCTGGGCATCTGGAGACTTGTAGATTTGCCTGAGAATCAAAAGTTGATTAAAACAAAGTGGGTTTTTAAATGCAAAAGAGATGATAGAGGAGTCGTGGTGAGAAACAAAGCAAGACTGGTCGTTCAAGGATTCAGTCAACAAGAAGGAATTGATTACGATGAAGTCTATGCACCAGTTGCAAGGCTAGAGGCAATTCGGATTTTTCTGGCCTTTGCATCATGGAAGAACTTTAAAGTATATCAACTTGACGTGAAATCTGCTTTTCTCTACGGAACTATCAAAGAGGAAGTGTATGTGGGGCAACCGCCGGGTTTCACAGACCCACAGCACAAAAACAAGGTGTTTCTACTTGACAAGTCATTATACGGACTTCATCAGGCCCCGAGAGCCTGGTATGAAACGCTCTCGACATACTTGCTGGACAACGGGTTCACAAGAGGTACAGTAGATAGCACTTTGTTTATTAAAGAAAAAGACAACCATTTGTTGATTGTGCAGATTTACGTGGACGATATCATTTTTGGATCCACTAACGACAATATGTGCAAAGAGTTTGAGCTAGTGATGAAGAAAAAGTTTGAGATGAGCTCAATGGGAGAAATGAAGTTTTTCCTTGGGTTGCAGGTAGAACAAATGCCCGACGGAATCTTCATTCATCAGTCAAAGTATGTGAAGGATGTGCTAGACAAGTTTGATATGGCAGATTGCAGTCCATCATCCACTCCCCTTGCACAGAATCATGGGATTTGTCCAGATGAGAATGGAGCGAAGATGGATGAAACATTGTACCGATCAATCATTGGTTCCCTGATGTATCTCACAGCTTCCCGTCCAGACATCATGTATCCGACATGCTTATGTGCCAGATATCAGTCGAATCCGAAGCAGTCACACCTGACAATCGTGAAATGTATACTACGGTATTTGAAAGGCTGTCCAAGCATCGGCTTGTGGTATCCTAGATTAGGTGACTTTACTTTATCTGGTTTCGCTGATTCAGATTTTGGAAGCTGCAAGCAGAACGCAAAGTCCACCACTGCCGGGTGTCAGTTCTTAGGAACTCGACTCGTTACCTGGCAGTGTAAGAAACAAACCACTGTAGCGCTTTCTACTTGTGAAGCTGAATATGTTTCAGCTTCCAGCTGTTGTTCGCAGATCCTTTGGATCCAACAGCAAATGCGTGACTTTGGTTTGCAATTCTTAGATACTCCAATTTTCGTGGACAATGAAGCAGCCATTAATATTACTAAAAATCCGGTTCACCATTCAAAAACAAAACACATTGAGATCCGTCACCATTTTATTCGTGATTGCCACGAGAAAAAATTAATTCGGATTGAATACGTGCACACCGATGAACAGAAAGCGGATTTCTATACCAAACCATTTGACAAAAAGAGATTTTATTATCTTTTAAAATTGAATGGAATGAAAAATCTGCAATCTGGGAGGGTTATTGAATGTGATGCCGAATTGGACGGCGATCTGACGTGAACCTTTGTCATGTTGTCAATTTTGTTTGTATAGTTTATTTTCTGCTTTTCGATAAAAACAAAAACACAAAAATATGTTTTTCTTTTTAGGGGGAGAAAGTTTGCAGAAAAATACAAAAACATGATAAAATGAAATAAAAACAAAAAACATTTGAAAAAGTAAAAATGAGTTTGTGTATGAAAGGGAAATGATAGTACATCAGCTAGACAGGTGCAGTACGCTAAAGAATTGGAATGTATAAAATGCAATTTAAGCAGTCTCGCTAAAGATGTGCCGATAGGTTTTCACAAAAGCAGTAGATAAGTTTGGGATATAAACATAAAATTTACTTGCGTTTACGTGGGGAACACCTCCAGGATATATAGGTAACCCCTGAAATCCTGTTTGAAGGGTCCCGTATTCTGAGATACTAGGTCTTTATGCTTAGTGATATCTGGGGTATTATCCCGGGACTTCTGCTGAAAGAAATTTCTGACCTAGTCCCCGGAGAATACTTTACGCTGCTTTGAAATATAAGCCACCCCTCAGCATAAAAAATGATAACACATTGCAAAATGGTTAATCATGTGCTGTTGAAAAGAAGATCCCCAAAGGGGACCCACCAAAAGTCGAAGCCGTCATCTCTCTGCGTATCGAAAGATCGACCTGAGCTCTCACGGCCCTCGCAATTAACCCCTTACAGATATCATCTAGGTATACTCACCTGTAAGACTGAATACTGGGGTCTGGATACGGGAGTATATACTGAGGTGGGACACATGTAGATGTTTAAGTCCTAAAACACTAATACTGTATCCCGAACAGATTGAAAATTTTGTGAGAATTTAAGAGGATCTGTATATCGGCAATCTACGTTAATTGTTTAATGCTTAAAATGAAATAACAGCTTAACGGTACTTGTATTTCGTTGGCAGCTGATATGATCCCTTAACACGCTCACAAAAAGATTGTGTGTACATAGTTTCAGCTTTTTCAGTTTAAAATCCAAAAAGATTTTAGTTTCTCATTTTATTTTCGACAATTGACATTGGGAATCGAAAGTTCAAAGTCTTGTGCAGATCATGTCTGAGTTTGATGAGGATTGGGTAAGCTTGTGATGCAGTACAATGTTTGGTACAAGTGTTTGTTGATTAAAAAGAGATTGAAAGATCAAAATGATTCAAAAGTTCATTAATTTGAACTTAATTTTTTTTTAAGAAATCCGGTATCTTCATAGTTTGGTTAGCCAAGGTCATTGAGTTGGACTTGGTAAGACTAGTCAGTTGACCAAGGTCATTAACTTGGACTTGGTTGACTGAGTGTGACGGTGTTTAATCAGAAAAATATTAAAAATCAAATTTTTGAAAGTGTTAGGTTTAGTTGTTGGATTCTTAAGATAATCAAATCTTTATAGAATTGTGATAGAACCAGATCATCAATTCTGGACATTTAAAATGTCTATTCTTATAAATGTTTGAGATTTGCAGGTGAAAGTTCCAGATTAAGATCCCTATGGCAGAGTCTTAGGGGGAGTCTGAAGACGAGCTTGATACAAAAGGAAGCTTGTTGCTGGTAATCCAGGTGTCGATCCCAAATGCTTGGAAGATTGTTGAAAGGGGGAGCCTGAAGAAAGAGAAAGAGAAGTTTAGAGTTGTTTGAAGACCCAAAGACAAGACAAAGACTGCGGCTGTATCCAAGGGGGAGTTTGTTGGTGCAGTATGTCTAAAGCCTGCGTCTTAGTCTTGTTAGATAAGTCTAGGGTATGTTTATGTCAAGTATGTGAAGTATAGGGGTCTAAATGTAAAAGTTAAGGTTATGTTTAAAGATTTCGCTTGAAGGTATGTAATGTAAGTCTCAAGCGAAATCAAGTGATAAGGTTTCGCTTCAGGAATCATGATGTAAGCCTCAAGCGAAATCAAGTGATGAGATTTCGCTTGAGGTATGTTGAAGCGAAATCTTGTTGCCTATAAATAGGCTTGTGTAGTTCTCAGTTGGTACGCATCCTGAAAAGTTGTAACGAGGTGCTGCCAGTTTTTCAAGTCATTATATAACAGAGAACAAGTGTTAAAAGTGAATCTATTCTGTTTTCTACTCTATTCTGTCTGATTCTAAGCTGTTTAGATGTTTCCGCCATCTAAATAGTGTAAACACACTCAAATTGACTCATTCGATCGGTCAAATCGATCCTACAATTGGTATTAGAGCCAGTTATGAGTGTGTTCACTTGAATCAGTTGGTTTTTATTCACAAAAATTGATTTCTGGACAAAAACACGGACAAAATGGACTAAGACTTTCACAGTGTGTGTAAAAGTGTGTTTTAACAAAGCCTTGAGAAATTCAGATTAAAACTCGGACTAAAATTGACAAAAATGACTTGAAAACTACCCTTCTTCTTCAACCTCAACCTTTGAAACATTCAACCTCAACCTCTGAAACAAGCACCACCACCACAGGTCTCTCTCTCTTCTCAAACAAGAACCACCAACACAGGTCTCTCTCTCTCTCTCTCTTCGAATCAGAGGTCTGGTTTTTGGGCGTATCGAATTCTCTGGTTGAATCATCCAAATTGAGGCTGCATATCATCTGATCTTCACCGTTTCGATCTCATCCATGACAGGTACCTACTTCTTTTGCGATACTTTTGTTTCGTGTTAGTTAGGGTTGTTTTTCTGAGAAAATGTTTACGGCTGTCGGTTGATTTTGTTGTGGCCTGTAGATCTGAAAGTGGGTTTAAGCTGTGTGAGATGGGATAGATAGATAGATAGATATATGAATTGGTGATTTCGGTGTGGGGCGTTAAAATTGAGGGGTTGTTGATGGAGATTAGTGTAGGAGCGGATCTCGAAACTGTTTATAAACCGGAGGTTGGTAACAAGGAAAGGATGGTGATGAAGATGATGGTGATGAAGATGACTTGGTCCTACTGATGAAGATGATGATGATGGAAGTAAAACTAAACAAAAATTATATAGAGAGTTAATAAGCAAGGGTATTTTGGTCATTTAACATGGATTTAACTGAGAAATTTAACTGATGTTAGGGTTGGGGACCAACCGAGTGCATTTTTGACAAGTTTTGGGACCACGCGTGTAATTAGTAAACCACTGGGACCAAGTCTGCAATTTTTGAAAACCACAGGGACCAACCAAGCATTTAACTCTTGTTTTTATTATTAAGTGCAAAAAGGTCATTTCACATGCATTTAACTGGATAACTTAACGTCCATCCACTGTAGGGACTATCCGAGTAATAAACAATCAAACCACAGGGAGTGACGTGATGTGATGTGAGCGTGTACGATTTTTAATATATTTTAAGCACCTTTTTACTCGTTTATCAAGCTTTAAATTTATAAAACACGATATAACACTCTCACTTTCTACAACATGCTAGGGCAAGTGTACTCATTGTATGCGTAGTATAGTGATGGTAAGATACCGAGGTCGTCCAACGACACAAGAGCTTTTAATACCGGAATATCATCAATGTCTAATCTAACCAAATTTTGAGAAAAGAGTTTTTATAGTTAAAATAAATAAAGAAACTAAAATGATTAAAGAAACAAATAGACAAGATGGAATCACTTGGTTCTGACTTATTTTTTACGTATCCTTTGATGATTTCTACACTTTGGGTTTTTTAAGAGATTATCTTATCAACACCACAAATTAAGTCACCATTAATTGCAAATTATTCTTAGTCAACAAGATTTGTAACCATTGCATAATTCTCTCCCTAGAAGATTTGTAACCATTGCATAATTCTCTCCCTAGAATCAAGCTCTTGTAATTATTGTATTCATTCTTGTACCACTATATATTGATTTGTAAATAATGAGAATAGCATCTTGATTCAATACAAACTTCTATTGTTTATATGGTATCAAGAGCCTAAAAGCTCCCTTGAGCCATCTCCGATCCAAAACTCGACAGACACCTTCTGTTCGCTTCCCTTTTCTTTTTTTCGATTCACCATGGCCAAACCAATCATCCACAACCGTCAACCCACTACTTATGACAATCGCCCAACACGCAACCCAAATCCACCCACAACCCGAAAGCAATGGCCATCTAGAACTACCAATACCAACACTCGCCCGACTCGCAACAACAACACCTATTGCTACTATTATAACATTCCCGGACATGACACCAAAGATTGTCGCAAACTTAGTCGCTTCCTACGAGAACACAATGTCTCGCCTCAAAATAACAACACCCCGGTGGTTAACTACACCACCCCTCACCCAACGGCTACAACCCCATCTTGGATGTGGGACACCGGTGCGTCCAACAACACCGCGAACAACAACCAACAATTTCCCGTTCTTTCCAAATACAGAGGACCCGATGAGATCGTGCTAGGTGATGGTAAAACTCTCCCTATAACTCATATTACTCAAACAACTATTCCAACAAAATCTCGCCCGCTTCTTTTAAATAACATTTTAATTGCTCCTAATCTTCGAAATAATCTTATTTCCGTTGCCAAAGTTTGTCGTACTAATCGTGTTTCTGTTGAATTTTTTCCCTATCATTTTTTTGTCAAGGATCTATGCACGGGGGCGCGTCTCATGCGGGGAGTGAACATCAATGATGTCTACTATGGACCAATCTCCTTGTCTCCTCAAGTCAACAACACCCAAACAAACTCTCTTCTCATGTGGCACCACATACTTGGACATCCATCGCTTCAAGTGTTTAAGTCTTTAATTTCTAAATTAGGACTTCACAGTAATAAGGTGACCCATGAGTCTTTTCATTGTGCTTCATGTTCACTAAATAAAAGCCACAAACTACCTTTTGGCAAAAATTCTTTTGTTGCTAATCAACCACTACAACTTCTCTACTTCGACGTATGGGGTCCCGTAAAAACGTCAATAGATGGCTTTAAATACTATGTCATTTTTGTTGACTATTTTTCCAAAAACATTTGTTTATACCCAATCAAACGAAAATATGATGTCAAAATTCTTTTTCCACAATTTAAATCTCTTATTGAAAATTTTTTAAAAACCAACATTGTTGCGTTATTCACTGATAATGGGGGTGAATATGTGGGTCTCTCACCATATCTTGCCTCTCAAGGTATCTCCCATTACACGACACCACCTCACACACCGGAACAAAATGGTATTGCCGAACGACGTCACCGACACGTTGTTGAAACCGGCCTTGCATTACTCCACTACTCCCACTTACCACAACATTTTTGGTCTCATGCTTTTCAAACCGCTACTCACCTCATAAACCGTTTACCTACACCCATTCTCCATAACAAATCACCCTATGATGTGTTGTTCAAAACCGACCCTACCTATTCCAACATTAAACCTTTTGGTTGCCTTTGTTACCCGTGGCTAAAACCATATTCCACTTCAAAACTACAATCACGGTCCGCGGCATGCATCTTTCTTGGATACTCCTCCTCTAAGGCGGCATTCAAATGTTATGACCCTCTTAATCAAAAACTTTATCACTCTCAAGATGTTCAATTCATTCCCCACATCTTTCCATCCCAAACCACCAACTCCAACCCTCTACATATGTCCTTCGACACCTTTTTAAACCCGAAACCCTTGGTTCCCATTCCCTCCCCACCGCCTACATATCCTGCCCAAAACTCTCCACCCACTGTTCACACTTCCCACTCTACCCAACCCACTCCATCACCCGAAGCACAACAATACACACCAACCGAAGCCCAACCAACCACCCCATCTCACCAAACCTCCCACGGCCCAGTATCATCTCCCTTACAACTCCATGACCGATCTCCAACCTCCCCGGCCCATACACCACCCTCCACTTCCACCGTCTCCCCTCTCGGCCCAATGCCCGAGCCCACTGACCAGCCCACCGGTTCCACCACCTCTACACCAATCAACTCACCCAACTCACAATATCATCAACCCGACCCTCCAAACACCCAGACTCCACTACCTCGTCGACAACCCAAACCCAACCCCAAATACTACAACTCTAACTTTGTCAACTCCACCACCATTCATCCATTACCCGTGTCCCTTAAACCGTCCACCTATACTCAAGCCTTGAATGATCCGGATTGGCGTCACGCCATGGATCTTGAATATAATGCCCTAATCCAAAACAACACATGGGAACTTGTACCTCACACCACCCAAACTCCTATTGGTTGCAAATGGGTGTTCCGCATTAAACGCAAACCCAATGGCACTATCGACAAATACAAAGCACGTCTAGTGGCGAAAGGGTTTCACCAACAATTTGGAAAAGACTACCATGAAACTTTTAGCCCGGTTACTAAACCCGTTACCATTCGCACCGTCCTCTCCATTGCTCTTTCAAAAGGGTGGCCTTTACGCCAACTTGATGTTAACAATGCGTTTCTTCATGGGACCCTCCATGAAGATGTTTTTATGATACAACCTCCCGGGTTCACAAACACAGAATTCCCGCGTCACATTTGCAAACTAAAAAAATCCCTTTACGGTCTTAAACAAGCACCGCGTGCTTGGTACATAGAACTAACCAACTTTCTCATTAGTTTTGGTTTTAAAAAATGTCTCTCTGATTCCTCCCTCTTTGTCTACACCTCCAAGGATATCACTTGCTACCTCCTTGTGTATGTTGATGACATTGTCCTTACAGGAAGTCACAATTCCTTCATGGATTCATTTGTTCAAGCCCTAAGCAAACAATTCTCCATCAAAGACTTAGGCCCTCTCCATCACTTCCTAGGAATCGAAGTCATTCCTACGCCTCATGGTTTATTTCTTTCTCAACATCGCCACATTAAAGATGTTCTCACCACCTTTAAAATGGATGGTGCAAAAGAGGTTCTCACTCCTTTGAGCACGTCTGATCCGCTCTCTCCTAATGACTCATCTCCTCCCGTTGACCCCACCCCTTACCGAAAACTAGTTGGTACTCTACAGTACCTTGCCTTCACCCGTCCAGACATCTCATTTGCCAACAATAAATTATCTCAATTCATGCACTCACCCAAACAATCACACTGGCAAGCTCTCAAACGGGTACTCCGATACTTGAAAGGAACGGTACATCACGGGTTGTTCTTGAAACGCAACACCAACCTTAACTTACAAGCCTTCTCGGACTCGGACTGGGGCGGCATTAATGATGGAGGTCGGTTAACCACAGCATATCTTTTATACCTTGGGTCCAATATCATCTCTTGGAAATCTGCAAAACAAAAAACCGTCTCTAGATCCTTAACTGAAGCTGAGTACAAAGCCCTTGCTAATGCCGCTGCTGAACTGTTATGGGTTAAAAATTTACTCCATGAACTGGGTTTACCACCTGTGAGCACTCCCTCATTATACTGTGACAACACCGGGGCCACCTATGTATGTGCCAATCCAGTTTACCACTCACGCATGAAACACATAGCCTTGGACTATCACTTTGTACGGGAACAAGTCAACTCCAGGTAACTTAAAGTCCTTCACGTCAGCTCAAAGGATCAACTTGCGGATGTCCTCACCAAACCGCTTCCACGGGCACCTTTCCTGTCTTTTTGGTCCAAGATTGGAGTCTCCAATGGATCCTCCATCTTGCGGGGGGGCGTATCAACACCACAAATTAAGTCACCATTAATTGCAAATTATTCTTAGTCAACAAGATTTGCAACCATTGCATAATTCTCTCCCTAGAAGATTTGTAACCATTGCATAATTCTCTCCCTAGAATCAAGCTCTTGTAATTATTGCATTCATTCTTGTACCACTATATATTGATTTGTAAATAATGAGAATAGCATCTTGATTCAATACAAACTTCTATTGTTTATATATCTTAGTTACAGTGGAATGTCCCTCTTTTGGAGGCAACGCTACCCTCAGCCATATTGGTCTGAGTCAACAGGGATACAGTCCCGCAAGGCCGGAATATTGGAAGATAATTAAGTAAGTTATTAATTCAAAATGTGGTATGTCCTTCTTTTGGAGGCAACGCTACCCTCGACCATATTGGTTTGAGTCAGCAGGGATAGAGTCCCACAAGTCCGGTTTAAAGTTTTGATAGTATTTTATTTATAAGAGATTGAAGTCGTTCTTACTTCCCCCGATTTGATGCTATCTGCCTCAAAGGAAGTTCTAATAAGCTTGAATCAAGTCCTCACAGGATCTATACACTGAACAAGGCAAGAACTTTACCAAACAACCATTCTAACCCCCTTCCAGGCAGTTAACATGCTTTATATAGACCGTAAAGACATGAATGAGTGAATCAACAAAACATGAAGAGATGATAGAATAAAGTTCACTTTCAATATAAAAAAGCTAGTTATTAACGTGATTAATACAAACCAAATTAAAAAGTTAACCAAAGATTGGAAATCAAAATTAATACATAAAAGACTTGTCTTCACTAAGTGATGTAAGAGATTAGCCAATCATGGCCTTTGTTTGACAAAATTCTTACGATCAATCTTGGATCCCAAGAATACTACACACTCTAAAGATGGATGATGGATGAATATGGTGGATGATGATGGTATTGTGGTGTTGGAGTGGTGGTAGGTGTGAGAGAAGTGAATTACTATGATACCTCACAAACTAAATTTGATCACTAAATTGCTTCAGTAATCAAAACACCAACTAATAACATTAGACTACGGGGCTATTCTCACTAGAGATGTCACACCCCAACCGATGGCGGAAACAACGGAGTGAGACGAACGAGATTGCTCAAAGACTTCATAACATTATGTGACAATAGTTTAATCCAAAACCGATTTCATTTCATAATAATAATTGTCAAGTACATCATGGAAATTCAAATTACAACATAGAAATGACAAAATACGACAAGTTCAACAAAAATGAGATAACTATTCTAGAAATGTAAAGATGTGTTTCTAGTGTCGTCCCTACTAGGTTTCATCATAATCAACATCATCAACCTGCAACATGTTAAAAAGCATAGTTCAACACAAAAAGCATTGGCGAGTACACAAGTTTAAGTATATAGCATAAGTATAAAAGTGTTTAAAATGAATCCACCTGGCAACCTAAGTTATCAAGATTAACATATCAATGGCATGCAATATTCAAGTCAACCCTCTGTTTATGCAATAAGAATGAAATTTAACATCACCTCTCGTTCACGGGTGGTGCGTTACTCCTATAGCGCTATACATGTTAAATGGAGGCTCGTACAAAGTTAATGACTATAGTATCACATAAGAATCACCCAAGAATATGAATCAAGTATAACAAGTAGGTTTGCATGTATTTGGATTGTTTTGTGCATTGCATAAAGTATAATGTATTGTGATTTTTATAAGGTTAGCATATTGCACCCAAAAAGTGTAAAGCGAAAATGGGTCAAGTGTACTCACAGTTTTGCAAAGCTTCCTTTGAAATCCCATGAAGAGTTGTAGGTTTGAGGATGGAACACCGAGTCACCCTACAAGGGTAAATGAAGGTGCGTAAGTTAACGGATTTGGAATAGAAGATTCGGATTAGGAATTTAAAGTAGTAAAAAGTATGTATATATGAAAGTAATATCTAAGTTCTAAGAGTTTGTTTATCACACCATATTAAGTGGTTTCATGGGTCCCAAATTGCCCATTGGAATCATAACAAGTACCCTAGAATCTTTGATATGTTAGCTTAGGTTTATGACGATTAATCATAACTTGATTAACATCACAAGCTCAGCCATGTTTTATATAGTTACTTATAGTTTATACGGTAATAATAACATCCTAAAACTAAGTCCAATCATGTATTATCATGTAGCATCATGTATTATCAAGCATGGAGGTTTGAAACCTCATTATATGATTCACCACTACACACACCATCATGAAGATTGTGGGAGGGTCATGAATAACAAGAAAATAAATCTAATCTAATAAGGCTCAAGTGACCAAGTACACTACAACCCAAGGTGTGCTAACACGACATGGAAAGGTAATCCTAAGTGTCGGAGGCTAGATGGGGCTAAGGTACTTTGATTCTTGCAAGTCACAAGAGTGTTCATACACAAGTTAGGAATGAAGGGGTGGAACTTAGTTTGGAAAGCCAAAGCATCCATTTATTCACACTTCACAAGTCACAAGTTCATCATATGGAAGATGATGACTTGTGCTTGTTTTCATCATTCAACTAACATGTATAAACAGAAATAAAATGGGTGTTTGAACCCAAAACTTTGATGGAAATCCCCTAAATACAAACCCTCAACCATAGACTAAGTTGTGAGCTTGGTGGGAACAAGATTCCACCAAGTTTTCTATCAAAACATGAACATATAAAAAGATAAAAACAAGCAGAAAGTTTGTTGCACTTTGGGCCTCAAAAATGGTGAGGTTTCACCTTAGTTTACCCAAGCAAACTTGTGAAAACCTTCCTAGAGGTTATCTAAGTGTTTTAGAAGAAAGAACAAAAAAGAAATGGAAGAAGAAGTGAGTTGAAACTCACTTACAAGAGCTGAAAGTTTCTGCTAAAATATGTTGAAACAAGCTGAGTTTAGTAGAGTTTTTGAAGTGTTTTGAGAGTTGTAAAAGTGGTAAAATGGTTGGGAAGGTGTTCATTATATAGGGACGGGTTTAGGGTTTAAGTTGGTTGGGCATTGAATGAGTTTAGTTGGGAGATTCCAATTAAAACAAACCAAATCCCCCCCCCCCTTGAAACCTGCGATCGGATTGCCTTGGGCAGGTTATAATCTTTTATTTTTTGTAACATATTAGATGGGCATTTGATGTTTATTAATGTGACACATTATATTTAATAGGTAACCAACATGTAACAAGGTCCATAATGTAAAACAAACATGTTTTAATGACACAATGTATGTATCGATGTGTAAGCATGTATAAGCACTATTTATTTCACATAAAAGTTCAATTTTATTACGATCAAAGTCTCGAATTTACAATGGTTTGAAATGAAATACGATTAACGAGTTTCCGAAAATAGAATTACAAGATGAACTTTCTAAAAACGAAAAGCTGCGAAAAGCGAGGTGTTACAATCTCCCCTCCTTTAGGAAATTTCGTCCCGAAATTTAGGAAGATGCAACAAACAGATGCAGATACTTAGTCTTCATATCACTTTCGAGTTCCCAAGTAAACTTGGCGCCACATTTTCCTTCCCATCGAACCTTAACAATAGGAATTCGACTGCGCCTCAATTGCTTGACTCCTCGGTCAATGATCTCGACAGGTTTCTCCACGAAGTGCAAAGTCTCGTTGATTTGAAGATCTTCTTGTGGAACTTGAAGTCCTTCTTCAGCTAAACACTTTTTCAAGTTTGAGACGTGAAATGTAGGATGCGCATTGTTGAGCTCTTGAGGTAGGTCCAGTCGATACGCTACCTTGCCAATCCTTTCGAGAATCTTGAAAGGGCCTACGTAGTGAGGTGCGAGTTTCCCTTTCTTACCAAAACGAACTACGCCCTTCCAAGGAGATACCTTGAGAAGTAAAAAGTCACCTACTTTGAATTCCAAAGGTTTGCGACGCTTGTAAGCGTAACTCTTTTATCGGATTCTGGCTTTCAGCAAGTTGTCTCGAACCTGTGAGTGCTGTCTATCGCTTGCGTCAATCATGTAATGTAGCTTAAGAAAATGAGACAAGATTGGTGCTAAACAGAGAAAAGCATGAAGGCTATTGAGGAAATGTGTCTTCGTATGAAGGGAGCTTCATACGAAGCCAAGATATCTTTCAAGTGTGCCTTCGTACGAAGGCTGATGGCTTCGTACGAAGCCAAGCATGTCCTTGTGCGAACCTAGCAATGTCTATAAATAGTTGTCTTGTCTTTGTCATTTGTAATCTTTGAGCATTCTTGAGGCAAAGCTCTGCCGGTTTGTTTTCACGGTGTAAACGTTGTTAAATCCGTAAAGAAAACAGTTATAATTACTTTCTCATGTTTTCATCCACGTACGTGATTGGATTCCGCACATATCACGTGTCGGTACGCATTCATCGGTTGAAGATTCAATCCAGGGCTCGAATTCACAAGTGGTATCAGAGTGGGTGACTGTTTGCAAGGATCAGAGACACGAAGATTGAAGTTTCTACATCAGAATCAGAGAAAAATCATCATATCTTCTTCTACACCTTTTCTACTTATCTTTTTGAAACTTAAAACTCAGATTCACGAAGTTTTAACGGTTAAAAACGGCCGATTTTTGAGTATGTTGTGTGAAAACTGTTTTTGAACAACCCTACAAATTTTCGGATAAAAATTCAAACAAAATCGTGATCAAATCAGTGAAAAATCATGAAATTCGTAACATTGTTCGTAGCAGAGTAGCCTCGTACCAAGCCACATAGCCAGCTGTCACACCCTGACTTTTGCGGAAGCGTATGATGTGTGACTGGTTTAATATCATTGCATTCAATCATAATAAACAACTACATAATCAAAACGATGTTCATCCATTTATAAAATTTTAGTATTACAAACACTGGTTATTTAAGTTTTAAAACACAACATTCGACTAGGTTACAAACCAACAAAAGTGGATGACATCTAAACTTGAAGTCTACTTCTAGAAACAACACCCGCGCCCAAGATCCAACCTGTCACCTGAAATACATGTAATTTTGGAAAACATCAACAAAAGTTGAGCGAGTTCATGCGTTTTGTTTGAGTACTTGTAAACCTTTGAGAGACTCCTTTGAGAACAGGTATGAAAAGCATTTATGAATATATCAAATAAATGTTCTACAAGGACATTAAGGCATGTGAGGACATAGGGAGCACTCGAGATGAGTAGGCTTATACCCTTGTCAATTTTCCCTCGACTATGTCGATTTCCTTGACCATGTCGAATTTTCCCTTCGACTATGTCAATTTACCTTGAATATGTCAATTTCCCTTGACTATGTCGATTTCCCTCGACTGGGACACCGAAGCACTCAAGTGATCATATGAGGACCATGAGTGGGGCTCGGCCATACCCGTTAGATCTAACCCTCGTCCCTAATTAAGTATTAATGGCATTTCAATATTAAGTCTATGCTCACATGATCTAATAGTGCATTTCATAGGCATTTCATACCGTTTAAGTATTCGTAACATGTATTCCACCCCCGAGAGTTATAAAACAAAAAACAGTTAAGAGAAAAGGGGGAGCATGAACTCACTATTTTGCGTCTTCGATACTCGTAACTCAAATCTCCTTAGCAAACACGACTCCCTACAATGTACTAATGTCTATTAGACGAACGGGCCGTGCCTCGGCTTAGAGTTTAACGTTTTTGAGTTACGTTTCTTATGTTCCCAATATTATTCCAAGTTATAATTACTTGTTAAAATAAATTATTTTAACTTTAAATTATATTTAATTTTTGGAATAATTGTTAATCAATATTTTTGTATTAATACTTCTCAAGGATGGGGGTATTTCATACATGTATTTTCGTATTCTTGTATTTGTAGTTCCGAAACAATATATTTTTAAGTCTAACTTAGAAAATATATTCAAACTTATTTTGTCCAAAAATCATGTATTTCAAGAAAATATATATTTTTCTCAAAAATCATATATCTTCTAAATATTCTAGAAAAATGTATTTTATTTCCCATAAATAATATATTTTTCTCCTTGTCAAAATATGATATAACTTTGTAATATTCACAAAAATCATATTTCCATTTATTGTATCCAAAATAATATTTACCAAAAACATATTTGTAAAGGTATTTTCCAGAATGTTTTGTAAGTTACGTTCTTGCGTTCGGTTTCACAATATTAAGTGTGTAACTTATATATTTATTCCTTGTGATTTTTGGTATTATTTTGGATTGTAAATTCTTGGTATTTTGTTAAGTTATATTACTTTAAATCCTAAAATAACATAACTATTACACCAAGTATACAAATAATCACATACAATGTGTTATTAATGTAAATATATATTCTAAATACATATTTATCCATTTTTATTTATAAAAACCAACCTCCAATACTTGTATTTTTGTAGCAAAGTCTATGGCAAAGTTTATATTGAAAACCATAGTTAAAACACACTTGTAAATATTTGTTCAGAAATTATTTTTCTAAGTGTTTATATTTTTAGAAAATTTTGCCATAGTTTCCGCTAAAAATTGAGGTGTCCATGCTATTAAAGCATATCATTTTCTTTTAAAAAATCATCATAACAATCAACAATCAATCTACATAATGATCATGAACTTGAGTTTTCATAAAACTTGTAGTAACTTGATAGTATGTTTAGTAGACTTAGTTACCCTTTAAAGTGTGTTTATTTCTCTAAAAATCTCATTCTCAAAGGATTTAGGTGTTTACAACTTACTAGATGATTTTTCCAAAAATCATTCTTTTGAGTTTCTCTTGTAAACAAAGTGTTAGTTTTTCACAAATCTTGTGATTTAGCTTGGTTTCTTTGGAAAACTATTTTAGAAATCATCCACTCACAAGTCTTGTATCTTTTAAATCATCATTACATGAAAACAACTTTTTATTTTTCAAGTTCATGTAAACATAAGGTATGATGATCTTGGTTTTTCACAAGATCATCACATCAACTTACTAGATCATGTGTTTAATCACAATCTAGTAGGTTCCATATGATGTCTAACATCACTAACACTAGTAATCAATCAACAAGAAGCAAATAATCACAAATCAACAAGATTTCATATGTTTATAAGCTTATGTTAGAGATTCATGAATATGTCTTTTAATGTTCATCATGATTAACAATGTATATCATCTTTCAACCATCAAAATGTGAAGAATCAAGAGATCATAAGGGCCTTACTACTAGCACAAGGCTAGGGATGAACACTTGATGAAGAAGATGATAAAAGTAGAGGATAAAAGCAATCGGACGAGGTCCTTCAAGATCCAAGAGCACCAAACTTCATTAAACACCTTCTAACATCATGTAAAGACCTTGGAATGGATGGAAGTGAGTTGATAAGGGTGGTGGTGTTTGTTGTTGATCTCGGCCGAAGTGAGGGAATGAGGGAGGAAGAAAGATGGTGGGTGATGAGTGTGTGAGATTATGAGAATGATAAGCTTCTTATAACCATGTCATCCCTTTGTCCAATGTGTATTATGTCCCAATTAGTACACTACATAATCTTCATCAAATCTAAGGAAGATCATGGAGATCAAGAGAAGATTACACAAGATCAAGGTGGGGCTACATGGTGACCGTCCACCATGGGGGGGGGGGGGGGGTCTTGGTTTGGTTTTAATGATAAGTTAGAGAATTTAGTTAGAAGTTAAGTATAATGTTTAGTGTTTATGTGTAACATGTGTTATATAGTGTGTTAAGGTGTTCGGGGATCATAACTAGCTCAGAAACATTAAAACAATGCTTCTAGTATAATTTTGGTGTTTCGGGTAATGTCCGGTTGTTCGGTTAGATACCGGTTCGTTAAAATGTCAAACTATTTCGTTTAGTGTTCTTTATGTAGCCTTTTGTGACACTTTTAATTCCCGACACTTAGGAAAGCATTCAGGACCATTTAGTCATATTTTTTACATGAAACTAGCTTGTTAAAAAGCTGATTTTTGTTGAATTATGCAGAATTCCGCACTTTGGGTGAGTTTTAGGCACTTCCCGGCACTTAAACTATCACTTAGGCATGCAGTTTTGTGGTCCCTACTTCCCTACACACTATACTAGTGTAGAACTTGGTTCCTGGCTCACACGGGTTCTTAAAACACTGTCTGTCTATGTACTGAACATTATCAGCATTTTAGTTTGTCTGATAATGGTGCCAATTCTGTTCTGTGCATTATTAGAACTATATCGTGTTGCATGTAGCAACGATAAAAGTCTTGCAACATGAAATGCCATTGTATGTATATAACAGTAATCAGAAATTCATTTGTCTTGTAAATTAGATCATGCACAGTTATTAAAGCACAGATTACTGTTCAATTAGTGTATAGAATGTACGGAAAAGTGACAGTTGTCACACCAGCTTCGTACGAACCCAAGATAATATTCTTGAGTTTTGAAAAACTTGACTTCGTACGAACCCACCTTCGTATGAACTCAACATTATAGCTTCGAACATACCAGCTTCGAACGAACACAGGGTATTTGTGTTGTTTTTCAGTTTTAATCAAGTGTTCGATTGTGTTTGCAGGTGATCATGGCTAATGAATTCTATAACACGTTTTACAAAGCTTACACTTCCGAGCCTTCCGAAACATCAACTGTTGCACCGAAAAGCGTTTCTAAAGCTATAACTGAAAACATAAATCATGATAATTTTTACGGAACTAACTCAAAACCACCAAAACTTGAAAGTATTGAAGATTATACTTGGTGGAAAGAAAGATTTATTAACTGGGCAAAAGCTTATGCGCATGCGAGTTGGTTTTGTATGGAATTTGGGTATAGCAGCCGATAAATGATAAAAATGAAGAAATTCCACTTGAAAGCTTATCATTTGATGACAAAAATAAATTTTCTTATGAACAAAGAATGATTGCCTTAATCCAACAGTCGATCAGAGATGACATTTTTGCATTGCTTAATCATGATGGGTTATCAAAATCTGTGTGGGAAGCGTTAAGAGTGAAAGCTGAGGGTGGAAAGCAGATTAAAAAGAATAAAATATCATTTCTTAAAAAGGAGTTTGATTTATTTGATGGTATAAAAGGTGAATATGTGAGACAAATGATTGAAATATTTTGTCACCTTAAAATTGAGCTTGATAGGTTTGGAATAGTCAAAACACGTGAAGAAATCATTGAAGCTTTACCACGAGCTGATCATTGGCAAACATTTGTGTTTATATTGAAAAATGATGTGTTGTTTGATGAGATTACTTTGGATGCCTTGATCGAGAAAATTGAGAGTCATGATCTTGAACTGCAAAAATAGAGCAAAATGAGCAGCTCGTCATATAAACAAAATGTGGGTCTTTACTATAGGGGAAATGTACCTTCAGTGCAGACTAGTCAGTCACCAAAAATTGGTACAGCCTTCAGTGTCGAAAAGTCGACAGACTCACGAAAAAGTTCTCCAAGTTACAATCTGGTTTATCATTCATCTTCAACAGCCTCAAATGAAGAAGAACCCGAAGAAATTCATTGCAACATTGCATTAAAGTTGAAAAATTCTCTGAAAATGAGTATCAATGCTGCTAAACAACAAATGAGTTTCTTAGCATCAATTTTGGAGTCATATGAGAGTCTGGTGGCAGGGAGAATCGGAAACCCCGAAATGACAAAAGAAGACTATGGCCAGATAGATCCAGAGGAGATGGAGCTTATTGACATTAGATGGTGTTCAGCTAGTGGAATTAGAAGAGCGCAACGGTTCATGGAGATAACAGGAAGGCAATTTCTTGAAGGTTCAAATACAAAGTTGGGATTTGATAAGTCAAAGGTTACATGTTTTTGATGCAAGCAGAAAGGTCATTTCAAAAGAGAGTGTGTCAACCGGGAAGTTGCTGATCATGCCAATCCATTTAGTGATGATTATTATAAGAAAGCCATTTATCATCGAAACAGTGATCAATCGTCAAAGTCGGATCTAAAACAGATTGCTGAAGGGTCATCCAAAGAGAAAAAAACAAGCAATGTTGACACTTAAAAGTAGTGGACCCAGGGTGACTCATAAAGATGAAGGATTCGAGTGGAGCGAATATATTCCTGACGATGATAAAAGAGCGTTTGTTACTGAGGTGAAAGAGAGAACAAAAGAAGAAATTCTAAAAGAAAAAACATACAGGGAAATATGTATTGTAGACTACATAATCAAAGAAATGGAGCATGAGTATGAAGAAGCTAGGAATTATTGAAGATGGGACAAGAAACGAGAGTGTTACATCAATAGCAAAGGAGAATCGGTTGTCCATACAAGAAAAGTGGTGTATAACGATATTCTTGTTGTAATCCCTCTGTCTGGCGAATACTATTCAAATGTTAAAAAAGATAATAATTATGTTAAAAAGCTGGTCATGATAGCAAGTTTGAGACAGAGAGATGAAGAGAGGATGGAGAAGAATGTTGAAAATTTGGTGGATGAATTGAAGAAGGTTGCAGAAAAAGAGAAAGAGGTAGTGGAGAAGGAAGAAGAAGTTGATGAAGAGAAACAGGAGGAAGTGGATAAGAAGTTGGAAAGATCGGTTGAAGTAGCTGATGCTGGTGAAGCGGTTGCTGAGGAACAGCAGGAGAAAGAAGCCGATCAGAAGTAGACGGAAGAAAAAGCCGAGGTGCCAACTACTGAGGTAAATATTTCAACTGAATCTTCTGAAGTCTTAAATAAAACTGCTGAACGATGCAAGAAATGCATGGAAACATGCAGTGCTTGTACTGAAAAAGATGAAAAATTCAGAACAAGAGATATGGAATTTACTAAAATTGAAAAAGTTTTCAAAAATAAATATAAAGAAATGTTTGAAAATGAAAAGATGATAAAAGATAATGATGAAAAGCTGACACAAAAATGTAAAGTTTTAGAAACAAAAAATGAGATTTTGAAAGAAAAGTGTTCAGCAATGACAGAAGAGTGTTTGCAAAAATAAAAAGCGTTTCAAGAAATGAAAATATAATATGATTCAATAAAACTTGCATATCATATTACTAAAGAGTCATATGAAGATGTGAAAAACCAAATGAAACTTGTTCAATCAAGATTGAAACATTGTTCTGAAACATCAGATACACTTAAGTGACAGTACGAAATAAAATAACAAGTTGTAAATTCTTATATTGAAGAAGTTGCTGAGCTTAAACGTAAAATGGCTGATTTAGAACAAGATAATAACAAGTTACATAGTTATCACGCTTCATCATATGTTCTTGAACGTATTTTCAACATAAAACCGGATGATAACGATTCTGAGAAAAACAAGAAAGGAATTGGCTCAGAATATCATCAGGTCCCACCACCGTTTGAGGAAAGATTCACATTCTATGATGACGAGAAAGTGGAAAAAGCTTTCAACATGGTTGATCAATTCCCAGATAACATAGACGTAACCTATTCAAAATCTGATGAGACTAGTGATTCAAAGGTGGTAGGTAAGGTCGTTGAAAGTGTTTTGCAAGATGATTCTACCAAAATAGATAAGTCTGAGTCACATGATGAAAATGAAGGAAGTTTTCATGGAAGTTATCTGAAAAATAAAAAATCTGAGAAAAATGCGAATGATGATTCATGATTGGATTTGACAAATTATTCTCAGATATTGAACTCCCGATTCAGAATGTGATTTCGGAAAAAATTGATAAAGTGTTTAAATTTGTAGAAATTGAAAAATCTGAAATTTCAAAATTTGTTGATAAGAGCAAGAAAACTTTTTATAACAAACCTAGTTACAAAAAGAAAAACATGAAGGCTGGGTTGGGTTATAAGAAGAAACAAAATCAGAAACAATTTGAAAAGACAAATTATCAGAAAAAGACGAATTTCGTTCACGGAACAAGTTCTGAGGAAGAGAAAGAACTCCAATTTAGACGACAATCTAATGAAGAGTTCTATGCTCAGAAAAAACAACAACAACAGGTCAAAGATGTTTCAAAGAAAACATGTTTTAAATTTGATCAAATAGGACATCTTGGTCGCAAATGTCCGAATCTGAAACCTGTTGGTGTTGAACAAAAGAGACAGCAAACTGAAGCTGTTAAACAGGAGTCAACCAAGTTTGAATCACAACAAACTTTGAAACTAAAAACAAAGACACCCACAGTTGAGTTTAAACAGATTTGGAAACAAAAGGTTGATTTTCAAAAGCCAAATCAAACTTGGAAAACAAAAACTTCCAAGTTTGAACCAAAACAAATTTGGAAACCAAAAATTGATCCCAGATTTTATCAAAGAAAGGTGTCGAAAGGTCGAATTTGGGTGGAAAAGAAACAGACTTCTGTGAGTGATAATAAAAATGGAAATGTTTTTGGAAAGAATGATAGGAACTATCCAGTTCTACCTGGAAAGATAAACATTCAGCTACCCGAGTCAAAGCAGGCTTGGGTTACTTTGTTCAAATGATTGAGTTAAGTGAGCGTGTAGGTGCTCCAGACAGATGTTGATTGTCAAATCAAGAAGAGGAGTAGCTTGGCATCGGAGGAGGCTGGTCGTCCCTGCAACTGAAATCAGGGAGTTTATATTTTTTGTAAATAAATAAACCATATTCCAAAAACCCTAAAAATTGAAAAATTTAAAAACCAAAATATGTTTTTATTTTGTTAAAATTTGAAAGACGAAAAAAATGTTTGTGTTTTTAAATTTTGTCAAAAATCAAAAATTTCAAAAAGAAATGTTGATTGAATATGCCGAAACCCTCACGACTGAACAAACATGATTATTTCACAATTGAAAATGGTTTTAACATTGTTAAAAATCAGTGTGTTGTAAATCACAGAGGTATTTTCTGCAAAACAGAGCATGTGAAGCAGAAACGGATGGCGAGACATAGCTATCTGGATCGGTTTGTCAAATTTTCTTTAAATGTTTTGAATTTTAGGGGGAGTAAGAAAATTTTAAGAAAATATAAAAACATTTGAAAATTTGAAAAAGACAAAAACATGAGAAAATTCAAAATGAGTTTTTGTGTAAAAAGAGGAAATAATAGTACATCAGTAGACAATCACAATACGCTAAAGAAATGGAAAGTCAAATGTGATAAACGGTCTCACTGATGATATGCAGTAGGTTTTTACACATTTAGTAGATTGTTTTCGAGATATAAACCTAAATATCAATATCTTACCTATCTCATGGGGAACATCTCTCGGTTATATGGGTAACCCCCGAAATCTTGTTTGAGAGATTTCCAGATTCTGAGATACTAGGTCTTTATACTGTTTGATATCTGCGGTATTATACATGGTCTTCTGATATTGCAGAAGCAATGGCCTAGACTTCGTATAATACTTTATGCGCTTTAAATAGCTTATCCTCTGCATAAAATTTGAGAAAATATCGAAAGATATATATCAAATGCAGTTGTAAAGAAGATCCCTAAGTGGGACACACCTCAAAGTCGGGCCTTCATCTCTTTGATTGATCGGTAGTTCATACCTGAGCTCACAAGGTCTCGCACTAATCGAGAGTACAGATATCAATATAGTATATTCACCTGTAAGACTGAATCTAGGGAATCTTGATACGGGAGTATATTCTGAGGTGGGACACGCAAATAAGTTAAGTTCTTAAAATACTAAATCTTGTATCTCGAATCAGTTGAACTTTGTGTGAAAATTTAAGTGGATCAGTATACTGACAATCTAAATAAATTGTTTAAAACTTAAAGTGTTTATAGCTCAACGGTGCTAGTGATTTGTCATTAACTGATATGATCCTATGACATGAATTCAAACAAAATATTGTCTGTAAATATTTCTTTAGTGCTTTATGATAAAGAAAAAGTACAAAAATATTTTTGGAGTGTTTTAGCCTAAATTTTGAAAATTCAAAAAGATTTTGTTTCTACATTATTTTCGAGAACCGATGTCCGAAAGCTGAGTTTCAAAATCTGAGTATGCTGAACATGTTTCTGAAAAATAAACAAGTTCATTAATTTGTAACTTGAAGTTTTAATTGAAAAATCAGAAACAGTTTGTGAAAATCTCCAAGATTATTAAGTTGGACTTGGATGATAATTGTGAGATTTTGGGTCTTTTAAATGTCAAATATATAGTTGGTTGATAGGGGGAGAGAACCAAGTTATTTCTGGGAAAGTTCATATCGTTAGATTTTAAACAAGTTCTAGAACCAGAAAATGTTTAAGGACCATGTCATTAATTCTGGGAAAACCTAGAAATCTTTAACTGTCACATATGTGAAATGCTCCAGTGTATGTTTAGAGCAAGGTTTTCGATTTTGATGTTTAATTGTCAAATATCTTATGAATGTTTGAGAGTTTGTAGATGACTTGCCAGACTATGATCCCGAGAGCAGAACATAAGGGGGAGTCTGAAGACGAGCTCAAATTAAGGGGGAACTTCTTGTACCAGGTGTCGATCCTAGTAGCTGAAAGCACGAAAGCTTAAAGCAAGGGGGAGCCTGAGCTGAACGAAAGGGGGAACAGCTGAAGCTAAAGACAGATCCACGGGGATTCTGTTAGATCAGGGGAGAGTCTGTGGTGCTGATTATGTTAATACTTTGTGAAGACTCAGAGAGAGAGACAAAAAGCTACGAGATTGACCGCATCAATATCCAAGGGGGAGTCTGTGAATGCATATGTCTATCGCCTGCGTCAATCACGTAATGTAGCTTAAGCAAATGAGACAAGACTGGTGCTGTACAGAGAAAAGCATGAAGGCTATTGAGGAAATGTGTCTTCGTACGAAGCCAATATATCTTTCAAGTGTGCCTTCGTACGAAGGCTAATGGCTTCGTGCGAAGCCAAGCATGTCCTTGTGCGAACCAAACAATGTCTATAAATAGTTGTCTTGTCTTTGTCATTTGTAATCTTTGAGCATTCTTGAGGCGAAGCTTTGCCGGTTTGTTTTCACGGTGTAAACGTTGTCAAATTAGTAAAGAAAACAGTTATAATTACTTTCTCGTGTTCTCATCCACGTACGTGATTGGATTCCGCACATATCACGTGTCGGTACGCATTCATCGGTTGAAGATTCGATCAAGGGCTCGAATTCACAGTCCGTTGTCTCTTGTATAAGCTCGGGACAGGTGATTTGAGCTTCTCCGATCTCGTGCCAACAAATAGGCGAACAACACTTACGACCATACAATGCCTCGAAAGGTGCCATTTGAATACTCGCGTGATAACTGTTGTTGTACGAGAATTCGATCAAAGGCAAGTACATATCCCAGTTGCCACCAAAATCGATTATGCATGAATGAGTCATATCCTCTAGAGTTTGGATAGTACGCTGGGTTTGACCGTCAGACTGAGGTTGGAAAGCGGTGCTAAGGTTAAGAAGAGTAGCCATAGTGGATTGAAACGTTTGCAAAGACGATACGTAAAGCCACCATCACAATCAGAGATGATGTCAATGGGGATACCCTGACGACAAATGATTTCATCCGTGTAGATACGAGCCAATTTCTCGACTTTGTAATCTTCACGAATGGGGAGAAAGTGAGCGGATTTTGTCAATCGGTCAATGATCACCCAGATACTGTCATGACCAGACGAAGTACGAGGAAGCTTAGTGATAAAGTCTATCGCAATGCTCACCTATTTCCAGACAGGAATTTCTGGTTGTTCGAGCAAACCAGAGGGACGTTGGTGTTCAACTTTAACCTTGGAACAAGTGAGACATTTCAAAATGAAGGTGGCGATATCTTTCTCATTCCAGGCCACCAATAGGGTGTACGCATATCGTGGTACATCTTATCAGCACCAGGGTGAATAGAATACCTCGATTTGTGTGCCTCCTTTATCAGAAATCTCGAAGGTTATCACGAATAGGAATCCAGATGCGATCGAGATGATATATAATACCATCGGATTTGGATGTAAGACTCTCTTCAGCACCACATTGCATCTCGTTGTAGAGGTTACCCTCATTAACAGACTTGTATTGAGTTTCACGAATGCAGTTTTGAAGATCGTTGACGAGCTGGAAACAACGAATACCCTTGACATGAGTTTTACAACTAAGTGAGTCGGCCACGACATTTGCTTTACCTGGATGGTAGCGAATTTCGCAGTCGTAGTCGTTTAACAACTCTACCCAACGTTGTTGACACATGTTCACTTCCTTTTGGTTGAAGATGTGCTGAAGGCTCTTATGGTCGGTGAAGACCACACACTTAGTACCATAAAGGTAGTGTCGCCATATCTTCAAGGCAAAAACAACTGCACCAGGTTCAAGGTCGTGCGTAGTGTAGTTTTTCTCATGTATTTTGAGTTGCCTCGACGCGTAAGCGATAACTTTGTCTCATTGCATAAGAACATAACCAAGACCAAGGTTTGAAGCATCGCAATACACATCGAAGTCGTCATTACCATCGGGAAGCGCGAGGATAGGAGCATTGCAAAGCATGTCCTTGAGCGTTTGGAAAGTCTCCTCTTGTTCAGGACCCCAAACAAAAGGTTTATCCTTTTGAGTCAATGACTTGTTCACTTGAGTACACGACATAAGCTTGAGACCTTTAGAAGGTTTCTCGCCGTAGACGTGTAGAAAATAACCATTAGGAAGATCAAGATGAATGAATTTATCGGAACAAACAACTTCAGCACGAACTCGCCTAAGCCAGTCCATACCTACTATGACATCAAAACTACCCATTTGCATAGGTATGAGATCAATCAGAAACATATGATCGTTGAGTTTCAAAGAAAACTTGGAAAGGACGGAATCGACAGTGATGAATTTACCATTTGCGACCTCGACGGCGAATGATCTTGACAACTTAAAGCGTTTACACTTAAGCATAGGTTCAAATTCAACAGATACAAAACTCTTATCAGCGCCAGTATCAAATAAACAAGAATCATAGACATGGTTGACAAGAAACGTACCAGTTATGACGTCAATAGCATTCTGCGCCTAAGCAGCGGTGATAATGAAGGCTCTGCCTCGAGCTTACTGTTGAGGCTGCTGCTGCTGCTACTGGTTGTTGTTACACTGAGGGCAAACATTAGTAAGGTGATTCAGATCACCACACTTGTAACACACCCGACCATTGTTGCCTTGGGGTTGAGCTTGATTGGGGGTAGGGTTTTGGGCGACGGTGGCTTGGTTTTGATTTCCTTGTGGTGGTGTACCATTTCGGCATCGGTCAGCAAAATGCCCGAACCTATGACAAGTCGCGCATTTGCGGCATGGTGTGTTGGTTGGGTGGTGATAAGAACAGGTGTTGCATTGGGGATGAGACCCAGTGTAGGCTCATTTTTGTGGTTCGTTGGTGGTGGTGGTGGCGGCAGCTACTGTTTGAATAGGCTGAGGGTTTGGTGGAGTGATGACCATACAGTTTTGGCTTGAAGCCTTCCACTTCTTGCCTTTGTTTTTCTTGGTTGACTGGGAGGGTGAAGGTTCAACGGTAGTGTCGGTGGTAGCCTGGTGTGCGCTCTTCGATGGAGTCTTTTCAGAACTCCTACGAATAACGCAGTTGTTGTTAAGGCGAGCGGCAAAACGGAAGGTATCCTCGAGAGTCTTTGGAGAAGCGGACTCTACGAGGTTCATGTGGAGGTAGGAAGGCAGTGGATGTACTTGGTAATGGCTTTGTCGACAATATCGACTTGGCCAGGGTACGGTATACTGAGTTGCTTGAAGGGAGTGATGAAACCATCGTTGTCATCCCCTCTTGCTTAAGATTCCAGAACCCATGTTCTAGTTTCCTAAGTTTGTGGGGAGGACAGAATTCATCCCTCATAAGTTTCTTCAGTTCAACCCAGGGCAAGGCGTGGGTTGCATTGTTTCCCCTAGTATTACGCTCAGAGGTCCACCATTCGAGAGCTCTCGAAGGGAACACCCCTGTAGCGTTCAGGGTTCGCAGGTTATCAGGACAACCGCTTTGGAGGAAAGTAAGCTCGATAGCATAGAACCAGGTTAGTAGGGCAGTGGCACCATCTTTTCCAGTGAACCCAAGAGGTTTACAGGCCATGAACAGTTTAAATAGAAACGGTACCTTAGGTGTTTCCACCTTTGAGTCAACGGAACCATGTTCAGTGGAGGGTTGGATCTTGCTTACGATTTCAGGTATGATTTGGGCCATTTGCTCGGCCATTTGTTCAGCGATAAGACCCAGTAACTCTTGCTTGGAGATGGAGTCGGTATCATTGGAGTTCTTCTTCGAGTCGGATTGGTGTGTAAAGCGTGATATATTTTTATTGATATTTTAAGCCCATTTTACACATTAGTCAAGTTTTAAATTTATAAAACACGATATTCTACTAACACTAAACACACACTTGGGCAAGTGCACCCATCGTGAGCGTAGTATAACGTTGGTAAGATACCGAGGTCGTCCAAGGACATAAGAGCTTTTAATACCAGTTTATCCTCAATGTCTAATCAAGCTAAATTTTTGAGAAAAGTTTTGAAATATGAAAATAAAAACTAAAAATGCAAAGATAAATAAAATAAAAACAGATAGACAAGATAGAATCACTTGGATCCGACTCGTCTTTAATGTATCCTTTGATGATTTTCACACTTTCGCACTTTTTAAGAGATTATCTTAAATATAGTAGTAAACCCCTCTTTTGAAGGTGACGTTACCCTCAACCCAGTGGTTTGAGTCGGCAGGGATACAATCCCAAAGGGTCGGAATATTGAAAGATAATTAAGTTAGTTATTAATGCGAAAATTGGTAGGCCCCTCTTTTGAAGGTGACGTTACCCTCGGCTAAGTGGTTTGAGTCAGCATGGATACAATCCCAAGAAGCCGGTTTAATGTATTAATAGTAGTTTACATATGAGGGGTTCAAGCTATTCGAACCCCCGCCATCCAATACCAGTGGGTATTGAAGGAGGTCCTAGTAAGCTTGAACCAGGTCCTTGCAGGATCTATACCCTGAACAAGGCAAGAACCTTACCAAACCATTCCCCTAACCCCCGACCAGGTAGTCAACATGCCTTTACATAGACCGTAAAGACATGGATGATGCAATCTTTTACTTTATATAGACACTAAAGTAACCTCAAGACACCACGGGAAAATGATAAGAAAAATTCACCTTCAACATAAGAAACTAGATATTAAAGTCATTAATACAAACCTAAATAAAAAGTGCCGAAAGATTAAAAATCAAAAGTAATACATAAAAGACTTGTCTTCACCAAGTGATGTAAGAGGCTTAACCAAACATGGCCATTGATTGGCAAGAACCCTTACAATCAATCTTGGATCTCGAGACTACTACACACTCTAAAGATGGATGATGGATGATGGTGGTGGGTGTTGGTGTTGTAGTGGTGGTGGAGTGGTGGCAAAGTGGGAGAGTAGTCGTTTGCCAAGGGATGCCTTTGAAGTGTACTAAGCACCTCTATTTATTGCCTGCACAGAACTCTGGCCACGGCCCCATGTCCAGCGGGCACGCCCCCATGGCCAGGCTTTTCTCTTCCTTCATTAATTGCAAGTGTTAGAGGAGGGCCCCACACGGCCTCGTGTCTCCTGGGCACGGCCCTGTGGTCAACTTCGTATCTGTACTATCAAGATTTGGCAAGATTCTGGTATCTTTGCATTGACCACGCCCCGTGCTGAGCTGGGCACGCCCCCGTGGTGGGCGTGGAAGCTTCTACAGGTTTGTCTTTTGTGCAGGTCCCTGACCACACCCCGTGTTCAGCTGGGCACGGCCCCGTGGTCAGTCTTCTGATTCCTTGTTTTTACTTTGGGTATGCTGCCGAGGGGTCGGGCATGTCACGTTTATTTCTTTTCTTTGTATTTATGTTGGTTTTGGCTGCTTATTTGCTCATTTTGTTCGTTTAAGCTCATTTGGTCCTGTAAATTCAAAAGGAAGAAAGAAACACGCTTTTTCCAACATTAGTACTAAAAAGGGTTAGTTTTATGCCTCACTTGATGTAATTTATATGTTACATTTTGCACACATCAAATACCCCCACACTTGAATCTTTGCTTGTCCTCAAGCAAAACTCTTTAATATGTGGCTTACACACCCAAATGGAAGAGGTAGAGGATAAGTTTTGGGCTTATCTTGAGTGTCGGGAATCCAAGATCTTTATTGAGTTTTATTTTTATTTTATTTACAATCTTATTCGTCATGATTTATTTAGAACATTTTATAAGAAAAATTACTTATTTGGGCATAACATGCCTCTTTAAAATTCCATTTATATACAAGTTCACATATCTCACGGGAGATCACTCAACACTCGGCCGAAGATGTTTTTGTGAAACACTTGAGACCGACATGGAACTTACTTCTACCATACGCTTGCCAAGTAATCAAATCTCCTCCTTTTTAACTATAAACCATCGTAAATATCAAGTGGACTTTGGGGAAGGGTTAGGCTTGGGCTAAGGGTAGGTGGTTCTGGTTAGTGGTTAGTAAAATGGCTAAAAGCGTAAAAAGCGTCGGTTGTCGTAAAACTTTTTGTTTTTGTGACTTTTATTCAAACTAAGCACATTGAAACAAGGTTTCTTTGATGAACTTGTTTGTTTATTGCAAGATTTTTTTTTCGTGTCACAAGATAACCAAGCTTTTTACTAAAACAAAGGGGTTGAAAAAAAAAGTTTTGATGGGTAAAGGGTGTTTGTTTTGTGGGTTTTGAATTGAAAAGGTTTAAGCTCAAAGCGGTTAACTAGGGGGATTTTGGGTAGGTGATAAAAAAGATGAAAAATAATGGTGTTGAAAGGAAAAAGGGTTAGTCCTAATGCCTCTATCATTTACTTACTTGGGTTCAAGTTGGTAAGGACCGGGAATGTATCGTTGTGGCAAGTTCTAGAGTCGTAAGAACCAAGCGGCTATTCACACAAGAAACGAAAAAGGAGCATTTAGTTTAAAGATATATGCTTGTATGCTCAATAAAGGCTCAAAACTCACTTGTTGTGGGAATGGGTTTATAATGTGATCAAGTATATATAATCAAATTATAATTAGATTTGTCATGCGTTTTCATAATTTTCTTATTCGGTTCTTTTTATCACGACGCTATCGGTTGTAAGTTTATAAAAATATAACCTTTTTAGAACTTCTTATTCCCAAATTAAACCAAGACAAGTAAAAAAATGAGAATTTTTGAAAAAAATTGGGGTGATTAGTGGTTCCAATAGAGTTTTGTGTAAGGCTTGTTATTAGGATTTGCAAGATTCAAGGTTTTAGCATCCTCCCCCCACACTTAAATTACAAATTGTCCTCAATGTGTCCCAAAAATAAATTTTTAGGTTGATTGAATGTGTAAAAAGGTGTTGAAAAACAAATTTTTATGATACTGGGCATCTGGCCACGGCCCCGTGTGGTCCGGGCACGGTCCCGTGGTCAGATTGCTAGTACCAAAATTAAACAGAAGGCTGGCCACGGGGCGTGTTCAGCGAGCACGGCCCGTGGCCAGTTACCTGAGCTGGGCAATTTTTCTGTAGAGCCTGGGCACGGGCGTGTTGGGCTGAGCACGGCCCCGTGCTGAACTTGCTGTAATGCTGGAAAAGTTGTCGGGAGGCTCTATTTTCGTGCATGGGGTATGGTTTTAACATTCCCTTGGAAACCTCCATCTTTTCGAGTGTGATAAACCATTATAACATCATCCAAACACCATCCAGTAACTTAAACCATCATTCATTAAGAGTGCAAGATACATAGTTCCTAAAAATTAAAATAAAAGTCCTAAAAATGAAAAGCTACAAAGGTCCTAAGATAGATAGGCCATAAAATGCAGGAAATCTAAATCACGATGGAGTTCTACCCTAGATGTTTTACATGATAAGGATGATAAAAACCTGGAAACGACTTTCCGGTGTTTAAGGGCTTTTAGAACTCGAAACCGGAGGATGTCCCTCAAATGTCATTGAGCCATTCCTCAATCTCCCGAGGGAGAAAGAAGGCGGGCTCATTCTCCACAATGTCTTGTGAGGGAGGTGCAACGGCTACCGAAACCTCGTTTAATACGTCTAGAGGAGGTTCCAGAGGAAGGACATTCCATCCGGTTGGGATAATGATTTCCGGCATGACATTCCAACCTCCTTGGGTGACGATTGACACCATGGGAGGTGATACAAGAACATTCAACCTTTGGTGCAAAAGGTTGACTTCTCGAAGGCAACCCTCTAACCCCACCGTCAAATGATTAATACGGTCAATGAGGGCTTCTTCCACAGACGTTATCTCATCAATGGCTTCTCGTAAGGCATACACATAGTTGACCAAGGAGCCTTCCATCGATGTTCTTCTCCCCCTTCGATTGTTTCTTGAGTGAGCTGAAGATGTTCCACTGTTTTGGCTCGACATTCTAAGAAAACAAGACGAAAATTTCAAAGATATGAAACTGGCACTCTGGCCACGGCCACGTGGTCAAACCTCTGCAAGTTTTTGAATCAAGGAACATTATTGTTTTAAATTATTTTTTCTGTATTTTGAAACATTTCTGAACATAAATAACTTAAAACAGTGTTGTAAAACTTATTTTTAATAAGATTCCTTGGTTGAAAACCTTGCAAATAGTACATTAAAGCTTGAAGTTATGAAATTTTCAACCCTTAATGGAGGTTGAAGAGTTTTGGAGAAGAAGGTAAGTGACAAAAGTGGCAAAGACAAGATGGTTGTTGAGAAACCTTCTTTGGAATATACCTTTTAAGGTATGTGTGAAGATCCCAGCAAATCTTGGTCTTTGGAATGGGTCCAAATGTGCAGGAATCATGCTGACTTTATTAAAAACGATAGCACGCTGACCACGGCCCCGTGTCGACTGGACACGGCCCCGTGGTCAAACAAGACTCTGACACATTTTGTCCGTATTCTGAGCATGGGGCGTGTTGGCGTGGACACGATCCCGTGGTCAATTTTGAGGTGGGCACGGGGCGTGTTGACCTGGGCACGGCCCCGTGGCTAGAGTTTCTATGAAGCGGCGTCTTATTTTAAGGTTTTTATTTGGATCGGGCGGTTCCTTACTGGAGGGAACAACACTGAAGTGCCTAAGGTGCCTTAATTGCTCTTGATTTAAACAAGAACGCAAGAGGTATTCAGAAAGGGTAAAACCTAAACTAAATGCCGGTGGGCGAAACCAACCTTTATTCCCCTTATCCGGGCTCTTGTTAAAGAAGGTATATGTCGAATCACTCAGGTCTATGAGCGCATCGGTGGGGACCGATGGAGAGTCCTTCACGGCACAATCGACACAGTGACAACTATCGCTCATGTTTTCACAAGAGGTTGAGATGCTTTCGGTATCGTCGATGTTGGTAGAATCCGAATGTGACCTCAACAATTCTCCTTGATCGTTGTCTTGTGATGAATAACTTGTTTTCATCTCAAGCTCTAATTCTTTTAATTTTTAGAGAATTATTTCTTCTAGTCGACATAATTCCTTGGAGGTTATGTCGTCTGAAAGAGATTGTTGAGGGCATTCGGGCGAGAGATAGTGATCATTTTTACTTTCGCCCATCTTAAGGTTATTACAGGAAAACGATGGGTCTAAATAGTGGGGAGTGCAATTTAGAAAGAAACATTCTAAATCTTTATGGAATCCACCACATATTTGACACCACTCACCGTAAGAGGAGCGAAAGTAAAAATAATCAATATCACTCATATTTTTGTCAAAAATTACCAACCGTCGGGATCTTACAGTTCTGTTTTCAGCAACTGGAGGTCAGACATGGGGGCGTGTTCAGTGGGCACGGCCCCATGGTCAGCTACAGTCTGACTTAAAACAGGATTGCCAATAACGATGATTGGACACGGCCCTGTGTCTGGCTGAGCACGGCCTGTGCTGAAGTCTGCAGAAACTAAAAAATTGAGAAAAATCCTAAAAAATAGAAAAATAAGTAAAAATAATTAGGCCGTTGATTTTAAACTTTCTTAAAATCCCTGTGTCCCCGGCAACTGCGCCAAAAACTTGGTGCGTGCAAAGCGTGAAATAATTTTATTTATATTTTAAGCCCATTTTACACATTAGTCAAGTTTTAAATTTATAAAACACAATATTCTACTAACACTAAACACACACTTGGGCAAGTGCACCCATCGTGAGTGTAGTATAGCGTTGGTAAGATACCGAGGTTGTCCAAAGACACAAGAGCTTTTAATACCGGTTTATCCTCAACGTCTAATCAATCTAAATTTTTTAGAAAAGTTTTGAAATATTAAAATAAAAACTAAAAATGCAAAGATAAATAAAATAAAAACAGATAGACAAGATAGAATCACTTGGATCCGACTCGTCTTTAATGTATCCTTTGATGATTTTCGCACTTTTGGACTTTTTAAGAGATTATCTTAGTTATAGTAGTAGGCCACTGTTTTGAAGGTGACGTTACCCTCAACCCAGTGTTTTGAGTCACCTGGGATACAATCCCAAAGGGTCGGAATATTGAAAGATAATTAAGTTAGTTATTAATGCGAAAAGTGGTAGGCACCTCTTTTGAAGGTGATGTTACCCTCAGCTAAGTGGTTTCAGTCAGCAAGGATACAATCCCAAGAAGCCGGTTTAATGTATTAATAGTAGTTTACATATGAGGGGTTCAAGCTATTCGCACCCCTGCCATCCAATACCAGTGGGTATTGAAGGAGGTCCTAGTAAGCTTGAACCAGGTCCTTGCAGGATCTATACACTGAACAAGGCAAGAACCTTACCAAACCATTCCCCTAATCCCTGACCAGGTAGTCAACATGCCTTTATATAGGCCGTAAAGACATGAATGATGCAATCTTTTACTTTATATAGACAGTAAAGTAACCTCAAGACACCACGGAAAAATGATAAGAAAAATTCACCTTCAACATAAGAAACTAGCTATTAAAGTCATTAATACAAACCCAAATAAAAAGTGCCGAAAGATTAAAAATCAAAAGTAATACATAAAAGACTTGTCTTCACCAAGTGATGTAAGAGGCTTAACCAAACATGGCCTTTGATTGACAAGAACCCTTACAATCAATCTTGGATCCCGAGACTACTATACACTCTAAAGATGGATGATGGATGATGGTGATGGGTGTTGGTGTTGTACTGGTGGTGGAGTGGTGGCAAAGTGGGAGAGTAGTGGTTTGCCAATGGATGCCTTTGAAGTGAACCAAGTACCCCTATTTATAGCCTGCACAGAACTCTGGCCATGGCCCCGTGTCCAGCGGGCATGCCCCCATGGCCAGCCTTTTCTCTTCCTTCATTAATTGCAAGTGTCAGCAGAGGGCCCCACACAGCCCCGTGTCTCCTGGGCACAACCCCGTGGTCAACTTCGTATTTGTACTATCAAGATTTGGCAAGATTCTGCGTATCTTTGCGTTGACCACGCCCCGTGCTGAGCTAGGCACGCCCCCGTGGTGGGCGTGGAAGCTTCTTCAGGTTTGTCTTTTGTGTAGGTCCCTGACCACGCCCCGTGTTCAGCTGGGCACGGCCCCGTGGTCAGTCTTCTGATTCCTTGTTTTTACTTTGGGGATGCTGCTGAGGGGTCGGGCATGTCACGTTTATTCCTTTTCTTTGTATTTATGTTGGTTTTGGCTGCTTATTTGCTCCTTTTGTTCGTTTAAGCTCATTTGGTCCTGTAAATTCAAAAGGAAGAAAGAAACACGCTTTTTCCAACACTAGTACTAAAAAAGGGTTAGTTTTATGCCTCATTTGATGTAATTTATATGTTACATTTTGCACACATCACAGATCGAGACTTCCTGCTCTTCTTGGACGAGTCAACATTTGGGGAGGCCATCTAAAGGTTCGAAAGTGAAGTAGAGGATGAGACTTGATCATAATTTAAAATAAAGTTTCGCATGTTTAGGCATGTAAGCATCACGTATCATGTATGGTTCATGTAATTAGCATGGATTCAACAAGTATTCACAAAGCATAAACACGTATGAATGCGTAAAAGAGTATAAATTTAGTTTGCTCACGAGGATCATTATTGTTTTTTATTGCGAGAGACGTACGAATCGTGTATCCTTCTTTAAATGAACGAGGTAACAAGTATAAAATCACATATAAATTGAATTAACATAAAAGAGAGGCTCAATAAACCATTGAATTGTTTCGGGTTTAGAAACGTCGACTATTCCAAGGTGAATCGAAAGTCTTTTCAAATTAGGGAAACGTGCTTTGGCCTATAGGTAAGATACTCTCGTCGAGAAGCGATTAACGGTATCTTACCCTTCCAGTTACTACACGTCCCTAATCGATTAGAAAATCGAAACTTTGGCGAGATTGAAAATCGAGGAATGAGACTAATCGGCAAGATGCGGGTTTCACCCCTAACTTGATGATTTCGTACCCTAAGTGTGGTTGGTACTCGTCGGGTCAATACTAATTTCGACACTTTGACGAGGGTCCACTAGAATTTGAATTGGAAATTACCATCAAGATGTGGATTTCACTCCTAACTTGATGGCGTAATTTCGTGCAAAATAAAGCATAAGCGGATTGAGAGTCAATTACCAAACTATAGGTTTCACGCCTATTTTGGTAAAATCGTCTCGTTTGTATTACGAGTGTCTTCAAGTCTTCAACGTGTATTGTGTAAATGTCTTAGGAAAGACATATTGTAAGTATTAAGACAAAGAAGAGAAAGAAGCAAATAGGAAGAGATAATATTTTAAACAAGTACCAAGAATGTTCAAGTATATGGTACCTACTATAGACTAGGTCGAACATGGCAATTCTGCCTAATTGCCTATAGTTATAGCTCTGGTACCAATCTGTCAAACCCCAACCGATGGCGAAAACATCGGAGTCAGACGAACGAGATTGCTCAAAGACTTCATAACATTATGTGACAATAGTTTAATCCAAAATCGATTTCATTTCATAATAATAATTGTCAAGTACATCATGGAAATTCAAATTACAACATAGAAATGACAAAATACGACAAGTTCAACAAAAATGAGATAACTATTCTAGAAATTTAAAGATGCGTTTCTAGTGTCATCCCTACTAGGTTTCATCATAATCAACATCATCAACCTGCAACATGTTAAAAAGTATAGTTCAACACAAAAAGCATTGGTGAGTACACAAGTTTAAGTATATAGCATAAGTATAAAAGTGTTTAAAACGAATCCACCTGGTAACCTAAGTTATCAAGATTAACATATCAATGGCATGCAATATTCAAGTCAACCCTCTGTTTACGCAATAAGAATGAAATTTAACATGACCTCTTGTTCACGGGTGGTGCGTTACTCCTATAGCGCTATACATGTTAAATGGAGGCTCGTACGAAGTTAATGACTATAGTATCTGATGTGTGTAAAATGCAACATATAAATTACATCAAATGAGGCATAAAACTAACCCTTTTTAGTACTAATGTTGGAAAAAGTATGCTTTTGTCTTCCTTTTGTATTTTCAGGATTAAATGAGCGTAAATGAACAAAAGGAGCAAATATGCAGCAAAATCTAACATAATTACAAGAAAAGGAATAAACATGGCATGCCCGACCCCTCGACAGCATCTTCCCAAGCAAAAACAAGAGATCAGAAGGCTGAACACGGCCCCGTGCCCAGCGGACACGGGGGCGTGGTCAAGTGTCTGCAGAAAAGACTAAGTTGTAGAAGGTTCTATCCCCGACACGGAGGCGTGCCCAACTCAACACGGTCGTGGTCAACGCTAAGATTCGCAGAATCTAAGCAAATCTTGATAGTACAGATACGCTTCTGCACACGAGGCCGTGCCCAGTGGACACGGGGGCGTGTGGAGCTAATACAGACAAACTGCAATTAATGAAGAAAGAGAAAGTGGATGGACACGGGGCCATGCTCAATGAACACGGGGCCGTGTCCGGGCTTCTGTGCAGGCTATAAATAGAGGTGCTTGGTTCACTTCAAAGGCATCCCTTGGCAAACCACCTCTCTCCCACTTCACCCACACTCCACCACCATCACAACACCCACATCCACCACCATCATCCATCATCCATCATAGAGTGTGTGTAGTAGTCTCGGGATCCAAGATTGATAGTAAGAGTTCTTGACAATCAAAGGCCATGTTTGCCTAAATCTCTTACATCACTTGGTGAAGACAAGCATTTAGTGTAATACTTTTGATTTTTAATCTTTTCGCACTTTTTATTTGGTTTTGTATTAGTGACTTTAATAACTAGTTTCTTATGTTGAAGGTGAAACTTCCTTATCATTTGTCCGTGGTGTCTTGGTGTTATTTTACTGTCTATATGAAATAAAAGATTTACACCATTCATATCTCTACGGTCTATATAGAGATATGTTGGCTACCTAGTCGGGGGTTAAGGGAATGGTTTGGTAAGGTTCTTGCCTGGTTTAGTATATAGATCCTGCAAGGACCTGGGTCAAGCTTACTAGGACCTCCTTCAATACCCACTTGTATTGGATGGCGGGGGTGCGAATGGCTTGATCCCCTCATATGTAAACTACTATTAATACATTAACCCGGTTATTTGGGATTGTATCCCTGCTGACTCAAACCACTTAGCCGAGGGTAACGTCACATTCAAAAGAGGGGCCTACTACATTACGCATTAATAACTTAATTCATTATCTTTCAATATTCCGACGCTTTAGGATTGTATCATTGCTGACTCAAACTACTGGGTTGAGGGTAACGTCACCTTCAAAAGAGGGGCCTACTACTATAACTAAGATAATCTCTTAAAAAGTGCAAAAGTGCGGAAATCATCAAAGGTTACACTAAAGGCGAGTCGGATCCAAGTGATTCATCTTGTCTATCTGTTTTTATTTTATTTTTATTTTTCAGCATTTTTAGTTTTTATTTTCATGTTTAAAACTTTTTCTAAACTTTTGATTTGATTAGACGTTGAGGATAAATCGGTACTAAAAGCTCTTGTGTCCTTGGACGACCTCGGTATCTTACCAATGCTATACTACGCTCACGATGGGTGCACTTGCCCATATGTGTGTTTAGTGTTAGTAGAATATCGTGTTTTTTAAATTTAAAACTTGACTAAAGTGTTAAAAAGGGTTAAAAATATAATAAAAAATATATTCACACCGACACACATCAAGTTTTTGGCGCCGTTGCCGGGGACACAAGGATTTTAAGAAAGTTAGGAATCAATGGCCTAATAGTTTTTCTTATTTTTTCTGTTTTTTAGGATTTTTCTAGATTTTTCAAATTCTGCAGAAGCTCGGCACGGGGCCGTGCCAGCTGAACACGCCCCGTGCCTAATCTTTGGTACTGGCAATCCTGTTTTAAGTCAGACAGTAGCTGAACACGGGGCCGTGCCCACTAAACATGCCCCATGCACAAGCTTCAGATACTGAAAACAGAGTCGTAAGATCCCGACGGCTGGTAATTTCTGACGCAATCATGAGTGATACTGATAATTTTTACTTTCACTCCTCTTATGGTACGTGGTGTCAAATATGTGGCGGAACTCATGAAGATTTAAAATGTTATTTTTTAAATTACAATCCCCACTTTATAGACCCATTATTCTCCTGTAGCCTTAAGATGGGCGAAAGTAAAAACAATCCCTATCTCTCCCTCGAATGCTCTCAATCATCCCTTCGAGATGAAATGATTCTTGAAGATATATATCAAATGGAGGAACTAATTCTCCGATGGATAAAATAACTTGAGATGGATATAACTAATTCATCTCAAGATGACGATCAAGGAGAATTAGTGAGATCGCATTCGGATGATAACAACATCATTGCTCCCCGAAATTACCTCTAACTCTTGCGAGGACTTGAGCGATAGTCGTCCCTGTGTCGATTGTGCCGTGAAGGACTCCCCATCGGTTTCCACCGATGCATACATAGACCTGAGCGATTCGGCATATACCTTCTTTAACGAGAGCCCGAATAAGGAAAATAAAGGTTGGTTTTGCCCACCGGTATTTAGCTTAGGAATCACCCTTTCCGATAACCTCTTGCGTTCTTGTCTAAAACTAGGGCAACTTAGGTATCTCAGGCACTTCTGTGTTGTTCCGTCTAGTAAAGAACCTCCCGATCCGGATAAACTCCTTGAAAATAGACAAAACTTCATAAACAACTTCTAGCCACGGGGCCGTGTCCAGGTCAGCACGCCCCCGTGTCCACCAAAAGATTCCCGTCTGGCTTTTGGTCAAAATACGGACAAAAAGTGTCAGGATTTTGTCTGCACACGGGGCTGTGTCCAGCCGACATGGAGCCGTGTCCAGCGTGCTATCATTTTCTATAAATGCAGCAAGATTCCTGCACTCTTGGACCACTCCAAAGACAAAGATCTGGTGGGATCTTCACATATACCATACTAGGTATATTATAAAGAAGGTTCTCAACAACCATCTTGTCTTTTCTACTTTTGTCATTTGCCTTCTTTTTAATTTTCTCCTCAAAACCTCCATTAAAGTTTGAAATCTCTATGTTTTCAAGCTTTATTGTAATATTTGTTAGGTTTTTATTCAAGGAATCTTGTTAAAAATAAGTTTTACAACACTGTTTTAAGTTATTTCTGCTTAAAATGCTTCAAAAGTCAGAAAGGTAATTTAAAGCACCAAGATTCCTTGTTTCAAAAATCTGCAGAGAGGTGAACACGGGGCCGTGCTCAGCGAGCACGAGGCCGTGTCCGAGGTACTGTTTCATTTAAATTGAACTTTTCGACTTGTTTTTCGTTGAATGTCAAGCCAGAATAGTGGAACCTCTTCAGCACATTCAAGAAACAGTCGTAGGGAACGAAGGCCTTCCATCGAAGCAACTCTTGTGCGCTAAGTGATGGCACTACGGGAAGCTCTCGATTAAATGACATCCGTAGAAGAGGTCCTAATCGACCATATTAATTATCTCACGATGGGGCTAGAAAATAGTTTTCAAGAAATCAACATCTTGAACCAGAGGTTGAACATTCTTGTAACACCTCCCATGGAACCAATCCTTCCCCAAGAGGATTGGAACCTAGCACTTAGAGTCGTTAACCCCACCGGGTGGGATGACATCCTCGCGGAACCTCCTCTTGAAAATCTACAAGAAGTTCCGGTGGAAGTCACACCCCCTCAAAACGAGGACGCCAATGAGCCCGCCTTTCTTCTTCCTCGGGAGATAGAGGAATGGCTCAACGATGTATGAAGGGCCTTTCTCGGAAAAGAAGTTCTTCAAGCCGCATTCAACCGAGAGTTATCTTTCTCGGAAATTTTGCTCTTAAAATAAACTATAGGCTAGGACTTCTTTATGGTTTTAGATTTCTTGTGTTTTCTGACCTACTTATCTAAGATTTAGTTTATGCTTTTATTTTCTAGGAACTAATGTAATTCACTCTTTAATGAAATGATGGTTTCTAGTTATTAAATGGTGTTTGGATGATGTTGTAATGGGTAAAACACACTCGGGATGATGGAGGTTACTAAGGGAAACTTGAACCCACACCCCATGCACAAAAACAGAGCCTCCCGACAATTTTTCTTCATTACAGCAAGTTCAGCACGGGGCCGTGCTCAGCCAACATGACTCGTGCTCAAGGATCTGTAGAAAATGCCCAGTTCAGGTAACTAGACACGGGGCCGTGTTCACTGAACACGCCCCCGTGCCCAGCCTTCTGTTACATTATGATACTTGCAATCTGAACATGGGGCCGTGCCTGGTCACCACGGGCCAGTGTCCAGACACCCAGTAACATAAATTTTTGTTTTTAACACATTTTTACACATTTAATCAACCTAAAAACTTATTTTTTGGACACATTGAGGACAATGTGTAATTTAAGTGTGGGGGGGGGATGCTAAAACCTTGAATTTTGCAAGTCCTAATAACAAGCCTTACACAAAACTCTATTGGAACCACTAATCACCCCAAATTTTTTCAAAAAACTTTTCATTTTTTTTACTTGTCTTGGTTTAATTTGGGAATAACAAGTTCTAAAAAGGTTATATTTTTACAAATTTACAAATGATAGCGTCGTGATAAAAAGAACCAACGTAAGAAAATTATAAAACGGCATGACAAATCTAGTTAAAATTTGATTATATATACTTGATCACATTAAAAACCCATTCCCACAAAAAGTGAGTTTTGAGCCTTTATTGAGCATACAAATACACATCTTTAAACTAAATGCTCATTTTTCGTTTCTTGTGTGAATAGCCGCTTGGTTTCTTACGACTCTAGAACTTGCCATGACGATACATTCCCGGTCCTTACCAACTTAAACCTAAGTAAGTAAATGATGGAGGCATTAGGACTAACCCTTTTTCTTTTCAACACCATTATTTTTCTTCTTTTTTTACCACCTACCCAAAATCCCCCTAGTTAACCCCTTTGAGCCTAAACATTTTCGTTTCTAAACCCACAAAACAAACACCCTTTACCCACCAAAACCTTTTTATTTTTAACCCTTTATTTTAGTAAAAAACTCGGTCTTCAAGTGACTTCCTTATCAAAAAAAATGATGAAGTATAGCAATAAACAAACAAGTTCCTAAAAAAAACTTTGTTTGAAAATGCTTCGTTGAATAAAAAGTCACAAAAATAAAAAGTTTTACAACGACCGACGCTTTTTACGCTTTTAGCCCTTTCTACTAACCACTAACTCAAAACCACATACCTTTAACCCAAGCCTAACCCTTCCCCAAGTCCTCTTGGTATTTACAAAGGTGTATTGTTAAAAAGGAGGAGGATTGATTGCTTGGCAAGCATATGGTAGAAGTAAGTTCAATGCCGGTCTCGAGTGTTTCACAAAATACATCTTCGGCCGAGTGTTGAGTGATCTCCCGTGAGGTATGTGAACTTGTATATAAATGGAATTTTAAAGAGGCATGTTATGCCCAAATAAGTAATTTCTCTTATGAAACGTTCTAAATAAATCATAACGAATAGGATTGTAAATAACATAAAAATAAAACCTAATAAAGATCTTGGAATCCCGACACTCAAGACAAGCCCAAAAATTCTCTTCTACCCATTCCATTTGGGAGTGTAAGCCACATTAAAAAGAGTTTTGCTTGAGGACAAGCAAAGATTCAAGTGTGGGGGTATTTGATGTGTGTAAAATGTAACATATAAATTACATCAAATGAGGCATAAAACTAACCCTTTTTTAGTACTAATGTTGGAAAAAGTATGCTTTTGTCTTCCCTTTGTATTTTCAGGATTAAATGAGCGTAAATGAACAAAAGGAGCAAATATGCAGCAAAATCTAACATAATTACAAGAAAAGGAATAAACATGGCATGCCCGAACCCTCGACAGCATCTTCCCAAGCAAAAACAAGAGATCAGAAGGCTAAACATGGCCCCGTGCCCAGCGAACACGGGGGCGTGGTCAAGTGTCTGCAGAAAAGACAAAGTTGTAGAAGCTTCTATCCCCGACATGGGGGCGTGCCCAGCTCAACACGGCCATGGTCAATGCTAAGATTCGTAGAATCCAAGAAAATCTTGATAGTACAGATACGCTTCTGCACACGGGGCCGTGCCCAGCGGACACGGAGGCGTGTGGAGCTAATACAGACAAACTGCAATTAATGAAGAAAGAGAAAGTGGATGGACACGAGGCCGTGCTCAATGAACACGGGGCCGTGTCCGGGCTTCTGTGCAGGCTATAAATAGAGGTGCTTGGTTCACTTCAAAGGAATCCCTTGGCAAACCACCTCTCTCCCACTTCACCCACACTCCACCACCATCACAACACCCACATCTACCACCATCATCCATCATAGAGTGTGTGTAGTAGTCTCGGGATCCAAGATTGATAGTAAGAGTTCTTGACAATCAAAGGCCATGTTTGCCTAAGTCTCTTACATCAGTTGGTGAAGACAAGCATTTAGTGTAATACTTTTGATTTTTAATCTTTTCGCACTTTTTATTTGGTTTTGTATTAATGACTTTAATAACTAGTTTCTTATGTTGAAGGTGAAACTTCCTTATCATTTGTCTGTGGTGTCTTGGCGTTATTATACTGTCTATATAAAATAAAATATTTACACCATTCATATCTCTACGGTCTATATAGAGATATGTTGGCTACCTAGTCGGGGGTTAAGGGAATGGTTTGGTAAGGTTCTTGCCTGGTTTAGTATATAGATCCTGCAAGGACCTGGGTCAAGCTTACTAGGACCTCCTTCAATACCCACTTGTATTGGATGGCGGGGGTGCGAATGGCTTGATCCCCTCATATGTAAACTACTATTAATACGTTAACCCGGTTATTTGGGATTGTATCCCTGCTGACTCAAACCACTTAGCCGAGGGTAACGTCACATTCAAAAGAGGGGCCTACTACATTACGCATTAATAACTTAATTCATTATCTTTCAATATTCTGACGCTTTAGGATTGTATCCTTGCTGACTCAAACTACTGGGTTGAGGGTAATGTCACCTTCAAAAGAGGGGCCTACTACTATAACTAAGATAATCTCTTAAAAAGTGCAAAAGTGCGGAAATCATCAAAGGTTACACTAAAGGCGAGTCGGATCCAAGTGATTCATCTTGTCTATCTGTTTTTATTTTTCAGCATTTTTAGTTTTTATTTTCATGTTTAAAACTTTTTCTAAAGTTTTGATTTGATTAGACGTTGAGGATAAATCGGTACTAAAAGCTCTTGTGTCCTTGGATGACCTCGGTATCTTACCAATGCTATACTACGCACACGATGGGTGCACTTGCCCATATGTGTGTTTAGTGTTAGTAGAATATCGTGTTTTTTAAATTTAAAACTTGACTAAAGTGTTAAAAAGGGTTAAAAATATAATAAAAAAATATATTCACACCGACACACATCAGTATCACATAAGAATCACCCAAGAATATGAATCAAGTATAACAAGTAGGTTTGCATGTATTTGGATTGTTTTGTGCATTGCATAAAGTATAATGTATTGTGATTTTGATAAGGTTAGCATATCGCACCCAAAAAGCGTAAAGCGAAAATGGGTCAAGTGTACTCACGATTTTGCAAAGCTTCCTTTGAAATCCCTTGAAGAGTTGTAGGTTTGAGGATGGAACACCGAGTCACCCTACAAGGGTAAACGAAGGTGCGTAAGTTAACGGATTTGGAATAGAAGATTCAGATTAGGAATTTAAAGTAGTAAAAAGTATGTATATATGAAAGTAATATCTAAGTTCTAAGAGTTTGTTTATGACACCATATTAAGTGGTTTCATGGGTCCCAAATTGCCCATTGGAATCATAACAAGTACCCTAGAATCTTTGATATGTTAGCCTAGGTTTATAATGATTAATCATAACTTGATTAACATCACAAACTCAGCCATGTTTTGTATATTTACTTATAGTTTATAAGGTAATAATAACATCCTAAAACTAAGTCCAATCATGTATTATCATGTAGTATCATGTATTGTCAAGCATGGAGGTTTGAAACCTCATTATATGATTCACCACTACATACACCATCATGAAGATGGTGGGAGGGTCATGAATAACAAGAAAATAAATCTAATCTAATAAGGCTCAAGTGACCAAGTACACTACAACCCAAGGTGTGCCAACACGACATGGAAAGGTAATCCTAAGTGTCGAAGGCTAGATGGGGCTAAGGTACTTTGATTCTTGCAAGTCACAAGAGTGTTCATACACAAGTTAGGAATGAAGGAGTGGAACTTAGTTTGGAAAGCCAAAGCTTCCATATGTTCACACTTCACAAGTCACAAGTTCATCATATGGAAGATGATGACTTGTGCTTGTTTTCATCATTCAACTAACATGTATAAACAGAAATAAAATGGGTGTTTGAACCTAAAACTTTGATGGAAATCCCCTAAATACAAACCCATAACCATAGACTAAGCTGTGAGCTTGGTGGGAACAAGATTCCACCAAGTTTTCTATCAAAACATAAACATATAAAAAGATAAAAACAAGCAGAAAGTTTGTAGCACTTTAGGCCTCAAAAATGGTGAGGTTTCACCTTAGTTTGCCCAAGCAAACTTGTGAAAACCTTCCTAGAGGTTATCCAAGTGTTTTAGAAGAAATAACAAAGAAGAAATGGAAGAAGAAGTGAGTTGAAACTCACTTAGAAGAGCTGAAAGTTTCTGCTCAAATTTGTTGAAACAAGCTGAGTTTAGTAGAATTTTTGGAGTGTTTTGAGAGTTGTAAAAGTGGTAAAATGGTTGGGAAGGTGTTCATTATATAGGTACGGGTTTAGGGTTTGAGTTGGTTGGGCATTGAATGAGTTTAGTTGGGAGATTGCAATTAAAACAAACCAAATCCCCCCTGAAACCTGCGATCGTACTGCCTTGGGCAGGTTATAATCTTTTATTTTTTTGTAACATATTATATGGTCATTTGATGTTTATTATATTTAATAGGTAACCAACATGTAACAAGGTGCATAATGTAAAATAAACATGTTTTAATGACACAAAGTATGTGATAAATAAGTGTGTATAACAAACAAGTTTGTATAACTTATGTTTAGATTCCAATCAAGTGAAGAATATATATGTTAGCCTTGTAATTGAATAACTAAGCGTTTGTATGCATGGAACGTTTAAGAATTACGAATACACTATAATTGTTTACGAGTTAAGCTTACGTTCATGAGAATTATGAATCATGTACCAAACGAATGTATGTATCGATGTATAAGCATGTATAAGCAATGTTTATTTCACATAAAAGATCAATTTTATTACGATCAAAGTCTCGGATTTACAATGGCTTGAAACGAAATACGATTACAAAGGAAACGAGTTTCGGAAAATAGAATTACAAGATGAAGTTTCTAAAAATGAGAAGCTGCGAAAAGCGAGGCGTTACAAGAGAATTCATTGAATTTGTTTCCTGGTTGTAACCCTACGTATTGAGTTACGATGATAATCTCTAAATCGGTTATCTAGTGTTTTTGTTGATTAGGTTTTCTGGTAAAAATGTAGGTTGGTGGTTTGTGGGAATCTTTTGATGATATTTGTTTTTGTTCTCATTTGTTAGAGTTGATGCAAGGAATAAGGCGATGATAAGAGTATGGATGGTATCTGGGTTGAAGATCTTACCATGGTGTGGCATATTTGGGGGATGGTGGGTGCTCGCCTACAACCTCCATTGTAGCCGTGGTGATTTGTTCCGTTTACACCTTCTAAGCCTAATGAATCCGTTCAATCTATGTGATTCATAAACGATGATGAATTTACCAACCAAGTGTTATTATATACACGGTTGATAATGATTTACTACTACTCTTGAAATTTGGTGTACCACGACTGGCATATAAAGGTTGTTTAAGTTACCATGATTGAGCATGTGAAGGATGTTTAGCTTTCAACCTTACACCCTTGCAATGATGTTTGTGGCTCCCTGTCACACCCCAATCGATGGCGAAAACATCGGAGTGAGATGAACAAGATTGCTCGAGACTTCATAACACTAATTGTGACAAGTATTTAATAAATAATTTCATTTCATTGCTAATATCAAGTACATTGTTTGAAAATAGAAATACAACAAGTTTGAAACGAACAAATTATAACAATTATCGAATGACTAATCTAATAAACTTGAATTAAAGTTTGGTGCGTTTCTAGGCATCCTACTAGATTTCGTGCATCATCATATGTAACACCCTATTTTCTATTTATCGATTTTACATGTAAAATACCACAAATTTGATGTGTAACTATGACTACACATACTATAAAAATACGGGTTTATTAAAACTTTTACAAATTATAAGTTATTCTACATAACGTGATCGAATTCGTTGTTTAAAATTTACAACGTGGCAAAGTGCGGAAGCATGTGTCTTTATCGTGTTCGGTTCTTCGTTGAGCTTGATCGTCTTCCGGCATCCAAAGTGTACCTACATTTCATAAACATGAAATGCTTTAGTCTTACGGGGTTTAAATCATATCCAAACGAGTCCGGGAAACAATTTATTTTCAAAAGAAAAACAAAAAAAAACTTGAAAATGATCTCCACCGTAACTTACGGTGGCACCGTAAGTTACGGTGGCCCCTGTGTTCATATTCTTCTACCGTACAACAGTAGGTAACTACCGTAACCATATCATCTCCACCGTAAATTACGGTGGCACCGTAATTTACGGTGGACCCTGCATCCCGCTTTTCCATTTTGCCGTAATTTGACACGAAATCTTTCGTATCTTTCAAACCGCTTATCCGTTTGACCTACCGTTTCTTCCTACATGTTTGTAATTTGATTCTCCATCATATGGAGTTAAAATCCGACATCCGGCTTAATAAAATTTAAGATTTTTAAGTCTTCGGCTTAATACTCTTTTGCTAAAATTTGACCCGTTCGTGATTTTATCAAACGTACAAGTTTGTTTGACCCTTATTTCTCATAAACCTATTAAATTCAATGATGTCTAACATATTAGGTTCCAATTATAGAATTATAAACCTTCTTTAACCCATTTTCACCCATATGCTTATTTTAACCCGTTTGAGGTATTTAAGCACATTTTAAGCACCAATTGCTTTCATTCATTTCCAAATACATATGTCCACATTTCTTATCAAAGGATCTTCCACCACAACTGTATTTATGGTGGATTCAATGTGGTGATTTATATTTACCAAAATTTACCCTTCAAATCGTTATTTTACGGCAAAGACTCAAATAGAGCCATTTGACTAACGTGTTACATCCTTCAACTTCTATACTCCTCCTAAGTAATTATCTAATTGTAAAACTCGTTTCCAAACAACCTTTAAGGGTTGTTTGTTCAATTTAGCCTACAAGGGCGTTTTGGTCAATATTAGTCCTCCACTTACGACGAATGACTTTTAGTTACTTGTTTAACCCAAACTCCGATCTTTTAACTATGATTTTATTTGAAAGGGCACTAGGCCTTTCAAATATAATGACCATCATCCGTAACATTTGGTTTACCTATTAAGGTAACCAAAAACTTATTTTAGACTTCGTTTAACTCTCATTAGCCTTACATTTAAATGAGAGTTATCTTATTATGCGTACCTGGCTCGGATCATTACATTGACCCATTTAAGTACCTTGCCTCAATATCTACTAAGTAATAGCGATGTAAATATCCACTCGATATTTATTTCTGAAATCAAACAACTCATCAAACCATTAGTCGATATTGTCAAAAAGTGATATTTTCACCTTTCGACCCGTTGGTCTAAATGACCGATGATATTGGCGAGATAAAGCTTATTGCCATCTCGTCTACACGACTCGTTCCGATTTACACCGCACGGTCGTTTTAACTATAATTCACCTCTTAACGCTTTTTGGCCTATTAAGGCTTACGAAATATGTATCTTTCAAAACCAATAATTATTGTCAACAAGTGTCCAAATTTCAATTTTACTCTTATTGGTTATCTTGTTCCGTACGACTACACGCCGGAAACACCATATCTCAAATTTCCATTTGTCTTGTTCGAAATCAAAACAACAAAAGGACATTCTAAACTATATGACTAGTGTAAGCTATACTTACCTTGCATCCCGAATACGCCTTTCTTCTCACTTGATTTGTTTGACCCGCTCACTCATCAAGCTTCCACCTAGCTCGTTAAGCGTCAAACTATCATCATAATTCATAAGATGGTTAGATTAGTCATTATCAATTATGACTACTCCATCTAACGGGTCTTATGTCGACTTTATCACTCGATTAAATCATTGGTTAGTTTGACTTCCTAAAAGTCAATTGATCTATCGACATATCCAAATGCACACTTCACATGGAATTTCAACATTTTAGCTTCGTTTAGGCATTTTAACAAACACCTAGTGGGCATACTTTTACACATTTACAAACTAGTTCATAACTAGTTATATTTTTTTTTTACCAAGATTAACATCAAAATCAAACCTCTATGTCTAGTGTTCATGAACTACATCAAGAACTTATATCATAGCAACCAATATTCATCAATTTAACACCCTAATCCAAGTGTTCATCATATTGTCAATAAACCCATTTAACACACATATAAGAAATCACCAAATCATTCAAGTCATAGCATCATATGCATGATTTTTACTTAGGGTTTAGTTCCTAAGCATGTGTACATCACTACTTAGCCATAGCTCCTCTAATCCTTACATAATTCGTGAATTATGATGCTAACTCAATTTTTGCAACTTCACGAATCATCAAATTTTTACATACCTTATGATCCCCACGACTAGGTGATCACGAATTTGTAATCATGCAGGCGATTTGGGCTTGATTTGAGCTTCAATTTGGAGGATTTTGTGAGAATCAGGGTTTGTGGAGAAACCTGGTTCGCCCCCTGTGTTTAACATCGACCAGACACACACTAAGTGTGTGTTTGGTGTGTTTTATTTTTTTGTTTTAATGATACAACTTTCACAATTGTCCCATTTTAGTCCCTCGTGTTTGGTTTTGATCAAATGAAACTATAATTCATTATTTATTATTTAATTACCCATTACTAACTAGGTTAATTTTTACCTAGTTAACTTAGTGGGTTCCGGGAGTTAAAACCCGTTTTATTTTAAGTCCCATTGACTCGGGCTCTTATAAACTCAATTCCTTAATTCTTTGATTCGTTTGTAATTAATTATTAGGATTTCTTATTTAAATCCAAATATTTACCGGGTTATTTTTACTGCCAACGGTACTTTACCCGTCTTTTAGTATTAACGGAGTTTGATTACCAAACCCGTTTTCGGGGTGTTACAAGTCTACCCCCCTTAAAGAGGTTTCGTCCTCGAAACCTTTTCTTACATAATTTATTGAGTTTAAACTCAATGTATTCGATCCGAGAAATATTTTAAACATTACTTATACTTTTTAACCAATCGTTAGTATTACCCGAAAAGTACGGTAACATCTTTTTGGTTACTAATTGTCTACATATCTCATACGACATAGTGTAACTTCGAAATAACGTAATCTCGTTATCTCCACTAGTTTAGTTAACTTTGCGATATCCATCGCTTTCATATACTATCGAATTTCCTTATGAATTCGTTACTTTGACCCGTTTAAAGGTCTTTAGTGAAATCTTTCACTTTTAGCAACAATTTCTTTTGTTTTCAAATTCATTTATTCGGTTCAGTTGTACCGAATCCACCGCTTACAAGCAACCAACTTACTTAAATGACCTTAACCGGTCTCACTAACTAGACTTATTAGTCCAGTTACTTTTTACCGCTCGCTTGGTTATAATGTGATTCTACCTCACATTGCATTTCTTGACCGTGATCGTGTCACATCATGCTTAATTCATATCAACCTTTCATTTTCGAAAACATCACTTTTTTCGAATATATCGTCTTGCGCCTATTAGTGTCAAGACTTGTATCCTTTATGCTTACTATTTAAATTTCTATCAGGATTTATATTTGTAAAAATGTTATTTATTACTAAAACCAAAGTTTTAGTTTTAGGATCTTCTCTTTAACTTTTGTCAATTATCCATACCAGGATATTGACAGTCCATGATTTATTCTTATTTGGTTATATCCCATTACCGGGCTTATTATTCTCTTGCATTTAACGCTACCTTTATCTGGCTAGCGCTCATTTGTGCCATTCGGCGTTATATTGTATTCAACCTGTTTGACCTATTAATGTGAAATCCATCACTTATAAACAATCACTTTATTCTTTATTCAACCCATTCGGCTTCGAATAGTTGAACATATTTACTCACAATTTCTATATACGAGATTTTATAGTCATAACTCGTAATCCAAGTCCTTTGATTTTTTTTTCAACCCGCGTTCACGTCTCTCGGTTTACGCATGTGTTTAATTCTTACCCATCAACCGGGTGTTTTACCGAAGTCGTTATTATTGCAACCCTCCCGGTATGCATTAAGACCTCGCTTCATTTTTATATTCCGACTTTGTCCTTAAGTTTGACGTTTTACAAAAACGACCCGTTAAGGGACATATTTGCATTTTCCGGGTTCGAGTGTAAGTACACTCCCTCCCAATATTTGTCTAAATCATTTTACATGTTTGCGTTTTCGGGTTCGAGTGTAAGTACACTCCCTCCCAATACTTGTCTAAATCATTTTACATGTTTGCATTCTCCGGGTTCGAGTGTAAGTACACTCCCTCCCAATACTTGTCTAAATCATTTTACATGCTTGTGTTTTCTGGGTTCGAGTGTAAGTACACTCCCTCCCAATACTTGTCTAAATCATTTTACATGCTTGTGTTTTCTGGGTTCGAGTGTAAGTACACTCCCTCCCAATACTTGTCTAAATCATTTTTCATGCTTCTTTGTCCCTTCACTCGCGCTCATTATCCTGATGTAATACGCTTCCGTCACTCGGTTGTGCGTTTACGTTATTATCAAATATTTTGCTTATCTGATTCTTTTGGGTACTTTTTAATTAGTCCCATTCACTCCGCCCTTACTACATCAGATGTAAATGTGTCCGCTATAAGAAACTCGTGGTATCATATGCCACTACTTACTTGGCCAGAGTAAGCGATTAAACACATGACATACACGACCTTTTTATAGTTTTCACATCACGCCCTATGTAAGTAACGCCTATATTCAGTTTTCTTGGAAATTATATCCTGGATATGTATTTCTGTTCAGGTTTTCCAAGTTTCTAATTTACCTATGCAACGATCATTCTCTACATGTTTGTTGCATATTGCTAATTGTGCGATTATATTTAAAAACACGCACCTGGTAATGCTTGCCCCGACGGGCGTTTCTTGCCATTAACCTTGTTCGCGGTCTAGTCCTTAGTGAGCATGCTCCTATCGTCATACTTCGGACCGTTCCTCTATCATACCCTTAATTTGTTCAACTCTTGTCATCTTTAAATGCAATTGTCCTTCAATCAAGATATTCACAAAAGTTAGTAATATCAACTTCAATAATCGCCTGTATTATAATACAAGGCTTTTTCTACTATACGCGTCAACGCGCGTATTTTTGTCAACTATATCAATCATTTAATTGGGGTAACGTGTATTACACGGTAACCCTATGTGTTGTCTACAACACTTTAATACGCTAGACCATTAGCATACTTGCACTTACCGGATTTGCGATCAAGCCTCGAACCGAACACTATTCTTTGTCAAGAGCATAAGGTTTAAGTCCAAGCATGGTTCCTCCCCACCATACTCGAATCTCTTAAACCAAGGCTCTGATACCAACTTGTAACACCCTATTTTCTATTTATCGATTTTACATGTAAAATACCACAAATTTGATGTGTAACTATGAGTACACATACTATAAAAATACGGGTTTATTAAAACTTTTACAAATTATAAGTTATTCTACATAACGTGATCGAATTCGTTGTTTAAAATTTACAACGTGGCAAAGTGCGGAAGCATGTGTCTTTATCGTGTTCGGTTCTTCGTTGAGCTTGATCGTCTTCCGGCATCCAAAGTGTACCTACATTTCATAAACATGAAATGCTTTAGTCTTACGGGGTTTAAATCATATCCAAACGAGTCCGGGAAACAATTTATTTTCAAAAGAAAAACAAAAAAAAACTTGAAAATGATCTCCACCGTAACTTACGGTGGCACCGTAAGTTACGGTGGCCCCTGTGTTCATATTCTTCTACCGTACAACAGTAGGTAACTACCGTAACCATATCAGCTCCACCGTAAATTACGGTGGCACCGTAATTTACGGTGGACCCTGCATCCAGCTTTTCCATTTTGCCGTAATTTGACACGAAATCTTTCGTATCTTTCAAACCGCTTATCCGTTTGACCTACCGTTTCTTCCTACATGTTTGTAATTTGATTCTCCATCATATGGAGTTAAAATCCGACATCCAGCTTAATAAAATTTAAGATTTTTAAGTCTTCGGCTTAATACTCTTTTGCTAAAATTTGACCCGTTCGTGATTTTATCAAACGTACAAGTTTGTTTGACCCTTATTTCTCATAAACCTATTAAATTCAATGATGTCTAACATATTAGGTTCCAATTATAGAATTATAAACCTTCTTTAACCCATTTTCACCCATATGCTTATTTTAACCCGTTTGAGGTATTTAAGCATATTTTAAGCACCAATTGCTTTCATTCATTTCCAAATACATATTGTTATGGGTGAAATTCTGAGCCCATATCCTGACAATATATCTTGATTTAATGTTAGCTGTTTATGATCAGGATACCAGACCAGGATATTGGTAACATCCTGAGGCAGTATCGATCAGGATATCAGATCAGGATATTGGTAACATCCTGACGCTGTATCCTGGTAGTTACTAACGATTTTCTTTTGTAGCAAGGTACCAACGATAAAGGACTTGATCTACCTGAAGATTCGCTCAAGGTGGTTGAAAAATGGACGTTGATGGTGGAAGAATGGGTCTTGTAACGGTCAGAATAGAAGAAAGGCATATTCCGCGAGAATATCGGATGCTGGTCAATGCTATTGAGGTTGTAACGGTCATATGAGCTGAAGACTCGGTTTTATAGTTAATAAGCACGTGGAAAACAAGTTAAAAGAGTCCCCCAACGTTCAGAATGGAATATTCCCAGCATCCCGGAATAATAGGAGAGTTAGTTTGTTACTTGTAACTATAAATAGGAGGCCAGATCAATAGGAACACACACTTGACTCTCCACATTCGAACTCACACTTCTTTTTTCTTTCTATCACGCACAAACACTCAACACTTGTAATCGTTGTACCACTTAGCATCGATCTGCGCCATATCCTGCACTGTATCCTGATATTTGAAGTAATAGAAGAACAAGGCAGCTGCGATTGTCAGCTCCCAAGGTTTTTTGCCGGCGATCTAGATTGATCAAGGGCTTTCCTCGTACATCTCGTGTCAACCTTTACTTTTTTGCTCATTGTTTGATCACAGATACAGCTCTATATCCTGAGCCGTATCCTGAAACTGTTTTTGCAAGTAATTTGATTAACATATTTTCGACACTCATTTCTAGCACACTACCTCACTTAACTAATTTGATCACTTAATTGCTTCGGTAATTTTTGACCAAAACAATTTGGCGCCCACCGTGGGGCAAGTGGTGCTCTCTTTACTAAAAATTTTTGTGAAATCGCTAATCGGCTTTCTATTTTCAAAACTTTTTGCCACATTGTCCGTAATGGCCTCAAGATCAAACATGAGCTCCTCCACTGTGTCTGCTATGACTTCTGCTACTACCGGTTCGGTGCTTCCACCACCTCCTCCAAGGATGCCAGCCTCTTCACGACCTCAGGATATTATCCCTACTCGCAGTGTTCAGGAATCTGCTCCCGTTCTAGCTTCTAATGATGAAATTCTTACTTTATTTGATAGTGTGCAGAAACAAATGAGGCAGCAACAGGAAACAAACCAAATGCTTTTAAGGGAAATACAACTCCTGAAGTCTGGCTCGAGCAGATCTGCTGAAGATAATGTCACTCCATTACATCCCAGAACGCTGAACTTTAGTTCAGCTGTGTATACTGAGGATAACAGGGGGAATGTTGTGCCCAGCCTTCCTCAGAATCATACTCCTGAAATACCCTCCTCGGTCAGGATGTCAACCATGAGGAGCTCAGGATATGCTTCAGGATATGGGCAAAATCCTCCAACGGGTAACGTGTCAAATAATAATAATACTCATGCTACTAACAATAGTGGGTCTTTGCAGGATACAGGTGTAACATCAGCACTTACTAGGGAACTTCAGAAGTTGAAGGACATGATATCTAGTGTACCTGGGGTGGTCCAGCCGATCCCGGAAGTGTCCCAAGACAGCCACAAGATATCTCGTTTTGCATATCCTATCTGTGATGCTGAGATCCCAAAGAGATTCCAAACCCCCAACATGAAGCTTTATGATGGGACTACGGATCCTGAGGAGCATATTGCTCAGTATAGGGAAAGAATGGAGATTAACCCTATCCCTCTGGAGCTCAAGGAAGCGTGCTTGTGCAAGGGATTTGGTTCCACTCTAACAGGATCAGCCTTAAAATGGCTGTTAAACGTTCCTCCTCACTCAATTACTTCGTTTGCTCATTTGGTTAATTTATTTAACAGTCAATTTTCTTGTAGTCGGAGTTTTGAGAAACTAACCAGTGATCTTTACAGGATAACTCAAGGGCCTCAGGAATCCTTGAGGGATTATGTGAACAAATTCAGTCGAGAATCCTTGGATATCCCACATCTTGATGTTGCAACAGCTGTGCAAGCTTTTAAGATGGGATTACAAAAGGATTCTCAGTTTTATCAGGATCTTGTAATGAATCCCTGCAGGAACCTCGACGAAGCTCGTAACAGAGCTTTGAGATATATCCGTCTGGAAGATGACAGGAAGATGCAAGAAAGGATGAACTCATCTAACACCTATGAGTCAACTAACAGGAAGTCAGAATCCTCATTCAAGTCATATCGGCCTAAGCCATATGGTAGAAATGAAAACAAGAGAGTGAATGCTGTCGAAGATGAGGATCCTGAAGAGTATCCTGAGTTGTCTGAATATTGCTTTTCTGTTAACATTCCTGAATTGATGTATGACATGCAGGGTCTAGGAGACAAGGCTAGGTGGCCTCGAAAGAGTCAACAAAAGGCTGACTGGAAAGATAAGTCAAAATGGTGTGCTTTCCATGAAGATTTCGGACATGTAACTGAGGATTGCATTGCTCTAAGGAAAGAAATAAGCTATCTTCTAAGCAAGGGATATCTGAAAGATCTCTTGGGAAGAAAGAAGAATAAGGGTCAGGATACTGAGAAGGATCCTGAGCGAGCAGCATCACCTCCCGCGGATGCCAAGATAATCAACTTCATTTCGGGAGGATCCGACATTTGTGGAACTTCGTATTCGGCAGCAAAGAGACATGCAAAGGAAGCTAAGGCCGAAAGGGGAGACAAACCTTTCAGGATGACTACCCTCACAACTGACAAAGTGATCACTTTTGATGCTGATGACAGGGATACTGTCCAGGATCCTCACCATGATGCTCTGGTAATAACGTTATATGTGGCTAACCATTTTGTACGCAGGATATTGGTTGATAATGGCAGCTCCGTCAACATAATCCAACTAGAAACTCTGAAGAGAATGAATGTATCCCCAATGGATATCACTTCGAAGTCTACTGTGCTTGTTGGGTTCAGTGGAGAGGCTAGAAACACAGTGGGAGAAATAAAGTTGCCAGTATACGTTGAAGGAGTCAACTCGATACAACGTTTCTGTGTGATGGATTCTCTATCCTGCTATAACATCATACTGGGAAGACCGTGGATTCACGATATGAAGGCTGTGCCATCAACATATCACCAATGCATCAAGATACCTACCCCTTGGGGAGTTGTCAAAGTTGATAGTGATCAGCAGGAGGCGAAAGAATGCTACTCGTCCTCGATGAAATCCTCAACCAAACCTAGTGCAGCATAGCAATTAAAGACGCAGGCCCAGGATATCGTGGAGGATCCGGAGCAGGATGTGAAGAAAATTATCCTGGACCAGGATAATCCCGATATTTCGGTGCTCGTAGGGACCAATATCCCTCAGGATATTGAAGAACAATTAATTAACTTTTTGAAATGCAGGATGTCAACGTTTGCATGGAAGCATGAGGATATGACAGGCATATCCAAAGATATTATCACTCACAAGCTTGGAATTGATAAATCATTCAAGCCTGTGCAACAAAAAAGAAGGAAGTTTGCTCCTGAGCGAAACACGATTATCCAGGAGGAAGTTGAAAGATTATTAAAGTCCAGGATGATCAGAGAGGTTAAGTTCCCAAGGTGGCTAGCAAACGTGGTTGTAGTACAGAAGAAAAATGGGAAATGGAGAGTTTGTGTGGACTACACAGACTTGAACAAAGCTTGTCCTAAAGACCCATTTCCTCTTCCCCACATTGATGCAATGGTAGATGCCACTACCGGGCATGAAATGCTGACCTTCATGGACGCATCCTCAGGATTTCAACAGATCCAAATGGAGCCTTCTGACCAGGAGGATACTGCCTTCATGACACCAACAGGTATTTATTGTTATACAGCTATGCCTTTTGGTTTGAAAAATGCAGGTGCAACATACCAAAGATTGGTAAACATGATGTTCAAAGACAAACTAGGGGACACCATGGAGGTATATATCGATGATATGGTGGTGAAATCTAAAAAGGCTGAGGATCACCTCCAGGATATCAAGGGAGCATTTGATATCCTGGATCGATACAACATGAAGCTGAATCCTGCTAAATGCCATTTCGGAGTGGGGGCAGGAAAGTTTCTTGGATATATGGTGACAAAAAGGGGGATAGAAGCAAGCCCAGAGCAGATCAAAGCTATCCTGGATATAAAATCGCCCTCAAATATGAAGGACGTACAAAGGTTGACAGGCCGAGTAGCAGCTTTGAATAGATTTATTTCAAGATCCTCAGAAAAATGCAAGGAATTCTATGATATCCTCAAGAAGAATAAGAAATTTGAATGGGGAGCAAAGCATGAAGCAGCCTTGCAGGATTTGAAGCGATATCTCTCAACCGCACCTCTATTGATGAAGCCTGAAAATGGTGAACCACTATCCCTATACCTTGCTGTATCAGGGAATGCTGTAAGTGCCGTTCTTATAAAAGACCATGAAGGTCAGCAATATCCTGTTTATTATGTTAGTAAAAGTTTGTTAGATGCTGAAACTAGGTATTTTCATTTAGAAAAATTAATATTAGCTCTAGTCATGGCATCGACAAAGCTTAGACATTATTTCGAGACACATAGGATACATGTTAAAACAAATTATCCTGTCAAAAATGTGCTTAGGAAACCAGAGATGTCAGGCAGGATGGCCAAGTGGTCAGTAAAGTTAAGTGCTTATGATTTAGTATATGAACCTAGAAATGCCATAAAGTCTCAGGCTTTAGCTGACTTTGTGGCTGATTTTAGTAGTGACATTCAGGACGAGGTAGACCTAGAAGTTCAACAGTTAGGAGAATCCTCAGGATCCTGGACATTATATACTGATGGTGCATCTAATGTAAGAGGAGTAGGATTAGGAATACTACTAAAATCGCTACAGGGGGACATATTACCCCAGGCAATTAGGTGTGAATTTCCTGCTACTAATAATGAGGCAGAATATGAAGCTTTAATTGCAGGATTAGAATTGGCTAAGAGTATGAGTATCAAAAATTTGCAAGTATATGTTGACTCTTTGTTAATTACTAACCATTTTAATGGATCCTATGCAGTTAAGGGTGAGAAATTATTCGAATATCTCGATATTCTCAAAAAATTAGCAGGATATTTCGATGTTTTTATACTTGAACAGGTACCAAGGGAGGATAATGCTGAAGCGGATGCCTTAGCAAATTTGGGATCATCGATCAGGATACCTGAAGGGACCCAAATACCAATACTACATGTCTTATATCCTGCAACGAAGCCTCAGGATAAAGAAGTAGCGGGTATTCAGGATCCTGGAGCAGAGCATGCTGAAGAGGATCCTAAATCCTGGACGGCTCCAATCATGAGATATCTCAAAGAAGGACACATCCCTGGAAATGAAAATCCTAAGGCATTTAGGATGAAGGTATCACGATTCACTATTATAAATAATATTTTATACAAGAAATCTCTTGCAGGACCGTATTTGAGGTGCTTGGAGGATCCTGAAGCCAAAGAAGTACTTCAGGATATACATGAAGGGGATTGTGGTAACCATGCTGGGGGCAGGTCATTATTCTCAAAAGTATTAAGGACAGGATATTATTGGCCGACAATGAGAAAAGACGCCGCAGAATATGCTCGAAGATGTGACGCATGTCAAAGACATAGTAACATATTACATCAGCCTGCTGAACCGCTGTATCCTATTGTTTCCCCTTGGCCGTTTATGAAGTGGGGTATGGATATAGTGGGAAAGCTTCCAAAGGCTCCAGGAGGGAAGGTTTTTATGTTGGCAATGGCAGATTATTTCTCCAAATGGGTTGAAGCCGAGGCATTTGTCCAAGTCAGGGATCAAGAAGTAGTATCCTTCACAAAGAGAAATATCCTGACCAGATTCGGAGTACCAGCCGAGATAATCTGTGACAATGGTTCTCAGTTTATAAGCAAGAGAACTACTGACTTTTGCAAGAGTTGGGGAATCAAAATGATAACATCTACTCCGGTACATCCTCAAGCGAATGGACAAGCAGAATCCTCAAACAAGATAATTGTCAATAACTTAAAGAAGAGACTTGGAGCCAAAAAAGGAAGATGGGCAGAAGAATTACCCTTTGTTTTGTGGGCTGATAGGACAACGGTAAAGAATGCAACAGGCCAAACCCCATTTTCCATGGTATTTGGAGCAGAAGCAATGATTCCAACAAAAATGGCAATACCTACTGCAAGATCTACCCTACGGGATCCTGAACAGAATCCTGAAGCCTTGTGTCAGGATTTGGATACTATAGATGAAAAGAGGGATGCAGCAAGGCTAAGGATGGCAGCATATCAACAAAGAATATCCAGAGCATATAACAAGAATATTAGGACCAGAAGATTTAAGGTTGGAGATTGGGTGTTAAGAAAGGCTTTTCAGAATACCACTAATCCTGCCGATGGCAAGCTAGCTCCGAAATGGGAAGGACCATATGAAGTTGAATCAGAAGCAGGGAAAGGAGCATATAGACTCAAGAATATGAAAGGGGATATGCTACCGAGATCTTGGAATGCTATACACCTTAAGCTTTATTTCAAGTGAGTTTAGAATTTAATTTCTAACTCAGGATGGTATGAATTCTATCTTTTTTAAGTATGTTTGGTTTAATTTATTCTTTGAAACCCAATACTAACTTAAGCATCGGAGGGGTGTTAGCCAAGCTAACACCCACCTTAGTTTAAGGATGTTTTGCAGTATATGCTCCAGGATATAGCTCCAGGATGCTCACTCGAGATACTTCAGAAGATTAGAGGATTGGCCCCCTCTCTCACGTATAAGGGATCCCAATCCCTTCACAGGTTTAAAGGTATTCACCTTTCTCCCGAATTGGGTTTAAACACCCCGCCTGGAGCGCAAGTTATCCAGGGATAGTTCAAGGTGGCGGGACCAGTTCATGTAAAAGTGGCTGACAATTTCGTTACTGTTGGCTATACCCTGGATCCTTAAGGTATATGAGGATTGATCACCCTCTCTCGCGAAAGGGTATTTTCATACTCTCTAAGGTTTAAAGGTTTTCACCTTTCTAAGTCTTGGAGTTTATACACTCTCGCCTGTAGCGCATGAAAATTTGGGATTTTCCCCAGGTTTAAAGGTTTTCACCTTTCTAAGTTTTGGGGTTTCCACACCCTCGCCTGTAGCGCACGAAACGTGGGTAAAATCCCCAGTAAAACTCAAAGACTTAAAGGTTTTCACCTTTTCAAGTCTTGAGGTTCTTATACTCCAGCTTAAATGCCTGGAAAATGGGTTTAGTCCCAATAAAATACAAAGTTTTTGGATAATCCCAAAGTATATTTTCAAAAAACATAATCATTTACAAGTCTACATAAATTTTTGAAAAAAGATTGCTAAGTTTAAACAACTGGTTGAAGAATTGCTAAAGGATCATATCCTGGTACAACATACTGGTCCTGCACAGACGGGGGACATCCGTGATAGAAAATGATGTATGCTGATACTATATCCTACTGGGGACATTTATGCTGGAGCAAGAAGGAAACCTATGCCAACACTATATCCCACTAAGGCATTGTGAGGAACTCAAAGGATCAAGTTTGGGCATAATTCGCCAAGTATCCTGGACTGGGGACACCTTCGGTGGAATGGTTGCGAAAGGACTGGAATGAAAGGATTGAGATGTCTTCTGTTTCAGTTCAGTGTATATGTACGGGATACAGGATTTGGATATTTACCTTATTAAGGAAGGAGTTCATGGGCTCGATGGATTCCATGAAACCAAGGTCATCATAACAGAAACTTTCGGCAGCAACAGTGGAGGGCTTAGAGCTGGTGCCAACAGATGGTTCCTTTTTTACCAGGACAGACTTGGGGTAACTGTCAAGCTCCTCAAGATTGAAGACAACAGGGACCTTGGCAAAGTCTACAGAAAAGGGAGTAGTTTCAATCTTATCATATTATGTGCTGATTAACCAAACATATGCAGGAATGTTCAAAACAGATATCCTTACCGGACGTATTGGAATGACTGAAAAATATATCTGTTGGAATTAGGATATCCAACAGTTATATTTTTGGGGACAATTGTTATGGGTGAAATTCTGAGCCCATATCCTGACAATATATCTTGATTTAATGTTAGCTGTTTATGATCAGGATACCAGACCAGGATATTGGTAACATCCTGAGGCAGTATCGATCAGGATATCAGACCAGGATATTGGTAACATCCTGACGTAGTATCCTGGTAGTTACTAACGATTTTCTTTTGTAGCAAGGTACCAACGATAAAGGACTTGATCTACCTGAAGATTCGCTCAAGGTGGTTGAAAAATGGACGTTGATGGTGGAAGAATGGGTCTTGTAACGGTCAGAATAGAAGAAAGGCATATTCCGCGAGAATATCAGATGCTGGTCAATGCTATTGAGGTTGTAACGGTCATATGAGCTGAAGACTCGGTTTTATAGTTAATAAGCACGTGGAAAACAAGTTAAAAGAGTCCCCCAACGTTCAGAATGGAATATTCCCAGCATCCCGGAATAATAGGAGAGTTAGTTTGTTACTTGTAACTATAAATAGGAGGCCAGATCAATAGGAACACACACTTGACTCTCCACATTCGAACTCACACTTCTTTTTTCTTTCTATCATGCACAAACACTCAACACTTGTAATCGTTGTACCACTTAGCATCGATCTACGCCATATCCTGCATTGTATCCTGATATTTGAAGTAATAGAAGAACAAGGCAGCTGCGATTGTCAACTCCCGAGGTTTTGTGCCGGCGGTCTAGATTGATCAAGGGCTTTCCTCGTACATCTCGTGTCAACCTTTACTTTTTTGCTCATTGTTTGATCACAGATACAGCTCTATATCCTGAGCCGTATCCTGAAACTGTTTTTGCAAGTAATTTGATTAACATATTTTCGACACTCATTTCTAGCACACTACCGCACTTAACTAATTTGATCACTTAATTGCTTCGGTAATTTTTGACCAAAACACATATGTCCACATTTCTTATCAAAGGATCTTCCACCACAACTGTATTTATGGTGGATTCAATGTGGTGATTTATATATACCAAAATTTACCCTTCAAATCGTTATTTTACGGCAAAGACTCAAATAGAGCCATTTGACTAACGTGTTACATCCTTCAACTTCTATACTCCTCCTAAGTAATTATCTAATTGTAAAACTCATTTCCAAACAACCTTTAAGGGTTGTTTGTTCAATTTAGCCTACAAGGGCGTTTTGGTCAATATTAGTCCTTCATTTACGACGAATGACTTTTAGTTACTTGTTTAACCCAAACTCCGATCTTTTAACTATGATTTTATTTGAAAGGGCACTAGGCCTTTCAAATATAATGACCATCGTCCGTAACATTTGGTTTACCTATTAAGGTAACCAAAAACTTATTTTAGACTTCGTTTAACTCTCATTAGCCATACATTTAAATGAGAGTTATCTTATTATGCGTACTTGGCTCGGATCATTACATTGACCCATTTAAGTACATTGCCTCAATATCTACTAAGTAATAGCGATGTAAATATCCACTCGATATTTATTTCTGAAATCAAACAACTCATCAAACCATTAGTCGATATTGTCAAAAAGTGATATTTTCACCTTTCGACCCGTTGGTCTAAATGACCGATGATATTGGCGAGATAAAGCTTATTGCCATCTCGTCTACACGACTCGTTCCGATTTACACCGCACGGTCGTTTTAACTATAATTCACCTCTTAACGCTTTTTGGCCTATTAAGGCTTACGAAATATGTATCTTTCAAAACCAATAATTATTGTCAACAAGTGTCCAAATTTCAATTTTACTCTTATTGGTTATCTTGTTCCGTACGACTACACGCCGGAAACACCATATCTCAAATTTCCATTTGTCTTGTTCGAAATCAAAACAACAAAAGGACATTCTAAACTATATGACTAGTGTAAGCTATACTTACCTTGCATCCCGAATACGCCTTTCTTCTCACTTGATTTGTTTGACCCGCTCACTCATCAAGCTTCCACCTAGCTCGTTAAGCGTCAAACTATCATCATAATTCATAAGATGGTTAGATTAGTCATTATCAATTATGACTACTCCATCTAACGGGTCTTATGTCGACTTTATCACTCGATTAAATCATTGGTTAGTTTGACTTCCTAAAAGTCAATTGATCTATCGACATATCCAAATGCACACTTCACATGGAATTTCAACATTTTAGCTTCGTTTAGGCATTTTAACAAACACCTAGTGGGCATACTTTTACACATTTACAAACTAGTTCATAACTAGTTATATTTTTTTTTACCAAGATTAACATCAAAATCAAACCTCTATGTCTAGTGTTCATGAACTACATCAAGAACTTATATCATAGCAACCAATATTCATCAATTTAACACCCTAATCCAAGTGTTCATCATATTGTCAATAAACCCATTTAACACACATATAAGAAATCACCAAATCATTCAAGTCATAGCATCATATGCATGATTTTTACTTAGGGTTTAGTTCCTAAGCATGTGTACATCACTACTTAGCCATAGCTCCTCTAATCCTTACATAATTCGTGAATTATGATGCTAACTCAATTTTTGCAACTTCACGAATCATCAAATTTTTACATACCTTATGATCCCCACGACTAGGTGATCACGAATTTGTAATCATGCAGGCGATTTGGGCTTGATTTGAGCTTCAATTTGGAGGATTTTGTGAGAATCAGGGTTTGTGGAGAAACCTGGTTCGCCCCCTGTGTTTAACATCGACCAGACACACACTAAGTGTGTGTTTGGTGTGTTTTATTTTTTTGTTTTAATGATACAACTTTCACAATTGTCCCATTTTAGTCCCTCATGTTTGGTTTTGATCAAATGAAACTATAATTCATTATTTATTATTTAATTACCCATTACTAACTAGGTTAATTTTTACCTAGTTAACTTAGTGGGTTCCGGGAGTTAAAACCCGTTTTATTTTAAGTCCCATTGACTCGGGCTCTTATAAACTCAATTCCTTAATTCTTTGATTCGTTTGTAATTAATTATTAGGATTTCTTATTTAAATCCAAATATTTACCGGGTTATTTTTACTGCCAACGGTACTTTACCCGTCTTTTAGTATTAACGGAGTTTGATTACCAAACCCGTTTTCGGGGTGTTACATCATCATCATTATCAAAAATCCTGCAATACGTTTTAAAGTATAGTTCAATACAAAAGTATTGGCGAGTATACAAGTTTTGAGTACTAGCATGTATGTATAATAATTTGAACAATCCACATGACAAAAATAGTTAGCGAGATTAATGTAAACACGACATGCAATTTAACAAGTCAACCCTCTGATTACCGCAAGAATAAAAGACTTAACATGACCTCAAGAATACGGGCAGTGCGTTACTCCTATAGCGCTATACATGTTAAGGGGAGTCTTGCACGAAGTTAATGACAAGTAAATCGCACAAAAGAATCATCCAAGTATACAAATCAAGTATGTAGGATCGAGAAACGACCTAAACGAGTCGATCAGAAGAGTATTTGACCAAAATGAGAGGCAGAATCAGACGTTTCGGTGTCGGTTCAGCTTGATTTGCACTAGAAAGTAGTTTAACCATCTTGTTTATTGATTTGACAAGTTTACAGACCTGTAGACACTTCAGCAGAGCTTCGCTGCTGGAATTAAAAAAGTTACAAATGAAAACAACAAGTCCACTATTTATACTAAATCCAGTTCGTTTGAACAAGCATCTCCAGTTCATACGAACTGGTCCAGTTCGTTTGAACTGGCTTGTTCACCTCTGAATCATGTTAAACTCGAACTGTGTGACTTGTTTCATCTATTCTGTTACACGACTCGATACAAGACGAAGTCGACAGACGTAATGCACCAACAGACTCCCCCTCGGTTGTTGACGAGTCTGAAGTATCGTGTCTTCTCATTCTTCAGTCTTTATCGGTCTTCGGGCTCTTTCTATAATATCTTAATCTAAGACTCGAACGAAGATGAAGTCGACAGACAACTGCACCAACAGACTCCCCCTTGAATGTTGACGGAATCTTTAGTGAGAGTCTTCAACATAACGACTCTTCAATCTTGATCGGTCTTTTCCTTTCTCAACATGTTCCAGAATCTATCTCTTTGGCTCTAACCTCGTCAGACTCCCCCTCTCATCATGATGGGATCACTGTCTGGAATTAGCTATCACCTTGAGATCAAACACTGGCTTTAATTCTGTTCAGCTCATCACCTACATAATTCTCAACAAAATATAAGTTTTTACTTAAATCAATAAGAAAAACTTACTAGAAATAGTTACACCAAGTTCAAATTAATGACCCTGATTAACTAATCTCAACTTCTTTCTTAATTCAAAATTTTTCAATTCAGCACTCAAACCCAACCCTGTTCATCATGTTCAGCACTTGAAATTTTGAATATCAGCTCTCCAACATCAATTGCCGAAAATCTTTTTGTATTTTTCAAAATTTATGCTAAAACACACTAAAATCTTTTTGGATTTTTGAATGTAAAGAAATGCATTAAAGAAATATTTACAAACATTATTTTTGTGAGCTTGTGTAAGAGGATCATATCAGTTTTTGAGACAAATCACTAGCACCGTTAAGCTTTAAACATTTTCAGTTCTAAACGATTTACGTAGATTGACGATAGTGTTGTCCACTTAAACTCAATCTAACAACTTTCGAAATGCTTACCGATACATTAAGGTATATTAATTTTGCACTAAATTCTTATGGGCCCCACGATCTCAGCATATCCCCTCATCATGCAATACACTGACTCAAGTAATGCCTTTAAACTTTTATCAACTGTGATTTGTGCAAAAACAAAGCAGAATGTTTAAACATTAACAATCAGGTCGATACTTCCGTATACGCAGAGAAAGTCCAATGTTTAAATAAAATAAGAAAAATAAAACAAGTTGAAGTTGTTTAGGCTTTAACCACCAGGTCGATACTCACGTATACGCAGAGGTGATCCAAAGTTTAAACGAAACACCAAAGAAAATAAAGCAGAACGTTTAGGCAATAACATCCAGATCGATACTCACGTATACGCAGAGGATGTCCAATGCTTAAACAAAATAAAGAAATAAAACAAGTTTAAATCTTTGCAAAATAAAATGCACAATCACAGCGACTTTTCAGCAAAGTTGTGAAAGTTCACAAACTTAACCAGTTTTATGTCTTTCGACAATCAGCGATTACTGAGTAGGCACACAATCAAGAAGGACAAAACTAAGTACTATGCTTTTGACCATGTTTCCCACTAGAACTAGGCTTTTTCATTTAGGTTTGTATCGTTATAGCAAATCTACTAGTCTAGCTGAGCCTATCGTCATATCTTTAGTGAGACCGTTTATCACATTTTATCTTTTCAATTCTTTAGCATGTTGTGACAGTCCAACTGATCTGCTATCATTTCCTCTTTTTCACAACAAAACTCATTTTTTGCATTTTTCAATGTTTTTGACTTTTCAAATTTTCTAATTTTTTAAAATTTTTACTCCCCCTAAAATCAAAATATGTCTCAATTTTGATTTTCTGGGAAAATTTGAAAACAAGCTGTAAAAGAAATGTGACAACATGATGAGAATCACTTCAATTCTCCATTCAATTGGCATAAACAATCAGAACTCCCCCTGACAACAAAACATTTTCCCATAGTGATTTCAAAACACTTAAGTTTGTTTTAATCAAAATGGTTTTTCCGGAAAATAAGTTTTGTGAGTTATTTCTCAAACATGGGGATCATTCATCACCTTGTTTTCTTCAACCACTTGTAAAGATTTAATATTTCCCAATTTTCTCAACACAATCACTTGTAGAAAATCAAGTACAACTTAATGTCCCTGATTTACCACATGTATGACGAAATCACTTTCGTGAATTTCTCAAGAAATATGCCGATTCCTGCTTCACTCTTACCAACCTGGAAACTCCGGCAAGTCAGGTTTTTCATTTAAACAGATTCACCCAAGCCTGACGGTCCTTGGGTGCTTTGGAATTCTTGTTCAACAATGGTGGAAAATTTTCATCATCCATTGTTAGACCAGAATTCTCATTTTTTACCTCAACACATGGCTCTTCTGGCTTTACTACACCAGATTCATCGCCTGAACGTGGCTTGTCTGACTTTAACGAGTCAAATTCATTGCTAACAACTGGCTCCTTTGTTTCCGGAGAAACAAATTCATCGCCAGATTTGTTAATCTCTTGATTAATTTCCTTCTCTTTCTTTTTCTTCTTTTTCTTCTTTTTCTTCTTTTTCTTCTTTCCCTCTTTCGTCCTCAAATTTGTATCTGATGAATTCAGCTTGTTTGACTTGTCATTCTTTGGAGAGCAAGACGATTTATCAGAACTTTTATCTGTTTTACCAGTTGTATCCGAGGATAAAATCCTTTCGAGATATTCTCTCGCTTTCTTCCTCTTTTTCCTCAGTCTGTCTTTCTGCCCCTGCGAAAGCTTCACTTTCTGTTCATGAACTTTTTGTTCTTGAACTTTAGGTTCTTGAACTTTCTGTTCTTTGGGCTTGACAATGACTGGTTTCTTTGCCAATTTATGAGAATCAGCCCTCGAAATTCCCTTTGATCTCATTGGGCAATCTCTGGCAATATGTCCTTTGATATTGCATTCAAAGCATCTTCTCATTTCATAAATCCAACTCTGGCAGTTAACAGCAATGTGTCCTCTCACACCACAAGTGTAACACACTCTGTTATCGTACCAATCACCACATTTTGCCCAAACATTCAGATCATAACATTGTTTGACTTGGTGATATTCATCTCTCCTCTTGTATGCTGGATTTGGCTTTTGAGCACTGTGGTCAAACCTGCACCACTTATTACCAACAGTTTTTGAGTTTTGTTTTTCCAATTTTTGTGGTTTTTTTATCACGATTGGATGATTGAACTAATGAGCTTTTATTTTCTTTTTGAAGATTTTTTGGCTTTTTATCCATTTGTTTTTGTTCCACATTCTTCTTTACAGGTTTTTGCGTTGAGCATTCACCTTTCTCAGTAGAATGTAAATCAGTTTCTTGAAATTTTTCTTTTAATTTCAAAAATATTTTTCTTTTCTCAACTTCATCATCAGTTTCTCATCACAATCTTCAATTTTGACTTTGTCAAAATTTGTGACATTGTCACTTATTGGAACAGAATTGATCGGTTTTGGACATGGATAATCTGGTGTTGATGACGAAGTCTCAAAACCTTTCAATTTCTCTTCAAGCTCTTTGATTTTAATCCGAGCTTTTTCAGCTTCTTTTTCAAGTCGAATAATTATCTGAAGATGAGAATTTATTACTTTTTGTTTTTCAATGTTATTCTTGCTAAAAACAGATCTCCCATCTTCAAGAATCTTTATTTAACTTTGAAATTTTTTTTCAATTTTTAATTTTTCATTTTCAAAATTTTTTACTTTCTTTTCAAAATCTTTGTTTTCTAATGTCAAACTGTTCAAACCACTTAACAGTTTGACATTTTCAGATTTCAATATCTCCAAATTTTTCTGCAGTTCAAGAATCTGTTTATCATCAGCAATCTTCTCATTCTTGAAAGCTGAATTTTCTTTAACCTGTTCCTTCAAATCTTTGATTTCCAATGTCAAACTTTCCACATCCTTCAAAAGTTTGTCATTGTCAGCTTCAAATTTATCACACTTAGAACATACTGATTCAGAATTTGAAGATCCAAGCTTATCTGATTCTTCATTCTTTGAAATTTCCTTTGTTTCCGTCTTGAATGTTCCTGCACAAAATATTTTAACGAAATCAAGAGGATCCGCATTCTCAACAGTATAACAACCCCTCTTGTTATCGTATTTAAAAACATATTTTGCTCTAAGACATTCATCAACTCTTCTTTTTATTTCAAAAATCACATCCACATCAATTTTCACCAAATTCTTTTCTATTTCATTTATCAATTCTTTCTTTTTGTTTTTACTTTCATCCTCATACTTTTTAAGTTTGTTGATGAACTCTTTTATATATAACTTTGAAAAACTAGAATCTTTCTTTAGATTTTTCAAAAATTCATCCCACTCTACTGGTAATGCATCAGCAAACTTTGATACTTTTTCAGTATCTGACAGTCTTATCTCATGTTCTTTCAAATATTCAATTAAGACTGTATATCGGTTTGCTAGATCATTCAAATTTTCATTTTTCAAACACACAAAGTATTTAAACCTTTTCTCCCAACCAACCTTCTTCACATTTTGTTGGGATTGAACCCTGCCAGAGGAACAGATAATGAAAGCCAAAACCGGATCATAACAGTGGATTCACAATAAGCAGCAGTTTACACTATGTCTTCTCCCTTGAAAGTGATTATAACACCTGATGGCCCTACATCCACTGCCCGGATACAACTGTTGCTGCTCTTCTAACTACTGATGAAGCCAAAAGACTGCTGAGAACTAAGCACTGCTGATGACAAAGCACTGCCCAATCAAGGACTGATCAACCTTGAGGAAAGCACTGATATAAAGAGAGAACAGTAGTTTAGTATATCATATGTTTTATGTATAGTCAGTGGTTAGGTTTAGCAGCGTTTGTATGAAGACAGTAGATACAGGTTGTTAGGCTGTTAGACGTCGCTTTCATGGTGACGTCAGCTGAGATGCCTCAGTGGTTTGGTTTGTCTATAAATGGAGCAGTACTCTGTACTGTTACATTTGATTCTTTTTGAGTGAGTTCTTCTCCTCAATTCAATCCTTTCATCTTGTGCAATCCAACCTTGGGGTATTAGGCTGAGGGGGAGCTTAGTTTGTAAGCATGCTTTGTAATCTTTTGATTGACTTTGTAATCTTTCAACTAATGCAAATCATGTGTTTATCAAAACTATTTTCTTCCTTGATTGTGTTTACAAAGTTTGTTATTCATTTCCGCTGCACTTTACATTGTTTCATATCCATTCATTGTTCAATTTACACAAACAAACACAATCATGAGAGCCTCCGATCCTAACAATTGGTATCAGAGCTTGGACAGTCAAATTCGATCTAACAATCAATTTGACATAACAGTTCAGCTCAAAATTCATTGATACTAAGGTTGGTTGTATTTAGTTGAGAAACAGAGTACCGAGTAAACCATGTTCAAAGTGGTGATTCAAAAATCTGTAAATCAACCAAGATGTCATATAACACACAAATTTCACACAACAAGTGATTTCATGCACAAGGCACTCATGGTTTCTAGATCTGAAAACAAATCTGTTGAACTATGAAGATTATTTCTTATTTTCAAAATTGATTTCAACTATTGATATGAAATTTGTGATGTCTTCATTATATCAGATGCACAAGTATGAACCTCAGATTAACAAAACCTATGTTCTTAAAACATTGGTGTTTTGTTAACCTAAAAAGAGGGAAATTAAAACTTTAGTCATTTGATCTTATGTGTTGAAAAACAGGTTGAGTTCCTCAAAAGGAACAAATCAACTTTGTTAAAAATACATTAAGAAAATCAGGGGTCAACATAATCCGTATCATATGTAATGTGAGATTAGTTGAAAAACTTATGCAAACATGACCAAATTCTCTCAAAACATTACGACAAAATGATATTGGATTAAAGTTTTTTTTCTTTCTCAAAGACCTCACAGTAAGTGTAACACCCCGAAAATGGGTTTGGTGATCAAACCACATTAGCACTAAAAGACGGCTAAAGTACCGTTAGTGGTAAATTCTACCCGGTAAATATTAGGATTTAAATAATTAATCATAATATTAAATAAAAAGTGAATAAAAGCTTTTAAGGAAATAAAATGGATAAAAGGCCCGGGCTAAAGGGACCTAAAATAAACTTAGTCATAAATATTCCCGGACCCGCTAAGTTAACTAGGAATATTAAACCTAGTTAATAAGTAGGAATATTATCAAAAATAATTAGGTTGTGACCTAATTAATAACTAACCAAACACGAGGGACCAAAGCCGGGTAACTTGAAAATGGAATTAAAAACTTAAAAACAAAACACAACACACACAAGAGTGTGTGTGCGTGTGTGGGGATCGACCAGGAAGAGCTTTAGGGAGCTCAAACCCTAACTTCAACAAAACTAACAAATTGAAGATCAAATCTTGCCCGAATCGGATGCATGAACACATATAAATGATCACCTAGTCGTGGGGATCACAAGGTATGTCGAATTTTAAGATTTGGTGATACTTTGAGATTATGATGAACAATCATAATCGAAATTCTGGAATGAATATTGAATCTATGAGTGCTATTGTGTTGAAATCCTTGTTTAGAAACAAACCCTAGTTGAAAACTTGGAGAATTGGTGTTAAAACTAGGGATTTGATAATTAACCTATTATGTGCTAAGTGGGTTTTGATTATGTAGTGAAGATGATGGTTTACACATGTTTAAAATCATCATAGTTGCTAGTAGAAACAAGATACTTGAACAATTTGCAAGTTTGAGTGTTGAACATACATGACTTGAGTTGGGTTTTTATGATATGATGATGTTAGTGTCAAACTTGTGATTGGAATCGTCATATTAATTAGTAAGACAAAGTACTTGAACAATTTAGGTGTTTGGGTACATAAATCATATTTACCATGAAATGGGTTGTTATATGATATAAAAGAATTGATGTTAAGATTGTGATATAGATGCTTGAAATCATGTTACCTAGTTGTAAAATGTGTAAAAACAATATATGCACATTAGGTGTTTGTTAAAATGCCTAAATGAAAACTAAAGTGTTGAAATTAGAGTGAAAATGTGCAATGAATAAGTTGATAAGTCGATTGACCTTAAAAAGTCAAATCGACCAAGTGTATGATCGGATGGTAAATTCGATATAAGAAGAGTAGGATGGAATAGTCGTAAATGATTATGACTAACCTAACCATCTTACAATTACAATGATAGTTTGACGCTTGGCAAGCTAGGTGGAGGCTTGGGGAAGGAAGCGGGTCAAACGAAGCAAGAATGACGGAAAAGCATAATTCGGATGCAATGTAAGTATAGCTTACACTAGTCTTAATTTGTGGAATATTTTCTTATCATATAAATTATGAATGAGATATCTAAACAAATGAAATATGATGTTCCGTCGTGTAGTCGAACGGAACAAGAAAATCAAAGATGAAAGAAACCATAATAATGGTTAAAAAGAAGTAAATCGATAATTTGGTCATATTATGTCGAAAGCAATAAACGGTTTATAAGTAAAATGACCGTACGGTGTTAAATGGAACGAGTCATGTAAATGAGACGATAATAAATATCATCTCGCATAGATAAACGACCATTTCGGCCAAACGGGTCAAAGGGTGTGGACATCACCTTTTGACAATATCGACTAATGATTCTTTTGTCGAGTTATAAGCTTACAGGTATAGATATCCAATGGATACCCGCATCGTTCTTAATTAGCAATTATAAAGCAAGGTATTAAAACCGGGTAATAAGTTGACCCGAGCCAGGTACGTATTATAGATAAACTCATAAATTAGAACTTGAAGTTCTATGAGAGCTAGGCAAAGTAAAAAGGACATTCGGTCACCTAAAAAGGCAAACCGAAGGATTTAAATTATAGACAGAGTGTTTTGAAAATAAGATTTGGTTAAAAACGAGATTTTGGGCGTACATGGCTTAAGCAAGCCCTTCGTTGTAAAAGAAGGGTTAAAAATGACCAAAACGCCCTTGTAAGCAAAATTAAGCAAACAACTCTTAGAAGTCGCTTGAAAAACGAGTTTTATAATCAAGTTAATACTTAGAATAAGTCTAATAGCGTAAGATGTAAATCCTTGGTCAAAAGACTCTATATGAGTCTTCGCCGTAAATTGATAATCCGAAGGGTAAAACTCGGATTAGATAGATTGTCACAATAAAACCATCACAAATATAGATGTGATGGAAGGTCACTTGATAACTAATATGGAAATAAAATGCTAGAAAGAAATGGGTGTGAGTTATGCGTAAAAGTTGCTTAAATGTCCTTAACGGGTCAAAATAAGCACTTGAGTGAAAGCGGGTTTAAAATGCGTAGGAAACCCGTGGATTGAGCCAAATATGATAGGCGATATAGAAATTAAAAGGTTCACGAGAATTTGGGATCAAACAAATAAGTTTGTTTGATAAATACATGATAGGGTCAAAATGGGTAAATTCTAGTTTAAGCCAAAAGCTTAAAACTCTATAAATTTGTTAATCCGGAAGTCGGATTTTAAATCTATTTGATGGAGAATCACATTACAAACACGTAGGAAGAAACGGTAGGTCAAACGGATAAGCGGATTGAAAGATACGAAAGTTTTCGTGTCAAATAACGTCAAAAGGGAAAAGTCAGATGCAGGGACCACCGTAACTTACGGTGCCACCGTAAGTTACGGTGGAGCTGATATTGTTACGGTGAAACACCCCTGTGTTACGGTGGGGGAATATCATTTCAGAGGCCACCGTAACTTACGGTGACGCCATAAGTTACGGTGGAGACCAGGTTGGAAATTTTTGTTTTGATATCAAGACATTAACGTTGGGATTTCTCCTTTCATATTCGTTACCAGACTCGTTTAAACACGTTTTAATCCTAGTATGACTAAAGCATTTCATGTTTATGAAATGTAGGTACATTTTGGATGCCGAAAGACGATCAAGCTCAATGAAGAACCGAACACGATAAAGACACACGCTTCCGCACTTTGACACATTGTAAATTTTAAACAACGAATTCAACCACGTTATGTAGAATAACTTATGATTTGTAAAAGTTTTAATAAACCCGTATTTCCGATGTATATGTAATAATTAATTACATGATTTTTTTTTTTAAGATTTACGTTAAACCTTGAATAATAAGAACGGGTGTTACAGTAAGTAATTCATTACTTATAAATGGGAAGGGTAAAAAGGGAAGAAGAAATTCACAAAAACTCAGAAGTGTGTTCATCTCAAAACTTCTGAAGTCAGAAGAAAAGAGTATAAACATAAAACACTGAAGAGTCAGAATTTAGGGTAATAATGGTCATTAAGCAACTGTGTGCATTTATCTATTCACGAAAAGGTTTAGGTAAAAATGGAATTTCCGGTGATTGAACTTACAAGAGGACTAGACAAATGTTCAAAAATCATCACATGGTAACAAGATCTATAACAGGATCTTCAAAACTCATGTGGCCATGTGTTCTCATGTTTGCAATCAACTAACAAGAAAATGGTACCAAACAGTGGTCAAAATGTATTCAAAATTTCCTACCACTGCTGTCAAACCACTGACCATTTTCATAAACTTGAGAATGATATGATTACGTATTTTATTGAAAATCTACCAGATCCTTTCTGATGCTGTTCTCAGAAAATCCTTTAATTTTTTTTTACAAAGGATTTTCTCGAATAACCAGGATATATTGTTCATTTTTTTAAGAATAATATATTTTGAACTTTTGCTTGTTTTTATTGGCAATTGTCTCTGTTACCTGTCAGGAAATAGTACCTTATTTTTATTGGTATTATTGTCCTTTTAAATGGGTCAAAAGGAAATGGTGCTTATGTCAAGGTCATGTCATTCTCAAGGTTGTTTTAAACACTAATCAAAAGTTGATTGCTAAACAGTGTCTAAACTACTGGGACACTCATGTTTTAAATTTGGATATTAAACGAAAATGAGTTGCCTTAGTAAAAAATTCTCATCATCCGGGGTACAAAACCACTGTCAGTAATTTGTAAGAATTTCAATAGAAAATTGACATGTGGCAAAACCTTGAATGAAAATCTCTGCAAAAAGTTGCTGAATATGAACTTTCTAGCCATTGCCCTTATTTTAACCCTAACCACTGTTTTGCTCAAACGTCTGTTTCCTAATTACTATCCACTGCTGAAAGTCAACCACTGATCCTCATTTTGCTTGGCAAGCACTGATGCTCAAAATCAGTGTCCCATCCACTAATATGCTATCCACTGACAGTAAAAATCTTCCACTGTCATCACATTATTACCGTTGTAACTACTGATGCTTGATACATCAGTGGTTCTTAAAACAACTGTCCTCCATTCTTCATCCATATCATCAGAGGTTGACACGTGGTCAGTTTTTAGCCTTCAGATCATAATAACCGCTGCCACATCAGCGATCATTTTTTTCCTAAATAAAACCCTGATCAAAACCCCCAAACGGGGTTTTACACTGTCGAATTGAATTCCAAAGTTCTCTTCTCAAAGCAGTTTCCAACTTTTCTTCCCAAATCACTCTCTGATTCTTCTTCATCAAAATGACGAAGTCAAAATCAAAATCAAAATCTAAACCAAAATCACCATCATCTTCAAAAGAGGTCGCTCAAACGGCAGAAGAATCCATCGAGATACCATACAAATCTCCTCATAATTATCTGGGTTTGCCCACAAAACCTACCGATAACCACACATTCGACTCCATCATTGATACAATATCTGCATCAAAGTACAAAACTTTGTTGACTGCAGATGCTCCCATTTATTTGCAAACCCAGAGAGAGTTCTGGAAAAAGGCGACGCTTGAAAAACAAGACGATAAAGTCATAGCCATTAACTCCTCGATACAGGGTAAAGTGATTCAAATCACTCCGCAAACAATCTCAGAAGTCTTCAAACTCGATGATCAGAATGGTAAAACTTCCTTTGACAAAAACGAGTTAAAAGCTGATTTTCTGAAAAGGGGATATGCAGAACAATCAAAGGTAGATACCTTACAAAAAGGTTATTTCCCATCTGCACCCAGATTTTTATTTCACACACTTTTAAGTTGTATTTCAAATAAAACAACAGCGTTTAATGAAATACCATTGAAGATTCAATGCCTGGGCTATGCTATTTTAAACAATAAAGATTACAACTACTCCCAGGAGATCTTCAACGACTTGGTAAAGAACGTTGATAGCAAATTATTTTTACTTTTTCCAAGATTTCTGAGCTATTATTTCAAACAAAAATTTGAAAAAGAAAATGAAAATTTGCTTAAACAAGGTGCCTATTTTCAAATAAAAGGCTTAATAAAAGAAACATTTTCTAGAATGATGGCACCAATAAAAACAAAAGCAGAGGTGTCTGAGCAGACTTCAGCAGTTACCACTGCCCCTCAGACATCTGCTGCTGAGCCCACTGCTCCAGGTGATCATAGCAGCACTACCACTGCTTTGAAACCCACACCTGACATTACCAAAAAGACCAAAAGAAAATCATACATAAAGCCCACCAAACCCAAGAAAAAGGCAACTCTGGAAGATGAGATCCCAGAGCAACTGTCTGTGACAACACAAAGGTCACCACAAACCACTGCTGCTACTTCCTCACAGCAGTTGGTAGAAAGATCTCCACCTTTGCCTAAAACTCCTCCTGCATCCTCACAAAAGGATTAGGTTGTAAGCACAGGGACCCCACAATATGAAGCTCTGGATTCAATCGGATCCATCTTCCTCAGTCCTGATCCCAAGGACATGTCTCTTTCAACTCCCACACCCTCACCAATGATATTACCACAATCCATGCTACCTTTGTTGCATGCAGTTGTTATAGCTCAGACACAAACCAGTTCCTCTCTATCACTTGTCACTGAGAGCATACTCCCACAAGTGACTGGGTCTGATGCTTATACCTCTGCTACCCCAGCAACAACTGAGGAGGTTACACCCCCTGAGTTACAAGTAACTCTCGGTGGTAGTTCAAGTGGAGCAGCAACTACAACTGATGGATCAACAGATCTTCAGTTGGACAGTTGTTTCATTAGTAAGACTCCCTTGAAGGCAATTTCTTCAATAGCACCATCGGTAACCACCAGTGAGTTGGTTCTAACCACTGGTACCATCAAAGGTCTATCAAGTGCTGAAGAAAGAAGTCCCCAGTACCAAGAACAAGGGGCATCAATGGGTGATTTTTGGGACTCAGTTCCTAAGTCAAACATTGATATAACCACTACAGGTGGGGATTCAGATGATCCCATTAAAGTGGGTGATGATTCAAAATACCAGGAATTGACGGGAAGAGTTGAAAAACTGGAAACCTCAGTTGCTGAAATAAAGGAGATGGTGCAAGAGATTTTAAAAGCTCAAAAAGCACAATCCACTACTGCCCCACCACAATCACCTGTTTCAACTCAAGCACCTGCTCCACCACAAGCATTTGCTGTAAATGAGCTCTGGAATATCTTTCAACCCTTACTTGAACACCAAAAACAGATGGCTGATCAGCAGCATGAAATACATGTAAAAATGCTGACAAACATGGTGGAGTCCAGATTCAAAGATACTCAAGCAGACATCAAGGCTATAAAGGCCAGCATACAAAAAACTGCCTAGGGTGAAAAAGTTCCCTCCACTATCCTTTTTATGGATAACCCCCTTGCATATAATGCCAAAAAGGGGGAGAATGTCAAGAAGATGAAGAAAAAGGGAATTGAAGATGGTCTGTACATTGAACCAGAACAAGAAAAACAGCCATCTAAACCACCTCAAACCACAAAAACTCAAACTGTCATCCAAACAGCTGATACAGCAGTAGTTACAAAAACTATTGTCAGTAGTCAAACAGCTGTCACCTCTTCAACACACACCACTCCATCACACACCATCAAAACCACTGCCCTACCACCATTACCTCCTGTCATAAAACAGAAGACAACAGATGTTAAAACATCTGTTGTAATGACAACAGCAGTTGGAACACCAGTTGTTTCAACAGCTGTTAGTCAATCACAAACACAAACCACTGCCATTCAATCTCAAACCACTGAGCCACCCAAGACATCATCAGCCTCTCCTACAATAAAAAGGAGAAGGATTGTCATATCTGATGATTCACCACCACCATCACCACCATCAAAAACTACCTCACCACCTCCATCCCCTGCTTAAAAGCAGAAGACATCTGCTGACACATCAGTAGTTGTAATGACAACAGAGGTTGAAACACCAGTTGTTTCAACAGCTGTTAGTCAACCATCCACCACTGCTCTCATCATTTCTACATCACTATCAAAGCCTCCTCCAAAGCTTCACAAAAGAAAAAGAGAAACAACTCAGGCTACTGATGAAAAGTATGATCCTGTTGCTGCTAAATATCCACTGGAATTAGATGATGTGAAAAATGAGATGAAACAATTCTATACTGAGGATGATCCTTCAAAAAGGAAATTTCCTTCTCTCATAGGCTTCATAATTCCAGAAAACATGGATGAATATCTCGATATGAAAGCAAGACAAGCAAGGATAAGAGCCAAAGTTGAATGCAAGAATCAAGGTGATGAAGCCATTCTGGAAAGAAGTGAATTCCTGCTCAACAAAGTCAAGCAAATGGAAGAATATGCAAGTGATCTGAACAAAGAAATGTCAAGCCTATCTCCTGAAGCAGATCAACGAAATGAACTGAGAAAAGAATACCTTGCATACATAGTGAAAGAAAAGTTCTATCCTGCTGAAGAAACACAATTCAAAGAATGGCCAATAATTGCATTAAAGCATGAGGCTAACAGAATTGAAAGGATTAAAAATGATCCAAGAAAGAAGAAGACAGCTCCAAATTGGACCAAATACAGGAAGCTCATAGCTGATCTTACTTCTGAATATAAAAGAAAGAAGCAGGAGCTGGTGGATGCAAGGGTGGATACTGCAAATGCCATAGCAAAATGGACTAAGCAGCAAACAGATGAAGCTTATGAAAGGCTTAAGAAAAGGAGGATGACAGTCTCTGACACTCCTAAAAAGTCTAACTACAAAAAGCTAAAAGAGCAGATCAAGACTCTTGAAACATAGATCAATGCAGCAGAAACCTCTGTCACAATGTTGAGAAAAGAAAAGAGGGAAGAACTGACTGTTGGAGAAGAAAAAGAAAAAGAAACTGATCACCTTGAAGAAGCCATCAAGAAAATGGCTTTAGATAAAGAAAAATTAGCAAAGCTACAAGATCTTGCCAAAAAGGTTTTGAGCCAATCATCAGCAGCAGATATCACAGACATTGAGCCAGATCAACAAAAGAGACAGGAGCAGATAGAAAAGGAAAATGAAGAAGACATAGCTGCAGCAAACAATGTCATTGAAATGGCCTTCAAACGAATGTCTGATAGTCTGCAAGTTTTCACAAGGCCAACATCTCCCAACTCATCTTCAAATAATTCTCTCCCAAGAAACCCATTTGGTTTAAAAATACTAAAGTGGCTCTCTGATCAAAAGACCCACGTATTGACTCTGGTCAGAATCAATGGTGAAGTGAAGCATATATCAAGGAATCAAGCACTAGGCCTGGGTGTTGAAGATCTACAAGATCTCCTTGAGCTTACACTGTGCCGGGATGAAGATGATACAAGTTCACAGGATTTTGAGCTGAAATTTAAAGAACAAGTCAAAGAACTTCTGATGAGGAATAAAGATCCAGAATAATGAAGGGTTTTGGCATTATCTGTTCCAGGGGGAGATTGTTGGGATTGAACCCTGCCAGAGGAACAGATAATGAAAGCCAAAACCGGATCATAACAGTGGATTCACAATAAGCAGCAGTTTACACTATGTCTTCTCCCTTGAAAGTGATTATAACACCTGATGGCCCTACATCCACTGCCCGGATACAACTGTTGCTGCTCTTCTAACTACTGATGAAGCCAAAAGACTGCTGAGAACTAAGCACTGCTGATGACAAAGCACTGCCCAATCAAGGACTGATCAACCTTGAGGAAATCACTGATATAAAAGGAGAACAGTAGTTTAGTATATCATCTGTTTTATGTATAGTCAGTGGTTAGGTTTAGCAGTGTTTGTATGAAGACGGTAGATACAGGTTGTTAGGCTGTTAGACGTCGCTTTCATGGTGACGTCAGCTGAGATGCCTCAGTGGTTTGGTTTGTCTATAAATGGAGCAGTACTCTGTACTGTTACATTTGATTCGTTTTGAGTGAGTTCTTCTCCTCAATTCAATCCTTTCATCTTGTGCAATCCAACCTTGGGGTATTAGGCTGAGGGGGAGCTTAGTTTGTAAGCATGCTTTGTAATCTTTTGATTAACTTTGTAATCTTTCAACTAATGCAAATCATGTGTTTATCAAAACTATTTTCTTCCTTCATTGTGTTTACAAAGTTTGTTATTCATTTCCGCTGCACTTTACATTGTTTCATATTCATTCATTGTTCAATTTACACAAACAAACACAATCATGAGAGCCTTCGATCCTAACACATTTCTATAACTATCATCTATAAACCCTCGATGCCAATCGTTAAATCTTTCAAAATAATAATTTTCTGTTTCATCAAACATTTTTGCCATATTTCAAACACAACCTGTTCAAACACCTTTCAAACGAAATACTAAACACTTAAAAGTCTGATTGGGCCGATATTAAATTGGGCTGACAATCAACACATGCAAACTGATAGAACTCGTGCACATGCAATTGATTTACTAATTTTAAAAGTGGCCGACAACTTCAAGTGTCAAAATGATATGATTGGGCCACTAATATGAAAACAACTTTCAATGTACTGAAAATATCAGATCACATGCAAATAACTTGGATTCAATAGGGCCGTTTAATTTGATTTTAATATCTATTGTTAAAGGATTCTGACAATCAAACAATTAAAACATATTTGATTGGGCCGCAAATATATGAAGTCACATGGGTCAGTCCAAACAACTTGGATGTTTTCAAACGGACTGATACATTCTCAAACGAACTGGGGTTCACTTCGCACAAAGTGATGTGATTTCACACGAACTGAAGGTTTCTCGAACGAACTAAAATCTCCAAACGAACTGAGATCAAACTTCAGACGAACTGGAAGTTCACTTTGTGTGAACTGTGGGTAATTCCAAACGAACTGAACTGATCTCTCACACGAACTAATGGTTCAAACGAACTAGTTCAGACGGACTGGTTCAAACGAAATGTTTCAAAAACAATCAAGTTCACTTCGTATGACCTTTCAAACGAACTAGGTCACTTCGTTTCAATTTAACTCTTCAAATGAACTGAGTTCAACTTTAAATGAACTGGTAAGCTGGTCCCTTCGTATGACCTTTCAAACGAACAGGCTCACTTCGTGTTACAACCTTTCAAACGAACCTAAACAAAATCCATTTAAACTCTGATATCTGATGAAATTGAAACCCAAGTATTGTTCTACATCAAATACCGATCACAATGAGATGATTTTCATTCAATATCGTCCACTAAATCGTCGTAGATCTGAGTTCGAAGTTCTGTTCGTGTGAAATGTATCAAGCTTCAAACGAACTGGTCGGTTTTTATACAATTGATTGAGTTTTACTTTGAATTTAAGCCTGAAACTTTTACAGATTGATTAAAACATAATTTCGCTTGTTATGAGCAAAAATCAGTTCATTTTATCCGAAAAATCTCGTTAAATTTTTGAAAAATGTGACATAATGAAGTAGAAAACAAAATTCTTAATGAAATCGAGCTGAAATGACAAGAGCTCTTCCTCCTGAGCTCTGATACCACTTGTAGGATCGAGAAACGACCTAAACGAGTCGATCAGAAGAGTATTTGACCAAAACGAGAGGCGGAATCAGACGTTTCGGTGTCGGTTTAGCTTGATTTGCACTAGAAAGTAGTTTAACCGTCTTGTTTATTGATTTGACAAGTTTACAGACCTGTAGACACTTCAGCAGAGCTTCGCTGCTGGAATTGAAAAAGTTACAAATGAAAACAACAAGTCCACTATTTATACTAAATCCAGTTCGTTTGAACAAGCATCTCCAGTTCATACGAACTGGTCCAGTTCGTTTGAACTGGCCACTTCGTTTGAACTGGCTTGTTCACCTCTGAATCCTGTTAAACTCGAACTGTGTGACTTGTTTCTATTCTATTACACGACTCGATACAAGACGAAGTCGACAGACGTAATGCACCAACAAAGTATCACGTGTTTAAGCATGTATGATTGGATTGTTTGTGTTTGTGATTTAAGCGTAAAGTATGATTTCGTGTGTTTAAATAGTATAACGTATTGCACCCAAAAGTGTAAAAGGAAAACGGGGTCATGTATACTCTCAAGTTTGCAAAGGCTTTCTGATTATCCATGAGTGACGAGTTGTTTGAGAATAGGGAATTGAAGGTGAAAGTTCATACGACATTTATGGAGTGGTTGGATTTGGGATTTAGAATTCAAGTACAAAAGTATGTATGCATAAAAGTATATCTAGTATAAGTACTCATTTTGACACTAAGTTGTATGTGATTTCATGGGTCCTAGTTTGCCCATTAGAATCAACAACGAGAGACTTAGAATCATAGATAAGTTAGCCTAAGTTTATGACAAATAATCATTAACCGATTATTATCACAAAGTTGGCCATGTTCATATATGTACATATATTTATATAGTTATATAATAATCCTAAAACTAAGTCCATTATGAGTTTCATAGATTCTCATATAAGTCAAGCATGGAGGATTAACCTCATTGTATGATTCACCACTACACAAATCATCACAAGGATGATTCGGAGGGTCATGAATGAAAAGAAATAACAACTAACTAATACATCATCAAGTAGCCAAGTAAGACCTAACCCGGGTGAACCACCACAACATGGAAAAAGTTAACTAAGTGTTGAAGGCTAGACGAGGTTATGTTACTTTGAGACTAGAAAGCCACTGGGAATAGTAAAATAAAACATCAAGTGAGGTGTGGAACAAGTTAAGATAGCCCAAGCTTCCAAGGTTCACACTTTCACCAAAGCACAAGTCTTGCCATATGAACTATGGTAGACTTGGATGGTTTCCATCACTTGTAGGTTGTCTTAAACCTTAATGAACAGAAAGTTTAGAGGTTGTTTGTACCTCTAAACTTGTAAGAGTCAAACTCTTACAAGTTCCACAACCATAGATGGGTTTAGGAAGTTGCCAGGTATGAGATTCAAGTAGAAAAGTTGAGTTTACAAAAGTTAACCATAAATCTTCCAAAACAGAAAGTTTGGACCTCAAAATGGTGTTGTTCCACCTTGGTTTACCATGGTAAACCTGTGGAAACATTCCTAGAGGTGTTCCAAGCTTTGTAGAAGAAGAAATGGTGAAGAAAAATGGAAGAAAGTGAGTTTGACTCACTTTTGTACTTGAAGGCTTTCTACCTTGTTCTTGAATTTCCAGGAATTTTAAGAGTGATTTGTTGATTTAGAAGTGTTTGGAAAGTGAAAAGAGAGTTAGGGAGGTGCTATTTATAGTGGGAGTGTTAAGGTTAGTGTTAATTGTGGTCTAAAGAGAGTTAGGTGGGAGTTGGGTGAGAAAAAGGAACCAATCCCGCAATCAAAATGAAGCTGATGCGGATTCACGGGCTTCGCGCGTCGCGATAGAAGGGAGGGGGGGTTCTGCGTGCCGCGGCGTCCCTTTCCCTGACTTCTTTGATTTGTTTTTCGTTTTTGACACATTCAGCCCCTACACTTTGATGTGTAATGTATTTTAAGGTATAACTTGAATATTTGGGCATGTTATAAGTATAGAATGTATATAAAAGCATGGGTTAAGTATTGTAAACGTATGATTAAGTATTTGTAAGTAATATAAGTATCAAAACACGTATTTTACTACGGGTTGTATGTAATACAGTACGAATTTGTGAGAGAGACGAATGTGTAACAAGTATAGGTATAAGATGAATGTAAAACAACAACGTATAATCAATGTATTCTCATAAAATGATCAAGTTTTATCACGACGGAAGCCTCGGTTTACAATGATTAAAAATGAAATACAATTATGAGAGAATACAAGTTTCCAAAAATAGAATATAAGACAAACTTTCTAAATAAGGAAAGTTACAAAAAGCGAGGCGTTACACTCCCATTTGCAGCTTCTTTTGTATCAGTTAACTTCTTTCAATTTTATAGAGGATATGATGACTAACGTTAAATACCACATCTTGGAAAGGCAAATTCTGAGGACAACGAGCCGGATGTTCCACTCGCAACATCTTCTACAGTCGATTGAAGTGCGATAACAAATCTAAGTCTTCTTTGACAACTGTGTCGCGTGCCAGCACTGTATGAATATCGCCGTAACACACGAGATGAAATACTAGTTTATACTTGATTACAACTAGTATTAAGCACCCTCGCGTTGCGGCGGGGGCATAAAACCGTGCCAGATTACATCAATGTCATATCACTGCGAGCGACAACCAACACTGAATTTGCGGCGTGTTAATGCGAAGAAATCATACGGGAAGGTAAAACATAGAAAATAATAACTAAGTCGATCTAGGATCAACACGTTATGACGAATCTGTCAAACGGGTAAAGAGTAGACGACGTTAAAACGTCGAATCACACAGTCACGTTGCATCATGTTAAGTCTCAAAACTTAGAATGAAACGTAAAAGAAATGTAAAATCTTGAAACCCACACACACATTGCTCCGTGTTAACTTGCAAAATTTAGAACGAAGCGTAAAACAAAAAAAATTACGAAAAATAAAACGTATAAGGGACCAAATTGAAAGTAAAATAATTGTGAGGTTAAATTGAAAAAGATGAAAAGTTTTAGATTAAAAGTAAAATTTTAAATAGCTTTGGGTTTAAAGTAATTGATCAAATACCTTTGAACTAAAAGTAAAAAAAAAAAAAAATCATTTTTTTGAAAAACTCCCTGTATAACACCCCTAAACACAAGTAGCTAATTTATAGTTGGTAAACTAGAACTTGATATAACATATTATATTTTACATAGGCTCTCGTTATTCTCACACCCCAAAATCTTATTTTCACACCACTGCATTTATACGATCCGTATAGACTTATACGGGTTGTATAGGAGAATGTTGCACAAGAAAAATGTCAGAGAATGTTTTTTTTTGTCTCCATTTATACGAGTCGTATAGCATTATACGACCCGTATAAAATGTTATATGACCCATATAATGTTACGACCAATATAGAATGTTATACGACCCAATATTTTCTCCTTTTATACGAGCTATATAGCATTATACGACCTAATGTTTGTCATGTTAGATTATTCTATACGGACCGTATACCCTATACGACTCGTATAAAGAGTGTGAAAATAAGATTTTAGAGTGTGAATTTATTAATACCCTTTATATATTAGAAGTTAAAAAAAAAAAATTCTTATATCAATAAAATATATAAAAATTAAAAATAGAGTTAAATGCCATTTTAGTCCCTGTGGTTTGGGCCATTTTGCCAGTTTAGTCCAAATGTTTCATTTTTAACCTGTGGGTCCAAAAAGGTTTCACAGTTGCCATTTTAGTCCACTGGTTAACTTTATCCATTTTTTCTGTTAACCAGAAGGCCATTTCGGTCATTTTATATGGCTGAATTGCCCTTTTAGTTAACAGAATTACATACAAAATGACCAAATTGGCCTTCTCGTTAACAGAAAAAATGGATGAAGTTAACCAAGTGAACTAAAATGGCAACTGTGAAACATTTTTGGACCCACAGGTTAAAAATGAAACCTTTGGACTAAACTGGCAAAATGTCCCAAACCACAGGGACTAAAATGGCATTTAACTCTTAAAAATAAAAAGATCCATCAAAAGATGTATGTGACAAGACTGGTTTGCATAATTAAAGATGTAAATAGTAAAACTTGTTTGCATAATCTAAAGACGTAAATAGTAAGACTTGTTTGCTTCCTCTAGATTACATCATCATTAATTTGACTAGCTATTTTTTTTCTTTTTTCTGTCTAGGGCATTCACATTTGTATATCTATCTTTATTTTTTAAATTTAAAGATTTCTTTCATTTTACATCTTCATCAAAGTCTCCATCTTCATATTTATTTTTCAAATCTAGAGCTTTATAAATGTTAATTTCTGAATATAAAAATCCATTATTTATAGGAAATAGAAAATATAATAAAAGTGTGTTTATTAATAAAATATAAAAAAAGATGGATAGGGGTGTAAACAAGTCAAGCAACTCAAGATGAACTTGAAAAAGGTTTGAAACGAGCCGAATTTAACAAGTTCGAGCTTGAGTTTAAAAATAAACTTGTTTAGTAAATTAGCTAGAAGTCGAGCTTCACTTACGAAGCTTGAGTTTGTCGCAAACCTATACGAACCTATTATTTATATAATTTTTATTTAATACACTAACTATATCTATATAGTAACAATTATTATTTAGAAAATCATGATAAAATAACTATAGATATATATTATGTTCTATATAAATAAAAAACAATAATTATTAAATATAAACTAATTAATAATTAATATACGAGCCGAGCTCAAGCCAAGGTCGAGTTTGAGAAACTATCTACGAGCTAAGCCTGAGCTTTAGAAACAAAGCTCGAATCGAGCCGAGCTCGAGCATTCATAAGTTAATCAAGCTTAAGCCTAGTTTGGGCTTTGCTCGACTTGTTTGTACCCCTAGAGATGGAGAACGTCATAATTATATGTGGTAGGTTAAATAAAATTCAAAGTTAAATTTAGACAAATGTAATATTTAGCTAAATGATATAGAGATGTGAATTCTACTCTGGGAGCATCCACGTCCTAATTGGTAAAATTATTAATCCTTTAATTTTAACGAAAAAAATTAGGGTTTAACCTAAAAGACTCATATAACTTACAACTCATCCTTAAACTTAACCTTATCCATACCAAATGAAATGTGAGAGTTGGCTAGAAATGATAGATAAATTGAAGAAATGATGATTTTTAGATAAATTATATAGACCGGGATAAAGAATAGGATGTGAATTCTTTAGATGCTAGTATGTGTATATAAATTATATTATTTTATATATTCTTAAAGGACATGTGTGGTAGTAAGGCGTCTCTTTTATAATTAATCAGGGAGAATACAAATTTTGCAATGCATAAAAGTATCTATATATATAACTTTAAATACGTTAGTTTTTATTTATATTTTTATACAGATTTTATGACAAGTCATTTAACAATTAATATATAATATAATATAATATAATATATTATATTATATGAGAAAGGCATTAGTTATTGATAAGTTTAGACCCATATATATACACATACTAGCAGAGTGCAGTTTCCTGTTGGTTGCCCTTCAATTGCCAATTTGCAAACAAACCCCTCATTTTACTCTCTCTCTTGTTTCTCTCTCTACCATGTTTCACTCCAGGTATGTCAACATGCTATCATCTCACTCACTCACTGTTTACATGTACATTAGGGCTTCTAATTTCACCTCCATATTCAATGTACATTCATCTTTTACTTTGCTAAATCCGTTGTTTTTCTCTTTTCTTGTGGATACTTTGATGTTCAATTGCCAAAAAAAAAAAAAAAAAGATTTTAAAGGTTAATTTGGTTCACTTTTTATCTGCTAATGCTGTATTTTGCTGTATATCTATATGTGGTTTTGTGTAGTTTGCTTCACATTGGGATTTAGGCCCGGGATAGATATTATTATTCATTTTGGATCCGTGAAATGTTACTGATTGCATCTGATTTTTTGAGTTTTTTTTTTTAATTATTTTTTACTGATTTTGTAGTAGTTGATGTAATGGTGAAATTGGATCTTGATTTGTGTTTGATATGCAAAATCAGATAGCTTAGGAGGGACGGGGCGCCCCGTGATGTTTGTTTTTCAATGGTAGATGTTTGTGTGTTGAGTGATGAGCATTTCCACTAAAATCCACCACTAGTGATGGAATAAAGCTCGATGACGTGGCGGAACTTGATTGGATGTTGTGAGTGATGAGTTTGTGGTGAGTGATGGGCGCCCCTACCCCCTTAGTTTGGTTTTGAAATGCTCGGGTTTGAGTGTTTGAACAACGTAGGTGGTCAAGTGAACAAATCTGACTAGAGATGACGAGAATATTATATATTTTATTATTGTTGAAAAGTTAAAAATTTAATATATTATTATGCATAAAAGTTAATTTTTAAAACGCGTGGGTTTGAGTATTTGAACAAAGTAGTTCGTCTATTGAACAAATCTGACTAGAGATAATGAGATATATAATATTTTAGTGTTTAAAAGTTAACAATTTAATATGTTATTTTATAAAAGTTAATGATGGTTTGGTTTTAAAATGTGGGTTTGAGTATTTGAACAAGGTAGGCCGTCGATTGAACAAATCTGACCATAGATAAAGAGAATATCTTATATTTTAGTGTTTTAGTATTCTTTTTTAAATAAAGAACACCTCGCATACATGATGCGCGCACATCAGGCATCGGCATTTAGAATAAACAAATATTGATTTTTAGCCCAAAACTAACATGTTTACTGATGATCTCACATGGTTAGATAAAAAAATGAAAGGTTTAGGTTAAATGATTGTTGGAATGATTTAATAATGCTTATGATGTAATACTATTGTGTAGGTTGGAGCATTCATAGAAATTAGTAACCGGTCCTTTTCGTACTACAATTTCAAGTCTCGCGTTAAGATCTTCACAAATGAGTTCTCGGATCACGTCTCATCAGTTAAACAATGGGTTGTACGTATCAGGGCGGCCGGAGCCACCAAAAGAAAAGGCGCCGACAATGTTCTCCGCCGCAGTGCCTTACACTGGCGGTGACATAAAAAAGTCCGGCGAACTAGGAAAGATGTTTGACGGGCCGAGAAAATCAGGACAGCTAACGAGTGGCCCGTTAAGAACCGGGTCAATGAGTAGTGGCAATACAAGTCATTCGGGCCAACTATCATCACATTCCCATTCCCATTCCATGAACCGAATGAGTTCATTATCAAGCAGTGTTACCGGCTCATCTTCAATGAAAAAGAGCACTTCCGGCCCGTTAAACAAACACGGAGAACCGATACGGAAGTCATACGCAACTCAAGGTCAAGGGTTGACTTCCTCTTCCCGCCAAAATTCCGGACCTCTCCCTGTTCTCCCTGCCACGGGTCTTATAACTTCAGGGCCGATTTTGTCTGGACCGCTTAACTCCTCGGGCGCACCACGAAAGTCATCGGGTCCGTTAGATTCTTCGGCGTTCATCAAATCACGAACCTCTTCAATTTTTAAAAACCAAGCGGTTACTCATTTGAGCCAAGAGGGTTCATATTTGTTCTTCAGCAGCTTCCCGAAGCTAGTTTTTTGGTCCATAGTTTTGCTGTTTGTGATGGGATTTATTTCTGCAGTTTTTATACTTGCAGCCGTTGGTAATCCGATTCTTCTCATTGTTGTCGGTGTTCTTTTTGCTATCGTGAGCCTGCCTTTCGCTTGGAATATGTTTCGGGGTAGAAAAGCTGTCGTTAAGTTCATATCTGAGTATCCAGACGTTGAGCTTAGAACAGCAAAAGATGGCCAGTTTGTCAAGGTTTCCGGGGTATGTTACACAAATACGCACACGTTTATGCATACATCTATATATACTCATTGTTTGACAGTTTTTTTATTCGTCTTGAAAACTACTAAAAATAGGGGGAAGTAGTTCTAATTCTTTGTCCAAAAAGGAAGTATTTGTTTGCTAGTTGCTACAATATATATGAATTTTGAAACAAATACGATATAAATTGAAGATATCTTGTTAAATTTCAATTTCTTTTGCAGTGAATTTGATGTTAGCAAGTTAGCATACATTTCATGTTAAGAAATATGAATACCTGTAGATTTACACCATAATTTGGTTTGCCTTAATTCTTAAAAATTTCTTGTGATTTTTAAAATTTTATTTAACAAAATATAAGTTACATGAGAGTAAAATGGTCACATTTTTGTTACATTTTGGGTGGTTAGGATTTTATAGGAGAATTCATTCTTGTACGATTTTAGGGCTTTTTATGGGATATTAAAAAATGGTAAACTGTGTCTTTAACTTGATAAAAGTTCACTCAATAAAAAAGTTATTAATTGGAATAAATGTCCTTCCTTTTATTTATGGCTTTTATATGCTTTTTAGTTTCAACCTTTCTTTTCTTATATTTATTCATAACCATTACAGTTGTCGCGTCGCGACTCCGTCACAGAAATATTAATGTTTAATCTTTAATCAGTTATTTTTCTGGCCCAGTTATGCTTTTTGTATTGTATCCGAATTGATAGAGATATAGATACAGATAGGTTCAATGGGGACCTTATTTATTTATTTGTTTAATGATCTATTATTTTTTATAACACTATAATGGAAATCAGGACCCCTAATTCAGTGACATTATCTTATTTTATTTGGAAAAAAATATATTTTTATATTCTTGAGTAACATCTCTACACCGTTATAAAGCTGCTTCTGCTGATCAAGAAAATCTTGATTTCTTTAAAGGTTGTTACTTGCGGAAATGTACCGTTGGAGTCATCGTTCCAAAGGGTTCCCAGATGTGTTTACACATCCACAAGGTTATATGAATATCGCGGCTGGGATTCAAAAGCTGCTAATCCCTCACATCAACGTTTCACATGGGGTCTTCGTTCCGTGGAGGTAAGTTTGATAATTAAATATTTAATTTTTTTTAAACTAGTTTTAACTGATATTTGTAAGAGATTCTTAATTGTGTGGTTTCTGTACATACTTACAGAGGCATGTTGTCGATTTCTATATATCTGATTTCCAATCGGGATTGAGGGCGTTAGTTAAGACTGGTTATGGGGCCCGTGTGACTCCATACGTTGAGGAATCCGTTGTTATTGATATCAACCAATCCAACAAAGATGCTTCCCCACAGTTTATAAGATGGCTCGCTGAGAAGAACCTATCTAGTGATGATCGTATGATGCGACTCAAAGAAGGGTATTTTTGTATTTTTTTATATATATGCTTTGTTTGTCGTTTCTTGTTGAACAAGTAACTGCGAGACCGATCTACTTAAACAAATTTCTAACCTTTATGTTTATGTTTGGTTGTAAATGAAAACATAGGTATATTAAAGAGGGAAGCAGTGTGAGTGTGATGGGAGTTGTTCAAAGAAATGATAATGTGTTGATGATTGTTCCTCCACCCGAGCCGGTTCCAACTGGATGTCAATGGGCTACATGTATGCTTCCCACAAGCCTAGATGGCATCGTTTTGAGATGCGATGACTCGTCAAATCCCGATGTCATTCCCGTGTAGCGTTTTGCTACTTGGTAGGTCAAAGTTTGACCAAAATATGATAGGTGTATAGTTGGTTTTGTTATGTTATGTTGCATCCCATGATCTTGTTTGGGATTGTTTTGTTAATGGTGTTGTGTGAATTGTGATAATTGAGCTTTTGTTAAGGACTGCATACTTGAAAAAGGTTACCATTTTCCTGCTTTTTTTTTAATTTAATTTTTTATTTTCCCTTGAGAAATATTTGAAGAAATTAAGATTTTTATGGTATTAGATTTATGCTAGTTTATCTATTTGTGATGAGTGTAATTAGTTGGCATATCACTTTCAGTCTTTCAGTTGATATGGATTTTTATTTTATTCTACCAAGTTGATATTTATTATTGATGCTTACGAAAGAAGAAATGATAAAATATGATTGAAAATCTACCATAAAATTAAATGTTATGCTTTCCATAGCTAAGCATTTGTTATCATCATGTTTAGAACCTACCTAGTTCACCATCATTTAATTTTTTTTTTAATTTTCATTGGGTTTATAGTAATTTATTATGCTGAAAGATTTGATGAAATATTAAATAATAGGTCCTATTTGATTATTTATTTTATATCGAACCTACCTAGTTCACCATCATTTTTTTATTGTGTTTATGGTAATTTATTATGTTGAAAGATTTGATGAAATATTAAATAATAGGTCATATTGGATTATTTATTTGTATCAAAATCATAATTTTGTAGATATGAGTGAGTTTAAACTAGAATCGAACGATCAATGGGGTGGTGGTCCATTGGCAAAGACAAAGCATTTAAAAACACCTAGGTTGGTAAGAGGAAGATTTTGGATTTAAGTTCCACAAACGACAGGAGATTAAAGAAATTAGCCGTTAAAAAAAAACACTAGAACCGAACTATTTGTTACAGTGGGTTGAATACGGCATATGTTATATCATTAGGATCTTTAGTATTATAAGTGAATACACTATATGTAAATTATTAAACACTAGTTTAGGGAAATGCAAAAAAGCGGGTAATCACTAGGGGTCTGCATGGGTCGGTTTGGTTCGGTTTTTACTATTAACCATAACCATAACCGCTAGTTCGGTTATAGAGTTTTGGTAACCATAACCATAACCAAACTTCGGTTATGGTTAATCGGTTATGAAGTCGGTTATGGTTCGGTTTTGGTTAATTTCGGTTAAGTAACCAAGCAAGGTTTGAAATAAATAGGGTTGTGCACGATTTGAACTTAGCTTGAGCCTATTTTTAAGATAACGGAGACTAAACTTTTTTGTTAAACTACCGATTTGGGGTTCTTTTTAATAAGGTAATTCTCAAACAAAAAAAAATTATGGACATAACATCTTAGTTCTTTATCAAAATAAATGGCTTCTATATCAAGATCATTTTGTTACTAACATACTTTTATCTTAGTAAAAACCCTCTATATGGTTTTGTAAAACACAAATCCAATGTATAAAGTTAACATTACAGTTCGGTTCGGTTTCGGTTATATCGGTTAACCAAAGCTTCATAACCATAACCATAACCGATTGAGCGGTTATACAAAGTTTCATAACCATAACCATTGGTTATCGGTTATTAGTGGTTCGGTTATGTCGGTTATGGTTCGGTTATCGGTTATGGTGGTTAATTTGCTCACCCCTAGTAATCACAGATTTTACATGTAAAAACCTGTTTTCACATAATCTTTATATAAACATATGCAAAAGCTATTCTAATAAAAAGATAAAAAAAATGTGTATGTATATATATATATATATATATATATTATATACTATAATGGGGATGCGTGTATAGTGGAGTGTTCAAATGAGAAGAAATTTTTTTTTGTAAGAAGAAAAAAGAAGTTTCGACCAATAAGAATACTTCATTTTACTTAATTTAATATTTGCATTTATTTTTAATGTAAGCGTATATTTGTAAACTTACATAGAACATTAATTTCTAGTCTTTCTCTTTAATACCTAACTAAATTAAATTTGTAACTTATTTTTAAAATATATATTTTTCAAAAAATAAAAAAAAATTAGAGTGTATGACAAATTATTAGGTGTGTAGGATAAATCACGAGTTGTGTAGGATAAATTTAAATATGTGTAGGATAAATTTCGAAACGTATAGGATAATTATTTCTGTGTGTAGGCAAAAAAAATTAGTGTAGAGAATAATAGTCTTTATTAGTAGTTAATTACATAAAGATAGTATTAAATGAGATTAAAGAAAACATGGCCGACCCTGGGAATTCAGGTGCCCTGTTCGAGTTCGAAAAAAATGTGCCCCAATCGCCACCCAAAGAAACATAGGATATTGTTTAATTATTATTTTTTAAAATTAAATGGGTATTGGGCTCAAATATTGTTTAATTATTTTTTTAAATAAAATGGGTGTTGGGCTATATAAGCCTAAGGGAAATTGGCCTGTAATAATCCTACCTAGACCTTATTGACCATTAATAATCTTACTTCAGAATATTCCCCCCACCAGTCCCACCTTTCACCTATTTTTCCTACAATGGTCCCCCGTTAAAAAAACTTAACGGAGTTAAGCTTTTTTTCAAATTACAAACAGAGTTTTAGGGCTTTTGATTAGAACGACGATACGAGTCCATTGATGTAAAACTTGCCTCGAAACGGTGCTCCAAACAATGAAAACGACGCTTCAATTCGAGTGTTTAAATTTCCAATTAACCAAAATCAAGTCACTTGGAGCACCATTTCGAAGTAAGTTTTACATCAATAGACTCGTATCATCGTTCTGATCAAAAGCCCTAAAAAATCTGTTTGTAATATGGAAAAAAAACTTAACAGAGTTAAGTTTTTTTAACGGGGGACCATTGTAGGAAAAATAGGTGAAAGGTGAGACTGGTGGGGGGAATATTCTGAGGTGAGATTATTAATGGCCAATAAGGTCTATGTAGAATTATTACAGGCCAATTCCCCTAAGCCTAATGGGCTAACTTCTAAAACTTAATAATTGTTTTGTAACAGGCCTATCAATAACTTGGTCTTTGTATGAGTATACTATAAAAAATATATAACACACACACACACATATCGGATTTTTATTTAATGTGTCCCTCGAAATCACGGACCCTGGCCGGTGGTCCTCCCCGCACCCCAAGGCCGCCCATAAAAAAAAATACTTAATATTTTACACTTGTACCCTTTATTTTTTTTCTTTTCAATTAAATTTTATTTTTAAATGAATCTCTATTATATATAGAGAGAGAGACCAAGACAACATTAATAACATGATTTTGATTTTGGACATTGATTGCTTTTTTCTTTGTTTTGTGCTCAAATTATAGCATACGTGCGACAACCTTGATTTGTCGTTATTTTTAGTGGTTGATAATTTTTTTGAAAAGCATAATATATCTTCCCTTTATCTAATTTTACAAACAAAAGTGTCGTTTTCATCAGATTTTGATGAAATCTTGTTTCAATACTTTTTTCTCAAATATCATGATATCACTATTATTAATAGAAAAAATTACAACCCGATGTCATTTTTAATGAAATTTTAACAAGTTTTTGCCCTTTACAAGGAATTTGGTTGTACGTTTTGTCATTTAGCCTTAACTCAGTTAGATTTTCTTGTTAAATCTTGTCACTAAAGGGTATTTTAATCTTTTTACCTATTTATTTAATATTATTTAAAAGAATAAAACAAAATATTTTAGGGTTGACTCTTGAAATAAATGGGTAAAAGACTAAAATACCCTTGGGTGACAAGATTTAACAAGAAAATCTAACTGGGTTAAGCTTAAAGGACAAAACGTGCAACAAAATTTCTTGTAAAGGGCAAAACTTGTCAAAATTCGTTAAAAATGACACCGCCTGACAAATGGTATTAGATAAAGGACAAAACTTATAATTTTTCCTTATTAATATAACGAGCCATGTAAATGATTAGTAGAATTACCCCACATGTTGCAGCGGGATTTCAGTCGGCATTACGGTGTTAGTACATTATTGACACTTGGTATAGCAACTAAAAAAATAGAAACGAACACTGGTACTAGTACCGATATCCGGACTCCGGACGATATAAGTTCTATCGTTCATGGTAGTAGTACGGTGTCAGCAATGGCTATTGTTTAAGATATAATAAAGATACTCTATTGTGGATAGTGGATAGTGGATACAACTCCACTTTTATTAAAATTTATACCGGAAACCATAATATTTATTAGCAATACAAGTACCGAAGTTGTTAGAATAATATCAGCTCGGTTTATCACGATAAAAAAATTCATATATATCATATCATTCAATACTTTAATAGAAATATAGATCAAAATAAGCACGTACCACCCGTTTGGAAGTTTATTAAAGTCTTATATTATTATAATAACAAAAAAGGTAAACGACGCCACTTTAACAAAAAATAAAGTCAAGGTAGATTTAGAACATGTGCATTTATGCTTGGATTACTTTATCCATTACTACTCACAATTTGGTTTTAAAAAAAAATTATATCGAGATGTAAATAAAAACAGTCATGCTGCAACTTGCAATAGTATACCCGCAAATTAATAAAAAAGTTAAGGTTAAAAGAAAATATAAGAAGTGTCATATTAGGGTGGATATAGGCAATGAAGGATTTGGACTAGGCTTTAAGTGAGGTTGTCAGTTCGATTCCTGAGCCCAACCGAGTTTTCGTCCCACAGTGTGTTACGCCAGAGAGTTCCACTCTTGTGGTGGCACAACGACTGTCAAATGGCAGCCGACGGTATGGTTTCCCGGGAAAACGCCCAAAAAAAGCCAAATTTTGAAGTCAGCGTGATAACCTTATACATGAAATTCACCATTGAAAAATAAAATAGAAGAAATCTAAATGTTACTATTCATGCAACAACTTTTTAATATATAATATAATATAATATAATATAATATAATATAATATAATATAATATAATATAATATAATATAATATAACTAGTTGATACCCTATCCGCGTTGCGGGACGGTAGGCCGAATATTTCTCAACCAATTAAAAAAACTACCATTGTTTTGCCAGAAAAAACCTAAATCGATGGCAAGACCGTAATTTTGTGCTTGAGGCAAAACTGTAATTTGTCAGGACTAATGAGCGAGTATTAGGCAACTGCTTGACACAAATAAAAAAATTAAATCGTGTCAACCAATTAAAATAAAAAAACTTCTATAGTTTTGCTAAAAAACTAAAACGATAGCAATACTGTAATTTTGAAATGGAGGCAAAATTGTAATTTTTTGGCTCGGGTAAAGTCGTAATTTGTCAAAAGCTAAAGCGATGACAATATTGTAATTTTTAACCAGGGGCAAAATCACTTTGAACAGGGGCAAATTCGTAATTTTTAACTAAGGGTAAAATCGTATTATACCTGGGCCAATGGGGGAGTACCAGGCAACAACCTAGCACTATTCCCCCACACACCTTTTATAAAAAACTAAAACGATGACAATACTGTAATTTTTAACTAGGGCCAAAATTGTAACCGTGGGCAAGGATAAAATCATAATTTGCCAAAGTTAAAGTGATGATAACAATGTAATTTTAATCAGGGGAAAAATTGTAACTTTAAACATGGGCCAAATTCGTAATTTTGATCTGGGGGGTAAAATTGTAATATACCCGGACCAATGGGGAAGTGTCAGGCAACAGCCTGACACTATTCCCCTATATTGGTTTTGTAATATATAATAATAATAATAATAATAGTAAAATGCAATTTTACCCTTTATGGTTTGGGGATGTTGCCACTCATTTTTAAAATTTTGCTGCCTTACCCCCGGTCTAATCCCCATTGCATCAATCTTGGACACTCATTTTTGGTTAAATCTGATCACCCATTGGTACTTTAGTCTTTTTACCCCATTTATTTAATTATTATTTAAAAAATAAAACTAAATAATTTAAAATATTATATATATATATATATATATATAGGTCGGTTAACGTACAATACCCCTTATCCTACATTATGTACGCGATAAGCCCAGCCGTCCGATCTTCTATCTACTGAACGCTGCGAAATTAATTTATATAATTAAATTAATCAAATTAATATACATAAAACCAACCGCGAAGGATAAAATTGACAATTCCTCTATCAAAATCCTGGTAGTTTCGTTCGGTACCTTCTTCTTCTCCAACCGACTCTTCTGCAATCGATGTCTGCCGGTGCGATTTCATCCAATCGATTTTTCATCCGACGATTATGACAACTACAGCAGCTTTGGGAGGTATTATATCCCCAATCGACAGCAATGTTTACTAGAATAATAAAAATTTTGATGTGATTGTTTATGTCAGTTGTGCAGGAGCAACAGAGCAAGAAAAACGACCGACCACAAATCCAACATGCGAATACTTGCAACTAACGTACAAAATCTATAACATGCGAATTTGTAAATAACATGCGAATACTTGTAACTAACATGCGAATTTAGGTTTCCATAACAACATGCGATTGTATAACATGCGAACAACATGCGAAAATGTATAACATGAAATTTTATAACATGCTAAATTGTATAACATGCTAAATTGTTTAACATGCTAAATTGAATAACATGCTAAATTGTATAACATGCTAAATTGTATAACATGCTAAATTGTTTAACATGTTAAATTGTATAACATGCTAAATTGTATAACATGCTAAATTGTTTAACATCCTAATTTGTATAACATGCTAAATTGTTTAACATGCTAAATTGTATAACATGCTAAATTGTATAACATGCTACATTGTATAACATGCTAAATGGTATAACATGCTACATTGTATAACATGCTAAATTGTATAATATGCTAAATTGTATAACATGCTATATTGTATAATATGCTACACTATATAACATGCTAAATTGTATAACATGCGACATTATAAACATGTGAAATTTTATAACATGCGACATTATAAACATGTGAAATTGTATAACATGCGAAATTGTATTTCATGTTTTTTATAACATGCGATTTGTTTAAATAATAACATGCGAAATTAATTTCTATTGGAATGCTCACTGATGAATTCAACGTCTTCAAAATCAACATCTGTGTTTCGTCTGGTGTTGCTTTGTGGATCCATTGAAAACAACAATCGATTAAACTGATACGATTCATAATTACCGAGATACTGGTGTAACAAACTCGTGATCTGCTTATTGAAGGAATTGTCTAATTTGCCCTCTGCTGATTAAATGGATTGTCTGATATACCCTTATGTAGGAAAACTGAATCAGGGGCACGTGTAGGGCTATTATGATCGCGCACGTAATGTATGATTAGGGGATTTGTATTCTACACTTCCTCTCTCTCTCTCTCTCTATATATATATATATATATATATATATATATATATATATATATATATATATATATATAGTAGGAGTTGGGTAGAAAGTGGGTTTTTCCTAGAAAGTCTAGGAAGCAATCAGAATGCGACATGTGGCATTGAAGATTTTTAACTAGAAGGGCAATTGTGTACTTTCACATTCTATTTTTTTTTTTGGAATTTATCTTCATTAACTAACTATCCATGTCCATATTTTGTAACCGTTTTTCTCCATGATTTTCTGAATAATTTGTTTTTGAAATCTAAACCAATCGCATATTCCATTGTTCAGAAGATTACTGGAAATTATCAGCATGTTCTTGGTGCTGTGTTTTAACAGTTTACAGGGCTAAAGTCAATTTTTTTGTAGATCCCATAATATAAAGGTGGTTTTGTAATTGGCAGATTACTGTTTTGTAATCTGCTTGCTGTTAAAACACAGCGTCAAGAAATCCTCCAGCATTACCAGCATGGATGGTAAAACACAGCATATGAATCTGCTTGCTGTTAAAACACAACTGTATGAATCTGAATGCTAAAACACAACTGTATGAATCTGCTTGCTGTTAAAACACAACTGTATGAATCTGAATGCTAAAACACAACTGTATGAATCTGCTTGCTGTTAAAACACAACTGTATGAATCTGAATGCTAAAACACAACTGTATGAATCTGCTTGCTGTTAAAACATAACTGTATGAATCTGCTTGCTGTTAAAACACAACTGTATGAATCTGAATGCTAAAACACAACTGTATGAATCTGAATGCTGTTAAAACACAACTGTATGAATCTGAATGCTAAAACACAACTGTATGAATCTGCTTGCTGCTAAAACACAACTGTATTAATTTGCTTGCTGTTAAAACATATCGTCAAGAAAACGGAGATGATACGAACAATATTTGAATGGTGATGATGAACTCGGAGATGGTGGAGATGGAGAAGTGTTTTAATTTGATCCGGTGCTCTCCATCCTTTCTAAAGTTATCTTCTTCCATGATTGTAGTTATTCTTGGTATGGATTGGGGTTTCGAAGATGGGTTTGGAGAGAGAGAGGGAAAACCGCGTGAAATTAGGGACTGGGTTTGACTGACGGTTATCTAATTGATTTAAAACACGATATATTGACAAAATTGCCCCTAGTCTTTTAAAACAATGAATTAAATAAACTAAAAAATTACAAGATTGCCATTGACTTCATCTTAACCATTAAACACACCCATTGGATGGCCTAGATCGCTTCCTAGACTTTCTAGGAAAAACACACTTTCCGCAGGATCCCTACTATATATATATATAACCATCATCACCACCACCACCCTCCACCTCCACCTCCACCGCCACCACCATCAACCATGCCTTAAACCTCATCATTTCCTCTCTCACGCCCTCAAACCCATCCCAAATACACTCCTCAATCACCACCCTATACATTTCTGGCGGTACCTTCGCCTTAACTAACCACGACGCCACCACCATCGCCTGCAAAACATTCACTACTACTTGCATCACATCCATCCCCCTGAACCATTCTCAACAAACTTAAATACCAAATCAAAACCCCAAAAAAATCCCCAAAATCAAAAATATCAAAAACCAAAAAAAAAAAAAAAACAATTCCGACATCGAGTCTTCGGCCACCACCACCTGCAATCGCCCATAACATCACCTCCACCGCCGCACCTAACCCACCACCACAAACCACCCCTTCACCCACCACACCTAACCCGCCACTACAACTACCCCTAACCCACCACCACCTGCAATCGCACCACAACAACCACCTCCACCACGTCCATCCCCATGTACCGTCATGAGCGGTCACACAGAGTGGTGGCCAAATGTCACACCCCAACCGATGGCAGAAACATCGGAGTGAGACGAAAACAAGATTGCTCGAGACTTCATAACACTATTTGTGACAATATTTAATAAACAAATTTCATTTCATTGCTAACATCGAGTACATTATTTGAAATAGAATTACAACAACTTTGAAACAAAATAAAATACAAGTATAAAAGTTTAAAGTGTGTTTCTAGGCGTACTAGATTCCATGCATCATCATCATCATCATCATCAAAATCCCGCAACACGTATTAAAGTATAGTTCAATACAAAAGTATTGGCGAGCATACAAGTTTGAATACTAGCATATGTATAAAAGTTTGAACAATCCACATGACAAAAATAGGTAACTAGATTAATGTAAACATGGCATGCAATTATACAAGTCAGTCCTCTGATTACCGCTAGCGTAATCTCATCGTAGCAACGATAAGACCGTTTTGTGTTTAACTTATCATGACCTCAAGAATACGGGCGGTGCATTACTATTATAGCGTTATACATGTTAAGGGAGGCTGATACGAAGTTAATGACAAGTATAAAGCATAAGAATAGTCTAGCATATACGAATTCAAGCATAACATATTAAGCATGTATATTGAATTGTTTATTTGTGTTTTAAGCATAAAGTATGTGATTGTGTGAGTTTGATAATGTATACATATTGCACCCAAAAGTGTTAAAATAAAAAGGGTCACGTACACTCACAATTTTGCAAAGGCTTTCCGATTATCCGTGAATTACGAGTTGTTGAGAATGGGGAATCGAAGGTGTAAGGTCATTTGGAGTTTATGGAGTGGCTGGATTCAGGATTTAGAATTCAAGTACAAAAGTATGTATACAAGAAAATATATCTCGTCTAAGTACTCGTTTTGACACTAAGTTTTTATGTGATTTCATGGGTCCTAGTTTGCCCATTAGAATAAAAAAAGAGAGACTTAGAACATTAGATACAGTAGCCTAAGTTCATGACACATAATAATAAACTGATTATCATAATGAATTCGGCTATGTGTATATATATATATATAGATTTATATAGTTATATAGCAATCCTAAGCTAAGTCCATAAAGAGTGTCATAGATTGTCATATAAGTCAAGCATGGAGGTAAGATTACCTCATTGTATGGATTCACCAATGCACAAATCATCACAAGGATGATTCAGATGGTCATGAATGAAAAGGAAAAGTACAACTAGCTAATATCTCATCAAGTAGCCAAGTAAGATTAACCCGGGTGTGCCATCTCAACATAGAAAGAATGAACTAAGTGTTGGAGGCTAGACGGGGTTATGCTACTTTTAGGACTAGTAAACTACTTGGAATAGCAAAATAAAACATCAAGTGAGGTGTGGAACAAGTTAGGATAGCCAAAGCTTCCAAGGTTCACACTTGCATCAAACACAAGTCTTGCCATATGAACTATGGTAGACTTGGATGACTTCAACACTTGTGGGTTGTCTTAAACCCTATCAAAACATAAAGTTTAGAGGGTATTTGAACCTCTAAACTTGTAAGAATCAAGCTCTAATTAGTCCCATAACCATAGATGGGTTTAGGAAGATGTTAGGCATGAGATTCATGAAGAAAAGTTGAGTTTTATAAAAGTTATACATAGATTCATCCTAAACAGAAAGTTTGGACCTTAAAATGGTGATGTTCCACCTTTGTTTACCATGGTAAACCTGTGGGAACAATCCTAGAGGTGTTCCAAGCTTTGTAGAGGAAGAAATGATGGAGAAAAAATGAAGAAAAGTGAGTTTGACTCACTTTTAGCAATTATAAGAATCTGCCTTGTTCTTGATTTTCCAGCAAATTTGAGAGTGTTTTGAGAGTTTAGATGTGTTTGGAACGTGAAAAAAGAGGGTTAGGAAGCTTGATTAAATATTGGGTGAGTTAGGTTTAGTGTTAAATGTGTTTTAAAAATGATTAGGTGAGAAAAGTGGTTGAAAAGATTGGCCAGCCCGTGACCAGGGAAGGTCTGGCTGCGGATCGGGGTGCCTGGCAGCACGCGACAGGTAGGAGGGGCTCCCATTCAGCTACGCAACGATTCGGCTCCAATTTCAGCTTCATAATCAGCCGATTATTTGACGTCTTCTTCGACTTTCAGCAACAACGACCTGAAAACACATAAACTAACTAAAGCAACGAGTTCTAACTAAAAACTGAAACAAACTAAGCAAAATATGTACAAACTATACACGAATAAAGGGTGTATTTTACAATACATCATAAACAAAGGTTAAAAACAAAGTTTTTAATTATGGATCTTGGTGTGTTACAATATTTTATTGGCAAAGATGTTTTATCATGTGTTGATGGTATATGCTTGTCACAAAAAAATACTGCACTGACTTGTTGACCGAGTATGGGATGTTAGGGTGTAAACCTATTAGTGTTCCCATAGAATAAAATCATGTGGTTAATAATATGCTTAATAGTAACTCTGGTCCTTTACAAAATGTAACTGGTTATCAACAACTAATTGGAAAACTAATCTACTTGTCTCACACTAGGTCTGATTGTAACACCCCAAAAACAGGTTTGGTAATCAAACCACGTTAATACTAATGACGGATAAAATACCGTTAGTGGTGAAAATGTACCCGGTAAATATTAGGATTTAAATAAATAAACCTAATATTAATTAAAAAGGAGAATAAATGCTTTGAGAAAGCAAAGTTTATAAAAGGCCCGAGTTAACGGGACTTAAAATAAAACGGGTTATAATTTCCCGAACCCACTAAGTTAACTAGGAATAATTAGCCTAGTTAGTAATATGTAATTAAGTGATAAACAATGAGTTGTGGCTTCATTGATCAAAACTAAACTTGAGGGACCAAAATTATAACAAAGGAAACTTTATATTTTATAAACAAAAAACACACACACACACACAACACACACATGGTGTGTGTGTGTGTGGATCGATCATCAGGCGACCAAAAGGGGGGTAAACCCTAGTTCATCAAACATCTTCAAAATTGAAAGGAAATTGGAGCTCAAACTCTTGAATAAATATGAATTAACGATCACCCAAGCTAGGGGATCGTAAGGTATGTCAAATTTCTGATGTTGATGAAGTTGTGAAATTTGGTTTACATTGCCATGTTTCGATTTATGTATGAATCATAGAGGCTATGGCCGAATTAGTGATGTATACCTTCTTAGGAACAAAACCCTAAGTGAAAAATTATACATGTCTTGTTATGATTTGAATGCTTGGATGAAATACCACACTTAGATAAGTGGGTTTTACTAATATAATGAAATTTATGATATAGTCATGTTTAGAATCATCATATATGGTAGTAACATGAAGACACTTGAACAAATTAGGTGTTTGAATATATGCTCATAAATGACATGACTTGAATTGGATTATATATGTTATGATGAAAAAGATGATTATGTTCATGTAAATTGATGTTCGAAATCATGATATCTACTAGTGGATATATAGAATTTGATTAAATTAGGCATGCAGATGAATGCCTAATAAAGTGATGAAACGGGTTTTTACTTATGAATGAAAATCCGTAGAGTTTGCATCATGAAAGGAGAAACTATCCTTGATAAATGAGTGCAAAGTTAAATTGATGTTAATAATAGCATAAATATGGATAGAAAAATAGTTAAAACGGTGGCTTAAAAGAACGCATACCGGATAGTTTAAGAATGCTCAAACTAGTCGATGAACTTGAATGTGCATTTTATATACTAATGGACGTTTGACTTTTAAAAAGTCAAACTGACCTAGAATACGATGAATGATAATTTTGGATATAAAATGCGTAAGGTGGAATAATCGTATTAAATTATGATTAAACTAACCACCTTGTAAACGATGATGATATTTTGACGCTTAACAAGCTAGGTGGAAGCTTGGAGAAGGAAGCGGGTCGAACGAATCAAGAAGGAAAAGAAAAGCTTAATTTGGATGCGAGGTAAGTTAAGCTTACACCCCCTTTGTAATTACAATACACTTGTGAGTATTAATTATGAAATATGTTAAGTATTGGAAATATGACGTTCCGGCATGATACAATGCAAGTCGGAATAAATAAAAATGGTAAGAAACCATAAATTATGGTAAAAAAGGGTAAAATGGTAAACTAGTTGGGTGAAGACTAACAAACGAGTAATTTTGAATATCACGTTGTGGGGTGAACTATAACGGGTAAAAGTGGTCAAATAATAATCCGTACACGAGTTGACGGATAGATAAAAGATTTGAAAAGACACCATTTGGTGAAAGTCATAACGGGTCGAACAATTTAAGAAAATGTCTTTTAAGTAATAAGAACTCACGGTGGAAACCGGAATAGGTTCAAGGGGTGTGATGGTATTAAAATACCATCATATGTTGATAAATGGTCATGTCGACTAAACGGGTCAAATGGTGTGTTAATACCATTTGACAATATTAACTGATGACTACTTGTTGAGTTTTGTGATCACAGGAAATAACAGATGTTTGCGTTGCTTTAACTAGAAATTTAAAGCAAAAGGTATGTAAATGGGTCAATGCTATGACCCGAGCCAGGTACGTACAAGTAAGATTATGGCAAGAGGTGTGATTTTGGTCAAATATAATGTTGATAGTCCTTCGCCGTAAAATAAGAGACTAAGGTCGACCAAAATGCCCATGGATGTTAAACCGGGTATACGGTCCTTATGAGTCGATTAGAAATGAGTATTATGATAAAGTAAAGTTATTTAAGTGTTAAAGTAAAGGCATAAATCCTATTCGGATCAAATGCCTCAAAACGGTTTCTTGTCGTAAATTAACAATCTGAAAGGGGGAAATTTGGAATAAATAAATGATACACATAAAATCCACCACAATAATAGTTGTGGTGGAAGACCACTCGATAAGTAATGTAAAAATATGATGCTAGAAAGGAATTAGTGTGATTTATGCGTAAAAGCGCTTAAATACCCCTAACGGGTCAAAATAAGCGCATAATCATAAACGAGTTAATGATGCATAATAACCCGAGATTTGAACCTTGTGTGATAGGGAACATTTAAAACATGATGTCCATGAGAATTAGGTGTAACAAACAAGTTGGCTTGATGAAAGTATGAACGGGTCAAAAGCTTGCTAAAAAGTTTAATAATTAAAATTAAGCCGAAGGCTTAAAACCTAGAAAATTGTTAATCTGTGTAGGATCGGTTTTCGACTCCGAAACGATTGCGAACCGGATCGTGTAACGTGCGGAATCCGTACACGTGCGTGGACTGAACACGAGAACGTACTAAATCTGTGATTCAATTGATGATATGAAAACGTACAAAGTCACGTGAATCACCTTGCTACTTTCTCTCTCTAAGCACCAAGCTCTCCAAAGATCCAAATGAGAAAAAGTTCTAAACAAAAGCCCTAAAGCTTCTATTTATAGGCAAATGATATAAGGAGGTTCTCCTTATTTACAATACTGCCACCTTGCCTTTCTTATCTAAATATTACAATATAAGGCTAGATAGATCAGTTTCTCGCTACGGTCTGTATTGAAAGAGGCGATAGACATAAATGCACTAATAGACTCCCCCTTGGATATTGTCACAGTCAATCTCGTAGCGTCTTGTCTTTCTTTCTCTCTCTCTTGAGTCTTCTTGAAAATTTGACGTCTTCAGCAAACACAGACTCCCTCTTTCTTGAGCAGAATCCCCGTGGATCTGTCTTGAGCTTCAGCTGCCCCCCCTTTCAGTAGACTCTTCAGGCTCCCCCTTTCGTCAAGCTTTCGTGCTTTTGGGATCGACACCTGGCTTTCCGGTTACAAGCTCCTTCAGGATAGTTTCCTGGCTACTTGAATGCACGCTCCCCCTTGCGTTAGCTCATCTTCAGACTCCCCCTTAGACTCGGCTATCGGGATCGTAATCTGGAATATGCAATTCTCAAACATTTATAAGTAAAAACGTTTTAAATCAAACCTATTTGGATTTGATTTCCATGTTTGATTCGAAGCAAACTTGTTTGTATTGTACCTCCAAGTTTGTTTTGAATCAAATCTGGTTGACCTTTGTTTCACATCCTCAGATTTCTGTTTCGTCTTAACATCAACAGGTTTCAGATTTGGACACTTGCATGCAAGATGTCCAGTTTGATCACATTTAAAAGATGTTCTTTTTGAGACATCTTTGACATGTTGTTGTTGTTTTTTCTGAGAATATAACTCTTCATTAGACTTTCGTCTAAATTGGAGTTCTTTCTCTTCTTCTGAACTTGTTCCGTGAACAAAATTCATTTTTGTTTGATAATTTGGCGTTTCATTTTTCTTCCAATTTTGTTTCTTTTTATAACCCAACCCAGCCTTCATGTTTTTCTTCTTGAAACCAGGTTTGTTATTGTCGCAACCCCCGATCCCTGATCCCCGGGAACGGGCGGACGCGATCACAGAGTTTCGGTGGTATCAGGTTTATTTAATCTTGCAGCGAAATTTACATCAGGACCGTAGTTAGGAAATGTTTATCAGAGTAAAACCACCTCATTTAATATTAATAATCACATGGGTAAAACCCAAGTATCTTATTACAATACATTTATAGGGTTAAACCCTATTTTATTTAAATTTAAAACACCGTTTATTTGGTAACTTTTATAGCCACATTATCCCCAAGCCTTCAGTGCTCTCCAGCTGGCTTTTTACTAATTAGCTGTCACATTGGGTTACCTGAAACGTGTTTTAAAAACATTTTTCAGTCGGAAATACTGGTGAGTGAATCCCAGTTTAATCAAGTTTCAATAAAAAGTCACAGTGAACAGTATTGAGAGCGATCACATTGTTTATGTCTACACAATTACTCCATTAGTACTGTCAACCCTGACTTGTGGGTCATATTACCCATTGGCTAACTCATTGTCCAATGGTAATGTATTGTCATCCTCGACTTACTACTCACAGTGTAGTACATTTTGTATACAAAACCCCAACATACTGGCAGTAATTGAAGAAATACAAAGACTCAATCACTGCTAAATTGCATTGTAAAATAGTTAAGGTTTTGTAAAAACTGTTAACAAAAAGGAGATTACTCACTTTGCAACCTTATGCTTCTTGTAAGGGTTTCCTAGATATAATCTATAATTTATACAAATGTACATTGGTTAGTATCATAACCCTTTGAAATTATTAATGATACCCTCCCCGAGACGGTATTCCAACAACTACGTCGGGCAGAACCACGACAGTTGTTACGGAACCCTAAATCAATCGGGCAGCGTAACTATTACGAAACTGGGGTTATAATACTTACAACGGAGCAGAACCTCGCTAATTAGGGGTATACTACCCAAATATTATGCCTAATACTTCAGAATTCGAGATTGAGAATTTAGAATGAGCGACTGAAAATGAAAACTGATGGCCTTCTTATATAGGGCTGGATTCTGGTCTCCACGCGGCCCGCGTTAAACACAGGCCAGGGTTACGCGACCCGCGTCAACCCTGGTCAACTCTATAGCTTGGTTGGGTCAGCTTGTAGACTTGACACGATGTCGACACGTGTCGGCTCAGGGTGCATCCGCGTTTAACGATCTCTCGCGGCCCGCGTCAACTGTCTAGAACTCTTACGCGGCCCGCTTTAACTAAAGAATTCAGCGGAATCTGTTCTGGCCTTGATACCGCCCGCGTGAGATGTTGGGGTGGGTCTACGCGGCCCGCCTCAACTCAATATTTTGTGTTTTTAATTTATTTTATAACTATAACTTATTTCGGGCTCGGTTTTCACATACGGGGTATAATATAAGACATATTGGGATATTTTAAAATATAATAGGGTGTCGAAAAATGAAAGTGTTGGTTTTACCGAGGGTTGTTACATCCTCCCCACCTTATTTTAGAGCTCGTCCTTGAGATCTAGTGAAATAAATGCGGATATTTCCTTTGCATTTCTGATTCAAGCTCCCATGTGTACTCTGGTCCTCTTTTGGAGTCCCACTTCACTTTGACTAGAACTAGTCTTTTATGCTTGAGATTCTTGACTTTCCTATCTTCAATCTGTAGGGGTCTTTCTACAAATTTGAGTTGTTCATTTACCTCTATATCCTTAAGAGGTACTATCAATGATTCATCAGCTAAACACTTTTTGAGATTAGATACATGAAATACATCATGTATACCTGCCAATTCCTCTGGCAGTTGTAGCTGATAGGCTACAGGTCCTATTCTTCTAATAATCTCAAAAGGTCCAACATACCTGGGACTTAACTTCCCTCGTTTGATGAATCTTACTACCCCTTTCCAAGGAGAGACTTTCAACAATACTTTATCTCCTATTCGAAATTCCAATGGCTTGCGTCGGTTATTAGCATAACTCTTTTATCGATCACGTGCTGCTTTTAGTCGTTCCTTGACTTGAATAATTTTGTCAGTTGTCTCTTGCACTATCTCAGGTCCAGATAGTTGCTTTTCCCCAATTTCTGCCCAACAGACTGGGGTTCGACACTTTCGTCCATAAAGTGCTTCGAATGGGGCAGCATTTATACTTGTGTGGTAACTATTATTATAAGAAAATTCTATTAAAGGTAAGTGATCATCCCAGTTACCTCCAAAATCAATTACACAAGCTCTAAGCATGTCCTCCATTGTTTGGATTGTTCTTTCGCTTTGTCCGTCTGTTTGAGGATGATAAGCTGTGCTCAATTTTAACTTGGTTCCCATTGCCTTTTGGAACCTTGACAAAAAATGAGAGGTAAATCGACTATCCCTATCAGAAACAATTGATAAAGGAATACCATGTAAAGAAACAATTTCATTTACATACAATTTAGATAATTGTTCCATACTAATTGTTTCCTTCATTGGTAAGAAATGAGCTGACTTAGTTAGCCTATCTACAATCACCCAGATTGTATCATTTCCTTTCTTGGTTTTGGGTAATTTAGTAACAAAATCCATTGTTATCAATTCCCATTTCCACACTGGCATTTCTAATTGCTGTAACAAACCTGAGGGTTTCTGGTGTTCAGCTTTAACTTGTGAACAAGTTAAACATTTAGAAACATAGGTTGCTATGTCCTTCTTCATTCCTATCCACCAGAAATTTTTCCTTAAATCCTGGTACATTTTATCACTTCCTGGATGCATTGTATACTTAGATTTATGGGCTTCTTCTAGTATACGATGACGTAGGTTTCCTAATTTAGGTATCCACATTCTCTTTTCATGGAATCTCCAAATTCCATCTATTCCTTGTTTTAATTCCTTTAACATACCTTTTAATTTTTCAGAATCATCCTTGATTACTGATTCTTGTGCTTCTCTTATTTGATCATTTAAATCTACTTGTAGATTTAATTTAAGAGAACGTACCCTTCTTGGCTTTTCATGATACTTTCGACTTAAAGCATCTGCCACTACATTTGCTTTTCCTTCATGATACTGGATATCACAATCATAATCACTGAGCATCTCCATCTAGCGTCTTTGTCTCATATTCAACTCCTTTTGCTTGAAGATATACCTTAAACTTTTATGATCAGTGAATATGGTAAACTTACTACCATAAAGGTAATGTCTCCAAATCTTAAGAGCAAAAATTATAGCTCCTAATTCTAAATCATGGGTTGAATAATTCTCTTTATGATTTTTAAGTTGTCTATATGCGTAAGCTATAACCTTTTGGCGTTGCATCAATACACATCCATAACCTAATTTAGAAGCATCGCAATAGACTACAAAGTCTTCAGCTCCTTCTGGTAATGCTAGTATGGGTGTATGAGTTAATCTTTGCTTAAGAATTCTAAAGGCTTCTTCTTGTTTTACTCCCCACTCAAACTTAACAGATTTACAGGTTAGCTTAGTTAAGCGAATGGCTATTCTAGAAAAATCTTGAATAAATCTTCTATAATAACCGGCCAATCCTAAGAAACTTCTAACCTCAGTTGGTGATTCAGGGGTTTTCCATTTCGTAATTGCCTCGATCTTTGTTGGATCTACATGAATTCCTTCATGATTGACTAGGTGTCCAAGGAATTATACCTGTTCTAACCAAAATTCGCACTTAGAAAACTTAGCATAAAGTTTTTCCTTTCTTAACAGACTTAAAAGTGCGTGCAAATGTTTTGCATGATCCTCTTTACTCTTAGAGTAAATTAGAATATCATCTATGAAAACAATTATGAATTTATCCAAATATGGTTTACATATTCGGTTCATCATGTCCATAAATGCAGCTGGGGCATTGGTTAAACCAAATGGCATGACAGTAAATTCATAATGGCCATACCTCGTTCTGAATGCGGTTTTAGGAATGTCCTCTTCCTGTACCTTTAATTGATGATATCCTGACCTTAAATCGATTTTAGAGAAAAATCGAGCTCCTTGCAATTGATTAAACAGATCATCGATTCTCGGTAATGGGTACCGATTCTTAATCGTAACCTTGTTTAATTCACGGTAATCAATGCACATACGCATTGATCCGTCCTTCTTTTTAACAAACAGTATCGGCGCTCCCCATGGCGACGAACTTGGCTGTATAAATCCTTTTTCTAACAATTCATCTAATTGTTTCTTCAATTCTTGCATTTCTGCAGGTGCCAAACGGTAAGGTGCTTTGGCAATTGGTGATGTTCCTGGTAGCAGGTGAATTCTGAATTCAACTTCTCTGTTTGGAGGTAGTCCTGGTAATTCTTCTGGAAAGATATCTGAAAACTGAGATACTACTGGAATATCTTTTAGTTCTTTTCCTTTAGTGTTAGTGATTATAGAAATCAAATATACTATAGAACCTTTTCTTATACAACTTGCAGTCTTCATCACAGAGATGAACTTAGGGGTCCTAGAAGGCTTATCTCCTTTAATTGTGATCGTTTCCTTTTGGTGAATTTACTTGAATTGACTTTTGATCACATAAAATATTGGCTTTATTGGCTATTAACCAATCCATTCCTAAAACAACATCGAATCCTGCCAGATTCATGGGATATAGATTTGCTATAAATTTCTGATTCAAAATTTCTACGCTTGCTCCCTGCAAGATTTCAGAAATCCTAACGGTTTCTCCATTAACTGTTTCTACTAGACATTCTTGTGGTAGTTTAGTTAATGACTGATTTAGAATTTTGCAAAATGAAGTATTAATAAAACTTTGGTTCGCACCAGAGTCAAATAATACTTTAGCAAATATATCATTAACTAAAAACGTACCAGCTATAACGTCTGGGATAATCTTGGCTTCTTCTGCAGTCAGAACAAATGCTCTAGCATTTTTAATATTCTTGTTGTCTGCAGCTGGGGTCAATTTCGGACAGTTTGGCCTGATATGACCTTTTTCTCCACAGTTGTAGCACAATCCATTACTGGATTTCTTCCTGCAATTTTCTTCCTTGTGCCCTAGCATCTTGCAATAATTGCAGAGAATGGAGCATTTTCCCGAATGCTTTTTCTTGCAGACCTTGCAGTATGATGCAGAGGTAGAACCCATATTCCTACGATTGTAATTTCCAGAACGAAATTCTTGTGTAAGCCTTTGGGTTAGGTTTCTCCTCTGGTCTTCTTCTCTAGTACGAACTAATTCATCAGTCAAGGTATTGGCTAGTTCTACAGCTTCTTCTATAGTTTGAGGTCTAGCTGCCTTGACTACGTGTCTAATCTCTCCAATTAATCCCCAAATATAACGGGAGATTAACACTGGTTCTGGTGAAGCAAGAGTTGGCACTATTCTGGCATATTCAAAGAATATTTTAGTGTATCCCTTACTATCCACACCAGTCATCCTAAGGTTTAGGAATTTGTTTGCTATCTGTTCCTTTTCATTGGGTGGGCAGAATTTCCTTTCTACTTTGTTTTTAAATTCTTCCCATTCCATATTGTAGGTTTGATCACTTCCTCTTGTCTGGAGGATAGTGTTCCACCATTCTAGTGCTGCATTCTTAAACAGATTAGAAGCAAACATTATTTTATCTTCTTCAGCATACTTGCTTATTCTTAAGACTGCCTCAGTCTTTTCTATCCAGCGTAAGGTTGCAATGGCCCCTTCGTTGCCTGAGAATTCCATTGGTTTACAAGACCAGAATTCTTTGTAAGAACAACCATAAGGCATGGTTCTTCTTCTTTTGGGAATAGGCAATTGAAGTATAGGTCCATTGTTCACACTGTTTTCTGGTTCAACGGGTCGCTTACTGCTATGCTTACTTTTATTATCAGCATCCTTAACAGTTTGAAGAATAAATGGCATTGCATCTATAATTCCTTGTGCAACTATGTGTTGGATAGCACTATTATCCACTTGATTTCCATTGTTATTGATGCTCGGATTTTCATTAACCACGTTAATGTTACTCTGGTTATCGTTATTCAGATTTCCTTGATTTCCTTCATCGGCCATCTGAATTTTAAACATTTATCCCATATTAATATCACAATTAATATCTAATAGAGTTAATCACATGACACACAATCTAGCCAAAAACGTAGATCATTGCTACTATACTCTTTTCATATACTTATGCGTCTATTACATACTAGTACTGAAATGAAATTACAATACCAACGGAAATAGAATCACACGAATAGTAATATGCCTCCGTACACACATATATTATTTTATTATTATTATTACTACCATTTCCTCCATTCACACATTCACGGATATGGATTTATCCAAAAATCCATATTGCGCTCATCGTATTTCCATACGAGATGCTCTCCCACCTGACGCATTCTCTCACTGCTCTCTAAAATTTCTTCCCCGAAAGTCCTAAGTTCTTGAACGTTTTCTGCACTCATTGGGGGTGCAGGTTCTCGGACTGGTTTTGGAATCTGGGGTGCGGTTTCTTGATATGGGGGTGACAGTTCATGAAATTGGTAAGGATCCTCTAATATTTCCCTAATATAATAATCTTGGTAATAGGGATCGAAAGGGTCCATACCTGGGTAGACTTCTATGTTCTGTATGGGTGGATAATCCTGGATAGGGTAACGTTGCGCAAAGTCCCTATTATCGTCCCACCAGGGGTCGTAATTCGGGTCTAGGGGGTTTGGTGCAGGTACCCTAGGGATTTCTTCTGGGTTAAAGTCGTGCATTTCCACTTGGTTTTCCTGGTTTTCTATCTCCATAGGTTGTTCTGGGTTTTGTGGTTGTGGGGCTACTAGTTGTTCCAGACTTGGGTCAGCAGCAGTTGTAGCTAAGATATGGAAATTAGCTAGACTTCTATTTAGCATATCTTGAGTATGGGCATCTGTCTCTCGCTTAATAGCTGCTAAAGCCCTTTGCTGTTGAAATTTTCGCATTCTCTTCCTACGAGCAAAAGCTTCTTTACTGAACCATCCTCGTTTCTTATTAGGAAATGGTTCTTCAGATTGAGCTCTAAAGGCAAATATTCCTTCCTCCTGATCAGCAGAATACCCTGAAAGGGCAGGCTGTGATGATGTACCCTCACTCCTAGGTGAATCAGATAACTGACGATTCACATCTGATGGTCCTTGATCACTCATACTGAAAACTAACAGATAGTTAAATAACACATAACAAATAATTACAGTTATGCACGTATTTCCATAAATTATTTCCTAACAAAAATATAGAATTTAAGTGTCAGCAGAACACTTCTTTAGCTCAGACCAGTGGCTAGGCTCTGATACCACCTTCTGTCGCAACCCTCGATCCCTGATCCCCGGGAACGGGCGGACGCGATCACAGAGTTTCGGTGGTATCAGGTTCATTTAATCTTGCAGCGGAATTTACATCAGGACCGTAGTTAGGAAATGTTTATCAGAGTAAAACCACCTGATTTAATATTAATAATCACATGGGTAAAACCCAAGTATCTTATTACAATACATTTATAGGGATAAACCCTATTTTATTTAAATTTAAAACACCGTTTATTTGGTAACTTTTATAGCCACATTATCCCCAAGCCTTCAGTGCTCTCCAGCTGGCTTTTTACTAATTGGTTGTCACATTGGGTTACCTGAAACGTGTTTTAAAAACATTTGTCAGTCGGAAATACTGGTGAGTGAATCCCAGTTTAATCAAGTTTCAATAAAAAGTCACAGTGAACAGTATTGAGAGCGATCACATTGTTTATGTCTACACAATTACTCCATTAGTACTGTCAACCCTGACTTGTGGGTCATATTACCCATTGGCTAACTCATTGTCCAATGGTAACGTATTGTCATCCTCGACTTACTACTCACAGTGTAGTACATTTTGTATACAAAACCCCAACATACTGGCAGTAATTGAAGAACTACAAAGACTCAATCACTGCTAAATTGCATTGTAAAATAGTTAAGGTTTTGTAAAAACTGTTAACAAAAAGGAGATTACTCACTTTGCTATCTTATGCTTCTTGTAAGGGTTTCTTGGATATAATCTATAATTTATACAAATGTACATTGGTTAGTATCATAACCCTTTGAAATTATTAATGATACCCTCCCCGAGACGGTATTCCAACAACTACGTCGGGCAGAACCACGACAGTTGTTACGGAACCCTAAATCAATCGGGCAGCGTAACTATTACGAAACTGGGGTTATAATACTTACAACGGAGCAGAACCTCACTAATTAGGGGTATACTACCCAAATATTATGCCTAGTACTTCATAATTCGAGATTGAGAATTTTGAATGAGCGACTGAAAATGAAAACTGATGGCCTTCTTATATAGGGCTGGATTCTGGTCTCCACGCGGCCCGCGTAAAACACAGGCCAGGGTTACGCGGCCCGCGTCAACCCTGGTCAACTCTATAGCTTGGCTGGGTCAACTTGTAGACTTGACACGATGTCGACACGTGTCGGCTCAGGGTGCATCCGCGTTTAACGATCTCTCACGGCCCGCGTCAACTATCTAGAACTCTTACGCGGCCCGCTTTAACTAAAGAATTCAGCGGAATCTGTTCTGGCCTTGATACCGCCCGCGTGAGATGTTGGGGTGGGTTTACGCGGCCCGCCTCACTCAATATTTTGTGTTTTTAATTTATTTTATAACTATAACTTATTTCGGGCACGGTTTTCACATACGGGGTATAATATAAGACATATTGGGATATTTTAAAATATAATAGGGTGTCGAAAAATGAAAGTGTTGGTTTTACCGAGGGTTGTTACAGTTATAAAAGGTTTTGTGACCTTTTCCAGTAAATTTTGGAATTTCATATTTTTCAATTTCAACCATTTTGAAAACTTTATCAATCTTTTATGAAATCACATTCTGAATCGGGAATACAATATCTAAGAATAATTTGTCCGATCCAATCATGGTATAAACAAATCCTTTTGAATCATCATTCAAATTTTTCTCAGATTTTGAGTTTTTCAGATATTCTTCATGAAAACTACCTTCATTTTCATCATGTGATTCAGATTTACCTGTTTCAACCGACTCTTCTTTCAACACACTTTCAACGAACTTACCTACCACCTCTGAATCACTTGAATCATCAGATTTGGAATAGGTTACGTCAATGTTATCTGGCAATTGATCGACCATGTTAAAAGATTTTTCGACTTTCTCATCATCATAAAATGCAAACTTTTCCGGTGGAGGAACTTGATGATACTCAGAACCAATACCCTTTTTGTTTTTCTCAGAATCATCATCACCCGGTTTTATGTTGAAAATTCTTTCAAGCATATATGATGACGCATGATAACTTTTTAACTTGTTGTCATCCTGTTCTAAATCGGCTATTTGACGCTTCAACTTAGCAACATCCTCAATATAAGAGTTTACAACTTGTTGCTTTATTGAATATTGTCGCTTAAGCGTATCAGTTGTTTCAGAACAATATTTCAATCTAGATTGAACAAGTTTCATTTGACTCTTCACATCTTCATATGATTGTTTTGTAATGTGGTAAGCCAATTTTATTGAATCATACTCCTTTTTCATTTCCTGACATGCATTTTATTTTTGAACACATTCTTCTGTCATTTTCGAAACCTTATCTTTCAATATTTCATTTTCTTTTTCTAAACTCTTGCACTTTTGTGTTAGTTTTTCATCATTTTCTTTTAAAACTTTTTCATTTTCTAACATTTCTTTGCATTTATTTTTGAAAACTTCTTCGATTTTATTAAATTCTAGATTTCTTGTTCTGAACTTTTCATCTTTTTCAGTACAAGCACTGCACGTTTTCATGCATTTCTTGCACTGTTCAACATTTTTGTTTAAGACTTCAGAATCAGATTTTACCTCTGTGATTGGTACTTCGACTTTTTCTGCTGTTTCTGTCTGATCAACATCTTTCTTCTGTTTTTCTTCTCCAATACCAGCATCACCACCACCATCAACATCCAATCTCTTTATCTTCACTTCTTCTTCTTCTTCTTCTTCTTCTTCTTCTTCTTCTTCGTCTTCTTCTTCTTCTTCTTCTTCTTCTTTCTTCTTCATCTCTTCTTCAACCTGCTGTTCTTCAGTAACAGCTTCTTTTTCAACAACTTTTTCTTCTACCTTCTCTTCCTCAGCTACCTTCTTCAAATCAGTTACCAACTCATCAACATTCTTCTTCATTCTTTCTTCAACCCTCTTCTTCAGACTTGCTGTCATTACATCACGGATTATCTTGTCCAGTCTTTTCAGATAAGTTTTATCTTTCGCAACATTTGAATAGTATTCGCCGGACAGAGGAATTACTGCAAGAACATCATCAAAACCACTTCTTTTTGATGAACGACAGGATCACCATTTTTGTTGATATAGCAATCTCTTTTCTTGTCGTATCTCCCACAGTATTTTGCATCTTCATATTCTTCGTGCATTTTCTCAATTCGACAACCAGCAAAGAATCTTTCTCTTTCAGTCTTTTCTTTCAGAATTTCTTCTCGACTTCTTTCCTTTATCTCGGAAACAAATGCACGATGTATGTTTGATCATATAGTTTTGCCATGAGCTGTGAACCTATCATCAACAAGATCATCTTCTGGAAGGAATTCGCTCCAGTCAAACCCTTCATCGTCTTGAATCACAACACAAGCTCTTGATTTCTCTTTTTCAGGATTGTCTTCAATTTGTTTCAACCTTGGTGATTCCTCTTTGTTCTTGTGATAGATCGCCTTTTGATAGTAATCTTCTTTAAATGGATTAGCTCTTTCTTCAACAGCGGAGTTTCTGCATTCTCTTTTGAAATGACCTTTTTGCTTGCATTTGAAGCAGGTCACTTTTGATTTATCGAATCCCAGCTTTGTTGATGGTCCACAGATTGATTGTCTGCCAGTAATATCCATGAACCGCTGAGCTCGTCAAATCCAGCTTGCCAAACACCATCTCAGATCAATGAGCTCCATCTCTTCTGGATCGATCTGGTCGTAATCTTCCTTTGATAGTTCGAACTATTTCATAAGGAAAGCAAAGACAGTGGGCTATCAAGCAAAAAATAGGTCTCAAAACCCATTTCCGATTTTACCAGCTATCAGATCTTCGTATGATTCCAGAATTGATCCCAGTAAACTTATTTGCTGTTTAGCAGCGTTGATGTTCATTGTTGGAGAATTCTTTAGCTTTAAGGCGATGTTGCAGAGAATCTCTTCAGGTTCTTCAGAGTTTGATGTTGTTGACGATGAATGATATCCTGGATCGTAACTTGATGAGCTTTTCTGTGGTTCTTTTGACTTTTCAGCACTGAATCCCATATTTGGTGATTCACTTACAGTCACCGAAGGTACATTGCCCATGTAGTAAAGACCGACATTCTGTTGATGCGAAGAGCTACTCATCTTGTTCTGTTTCTGCAATTCAAGCTCATGAGTTTCAATCTTTTCAATCAATACATCAAGAGTAATTGTTTCATACAATACATCATTTTTCAAAATAAAATCAAATGTTTGCCACTGATCAGCTCGTGGTAACGCTTCAATTATTTTGTCAATCACTTCTTCTCTCGTTTTCACAATCCCAAATCTGTCTAACTCAATTTTTAAATGGCAAAAACGTTCAATCATTTGCCTCACTGTCTCTCCCTTTAAACTATCAAACAAATCAAACTCCTTTTTTAGTAAAGCAATTTTATTCTTTTTAATTTGTTTGCCACCCTCAGCTTTAACCCTTAACGCTTCCCAAACCGATTTTGATGATCCATCATGATTTAACAATGAAAATATATCATCTCGGATAGATTGTTGAATCAATGCTATCATCTTCTGCTCATATGAGAATTCCCGTTTGTCTTCAGCAGAAAGATCATTGAGATGTATCTCTTCATGCTTGTCATTGATCGGTCGACTGTATCCAAACTCTAAGCAGAACTAGCTCTCGTGAGCATATGCCTTGGTCCAGTTCAGGAATCTCTCTTTCCGCCATGTATAATCTTCTATATTCTCAAGTTTAGGTGGTTTTGAATAGGTTCCATAGAAATTATCATGTTTAATATTATCACTAATTGTTTTTGTTATTGATTTGGGTGTGACCGTTGATGTTTCGGAGGATTCTAATGTGAATGCTTTGTAGAACGTATTGTAAAACTCTTCAGCCATGATGTTATCTCCTCGAATCACCTGAATCAATCAAACAACAATGATCAGTTTTAAAAAATTATCAAACAGCTGGATCGGATGGTTATCCGATCGAGTGGGTCAACAAAAGTCAACAGAGTAACAAAAATCAGATGACAACGGATCGGATGGTGATTCGATCGAGTAACTATCCGATGCTTGACAATATGCTCTGGATCGGGTGGTGATCCGATCGAGTGACGATCCGATGCTTGCACAATATGCCTTGGATCGGGTGGTGATCCAATCGAGTGACACCAACCAACTGTCGGATGATGATCCGATCGAGTGGGGATCCGACGCTTGGCAATATGCTTTGAATCGATGGTGACCCGATCGAGTGGGGATCCGATACTTGACCAATATATGTTGAGGATCGGACGGTGATCCGATCGAGTGGTGATCCGACACTTATACCTGAGACACAAGCAAATGAAGTGATTAGGATCGGATGGCAATCCATTCGGATTGCCACTCGACAATTTGCACAACACGTTAAAATGTGAAAGTGTGAAAAGGATCGGATGATGATCCGATCGAGTAGCCACTCGATAGTTGACCTTTAACACACCAAGCAAAATGTTCATAAATCGGATAGTGATCCGATCGAGTTGCCACTCGATACTTGGACAAAAATTCAATGCAAGTGGATTGGATCGTGATCCGATCGAGGGACGATTCGACGATTGGCAGTTATCAAAACAATATAATGCAACGGATCGGATGGTGATCCGATCGAGTAGTCGTTCGACGATTATGCCACTCAACACTTTTACACACAAAATGATATTATTTTCAAGATATTAAAGACCGACAATCTTCATCACTTCACATGCAATTGTCAACATTGAACAATTATAAAATCTCATTGACTGACAAGAATTTGCAAAACTTTTAATGTCTAACACAAATGGCCGACAATAGTCAATTCAAACTAAATCTAATTGGGCCATCAATATGTTCTCATGAAATGATTCTAAGTATCTTGGTCCGAGAGCTATTATATTTCACGTGGGCTGATGTTATCAAAACACATAAACTACTGTCAATTCACATGCAAGTCTACAAATCCAAATCAAATGGCCGACAAGCTATTTCAATACTATTATGTAATTGGACCTCAACTTGTTATTCTTGAACACACATGGGCCACTTAACTGTTATCATTTATTAAGCACATGGACAAGTCAGACTTCAGAAATGAAATCAGTTAAATGATTGGGCCGATTGATATAAAGTGGACTTGATAACAGACAAATGAATATCACGTGATGTATTGACCCGAAGCAAAACTGTTCGTTGATCGGATCACCTCTCGATCGGATGGTGATCCGATGATTGTCACAAGTTGTAGAGGATCGGATGGTCACCCGATGATCGGTGAACACCAAGAATATCAACAGCAACAACAGTTAACATATTGAACATTATCGAACCACAAAAATCAAGATTTCTCAAAAACCATTTGGAATTACGATCTGAAAATTTGTAGGCTTATAGATCAACTGTTTTTGCACAACATATAAAAAAATCAGCAATTTTTAACCATAAAATCTTGTTTAATTTGACGATTTTTAGACAGAAACGTGAAGAAGATGTAAAAGTGAAGAAATTTTGACAAATCTGGATGAATTTGGATCTGAATTTGATGATTCTTTGTGTGATTTCGTGTGTTTGATCCGTGCAATCGAGCTCCTGCTCTGATACCACTTGTAGGATCGGTTTTTGACTCCGAAATAGTTGCGAACCGGCTCGTGTAACGTGCGAAAACCGTACACGTGCGTGGACCGAACACGAGAACGTACTAAATCTGTGATTCAATTGATGATATGAAAACGTACAAAGTCACGTGAATCACCTTGCTACTTTCTCTCTCTAAGCACCAAGCTCTCCAAAGATCCAACAGAGCAAAAGTTCTAAACAAAAGCCCTAAAGCTTCTATTTATAGGCAAAGGATATAAGGAGGTTCTCCTTATTTACAATACTGCCACCTTGCCTTTCTTATCTAAATATTACAATATAAGGCTATGTAACACCCCGTGTTTCGAAAGTCAAAGTCAAGATTGAAGTCAAAGGGAGACAAGATTGCTAATTGCGATCTGTCACTCCTCGCTTAATTTCTGTTTTGACTTCTTTGACTCGTAGATAGTCTATTTTATGCTTAACGTTAGTTGTATTATGTGGAGTACTTATTTATAATCGAGGTTTATTCTATATTTATCACATATTTTGTTGGGATTGAACCCTATCAGAGGAACAGATAATAAGAGCCAAAACCTGATCACAACAGTGGATTCATAATAAGCAGCTGTTTGCATTAAACTTTCCCCTTGAAAGTGGTTATAACATCTGATGTCCTCTATCCACTGTCCGTATACAACAGCTGCTGTCCCTCAAACTGCTGATGAAGCCCTGAAGACTGTTATGAAGTAAACACTGCTGGTTCAATCTATTGATGCTAAAGGACTGCCCACTCAAGGAATGATCAACCTTGAGGAAAGCACTAATGAAAGGAGAAAGGAGTAGTTTAGTGTGTCACTTGTTTTGTATAAAGTCAGTGGTTAAGATTAGCAGTGTTTGTATAGGAACAGTGGTTAAAGGTTATTAGGTTGTTAGATGTCACTTTCATGGTGACGTCAGCTTTGACGCTTCAGTGGTTTGAATTGCCTATAAATGGAACAGTACCCTGTACTGTTACATCTGATTGACTGAGCGAGTTCTTCTCCTCTAGTCCAATCCTTTCATCTTGTGCGATCAACCAGGGGAGCATCAGGCTGAGGGGGAGTTTTGTTGTAAGCATGCATTGTAATCTTTTGATTTGATTTGTAATCTTTTGACCTAATTAAAAGCATGTGTTTATCAGAACTATTTTCCCCTTTGATTGTGTTTACAAAGTTTATTTTTCATTTCTGCTGCATTTAAACTCTGTTCATTTCTATTGATTTGTTCAAATTATACAAACAAACACAATCATGAGGAGCCTCAGATCCTAACAATTGGTATCAGAGCTTGGACAGTCAAATTCGATCTAACAATCAATTTGACATAACAGTTCAGCTCAAAATTCATTGATGCTAAGGTTGATCGTATTTGTTGAAAAACAGATTAACGAGTAAGAATGTTCAAAGCTGCTAGTCAAAAACTCTGTAAAACAACCAAGATGTCATAAGACACACAAACTTCTCATAACAACTGATATCATGCATAAAACACCTATAGGGTTCAGATCTGAAAATATGTCTGATAACTATGGTGTAATCATTTTCTTTACAAAGTTGATTTCAAGTGTTGATATGAAGTTTGTGTTGTTTCCATCATGTTTGATACTAAGGTGTGAACCTCTGGTCAACAAAAACCTAGTTTCGTAAAAACATTAGTGTTTTTGTTTACATAAAAAGAGGGAAATTAAAACTTTAGTCATTTGGATCTTATGTATTGAAAAACAGGTTGAGAATCCTTCAAAAGGACCAAAATCAATTGTGTTAAGAATACATTAAGAAAATCAGCAGTCAAAAATGTCCAGATCATGGGTAATGTGAAATTTGGTATAATCATGTGCAGAAATGACCAAATTTCTCAAAACATTGCTGCAAAATGATTATGGCATAAGTATTTCTTCAATAAATACCTCCCAGTGAGTATTTCAGTACTTATGTATGGGAAGGGTAAAAAGGGAAGAAGAAAATTACAAAAACTCAAAAGTGTGTTTATCTTAAAACTTTTGAAGTAAAGAGTATAAATATAAAACACTTAAGAGTGCAAAAATAGGGTGGACAATGGTCATCAAGCAACTGTGTGCATACATTGATTCCGGGAAGTTCAGGTAACAATAGTATCACCAGTGATTAATCTTAAAAGAGGACTAGGCAAATTTTTCAGTGTCATCACATGGTAACAAAGTCTATAACATGACTGTCAAAATCTATGTGTACATGTCTCCTCATTTTTTTTTTCTATCAATTGACAAAGAAAATGATCTCAAACAGTGGTTATTATAATATATTTCAAATCATTGACCATTTTCTTACAACTTGAGAATGATTTGACTATGAGTTTTTAATTGAAAAGTATACCAGATTCCTTTTGATGTTGTTTTCAGAACAACCTTCAATTATATTTCTTGAAAAGGTTTTTCTCAAATAAAACATGATATATTATTCATTTTTTTTCTTCTTTAGAATAATATATTTTGTACTTTTACTTATTTTTTATAGTAAAAGTTTCAATCTCCTGTCAGGATATAGAACCTTTCTTTTTTATTGTGATATTATCCTTGAAAATAGATTAAAAGAAAATGGTACAAGTGTCAAGGTCATGTCAAACTCAAGTGTGTTTTAACATAGATCAAAGATTGATTGTTAACAGATCTTAAGATACTTGGATACTCATGTCATAATTAAAAATTATGACTCAAAATGAGTAGCCTTTGTAAAAGAGGTTTTCATCATCTGGGGTACTAAAACCACTGACTGGAATCTATAAATGCATCAAAACTTGTAATAGACATATGGCAAAAAAAAATAGATGCTCAAAACAGTTGTCAAAAGTCTATTCAATGCTGCACTAACAGTTGCTGACTTTATAGTTTTTGAAATCCCTACCACTGTTGTGCTCAAACATCTGTTTCCTAAATACTGTCCACTGCTGAAAGTCAACCCTTGATCTTTCATTTTCTTGGCAAGCACTGATGCTCAAAATCAGTGTCTTATCCACTGCTCTTATATTGTTACCGATGTAACCACTGATATTTGCTTCATCAGTGGTTCTCCAAAATAACTGTCCTCCATTATTCATCTTCTCATCAGAGGTTGGCACATGGTCAGTTTCTAGCCATCAGATCTTTGTAACCGCTGCCACATCAGTATTCACTTTTTCCCTAAACAAAACCCTGACCAAATCCCCAAACAGGTTTTTACACTATCGAATTGAATTCCAAAATTCTCTTCTCAAAGCAGTTTCCAACCCTCCATCCCAAATCATCCTTCGTTCTTCTTCATCAAGATGACGAAATCAAAATCAAAATCAAAATCAAAATCATCCTCATCTTCCAAAGAGGTCACTCAAATGGCCGCTGAACCCATTGAAATCCCATACAAATCTCCTCACAATTACTTGGGTCTACTCACAAAACCCACTACCACCAACACTTTCGATTCCATCATCGACATCATGTCAGCATCAAAGTACAAAACTTTACTAACAGCAGATGCTCCAATCTATCAACAAACCCAGAGAGAGTTTTGGAAAAATGCTACCCTGGACAAACAAGGCGAGAAGGTCACAGCCATCAACTCTTCCATACAGGGTAAAACGATTCAAATTACTCTACAATCCATCTCAGAAGTCTTTAAACTCGATGATCAGCAAGGTAAGACTTCTTTTCTTAAAAGCGAGTTGAAAACTGATTTTCTGGGAAGGGGGTATGCAGAACAAACAAAAAGAGATACCTTACAAAAAGGTTTCTTCCCTTCTGCACCTAGGTTTTTATTCCATACACTTTTGATGTGTGTTTCAAATAAAACAACTGCTTTTAACGAAATACCATTGAAGATCCAATGTCTGGGTTATGCCATTTTACATAATGAAAATTATAACTATTCCCAGGAGATCTTTGATGACTTGGTAAAAAATGTTGATAGCAAATCATTTTTACTTTTTCCAAGGTTTCTAAGCTACTATTTTGAACAAAAATTTGGAAAGGAAAATGAAAATCTGCTCAAACAAGGTGCTTATTTTCAAATAAAAGGTTTAACACCTGAAACATTCACTAGAATGTTAACACCTTCAAAAACAAAAGCAGAGGTGCCTGAGCAGAATTTAGCAGCTACCACTGCTCCTCAGGTATCAGCTGCTGAGCCCACTGCTCCAGGTGATCATAGCAGCACAACCACTGCTTTGAAACCCACACCTGCCATTACCAAAAAGACCAAAAAGAAAACATCCAGAAAGCCCTCCAAACCCAAAATAAAGGCAACTCTGGAAGATGAGATCCCAGAGCCACTGCCAGTGACAACACAAATTTCACCTACAACCACTGCTGCTACTTCCTCACAGCAGATGGAAGAAAGATCTCCACCTTTGCCTCAAACTCCTCCTGCATCCTCACAAAAGGATCAGGTTGTAAACATAGGGACCCCACAATATGAAGCTCTGGACCCAATTGGATCCATCTTCCTCAGTCCTGATCCCAAGGATATGTCTCTTTCAACACCCCTATCTTCACCCCTCTCACTACCACAATCCATAATACCCTTGTTGCATGCAGTTGATATAGCTCAGACACAAACTAGTTCCTCACAATCACCTATCACTGAGAGCACACTCCCACAAGTGACTGGGTCTGATGATTATACCTCTGCTATCCCAGCAACAACTGAGGAGGTTACACTACAGGAGTTACAAGTAATTCCTGTCAGAAGTTCAAGTGAAGCAGCCACTACAAATGTTGAACCCACTGGTTTACATTTGGACAGTGGTTACATCTATAAGACTTCCTTGAAGTCAATTCCTTCTATATCACCTCTGATAACCACTAGTGAGGTTGTTTTGATCACTGGTACCATCAAAAGGTTATCAAGTGTTGAAGGTAGAAGTCCCCAGTACCAAGAACAAGGGGCATCAATGAATGATTTTTGGGCTTCGTGTCCTAAGTCACACATTGATACAACCACTGCTGGTGGGGAATCAGATGATCCCATTAAATTGGGTGATGATTTACAATATCAGGAATTGACAGGGAGAATTGACAACCTTGAAACATCTGTTGCTGAAATAAAGGATATGGTGCAACAGCTGTTAAAAGCTCAAAATGCACAGCCCACTGCTGTTCCATCTCAAGCACCTGCACAACCTGCACCTGCTACAAATGAGCTATGGAATTTATTTCAACCCCTGCTCGAAAAACAAAGACAGATGGCAGATCAGCAACACGCAATATATGTGCAAGAACTGAGAAACATGATTGAATCAAGGTTTAGAAACACCCAAGCAGACATCAAGGCTATAAAAGCCCACATTTTGAACACCACTGGCACTGTTCCTTCCAATGTTCTTTTCGTTGATCAATTTCCCCCAGATAATGCCAAAAAGGGGGAGAAAATTAAGAAATGGAAGAAAAAGGGAATAGATGATGACCTTCATGTTGAACCAGAAAAAGAAGAGCAAACCTCTACCCAAACAGCTGATGTAACTCCTGTTGTCTCAACAACTGTTGGTACATTAGTAGTTTCAGCAGTTGTTAAAACCATCACTCCAACACACACTACAACCACTGCCCTACCTCCACCTAAATTCACCTCACCACCAAAAGCTATAACTTCAACTACATCACCGCCCATTAAACCACCACCTGCTCAAAAGCAGAAGACATCTACTGACACATCAGTAGTTGTAATGACAACAGAGGTTGAAACACCAGTTGTTTCAACAGCTGTTTGCCAGCCATCCACCACTGCTCTCACCAATGTCACATCACAACCAAAACCTCCTTCACCCAAAAAGCTTTACACAAGAAAAAGGAAATTTCAGAAGAATAATGATGATATACCAGCACCTATTCCTTTATCCTCCACACCTTACAATGTTGTCAAGCCACAACCATCCACTCCACCAACTCTGGTCAAACCAATAAACCCTGCTAACCTTGTATCTGTTGCTGAAATTTATCCACTAGAGTTGGAAGCTGTAAAGGATGAGATGAAACAATTCTATACAGAAGATGATCCTTGGAAAAGAAGATTTCCTTCTCTTATTGGCTTTAGGAATCCAGTAAACATGAATGAGTATCTAAAACTCAAAACCAGGCAAGCAGATATAAGAGCTAGAATTGAATGCAAAGATCAAGGTGATAAAGCCATTTCTGAGAGAATGGAATTTTTACTCACTAAGGTCAAACAAATAGAAGATTATGCAAAAGACCTGAGCAAAGATATGTCAAATATGCCACCTGATGCTGCCCTACAAAAGGTAATGAGAAAGGAGTATCTTGAATTCATCATGAAAGAAAAATTTTATCCAGCCAAGGAAGAACAATTCAGTGAATGGCCACTCATTGCACTAAAGCATGAGGTAAACAGAATCAAGAGAATCAAGAATGATCCAAGTAAGAAAAGAACAGCTCCAAACTGGAGCAAATACAAACAGGCCATTGATAAACTTACCTCAGAATACAAAAGAAAGAAGCAGGAGTTGGTGGATGCAAAGGTGGGAACTGCCAAAACCATAGCAAAATGGACAAAGCAGTATACAGATGAGGCTTATGAAAGGCTTAAGAAAAGAAGGATGACAAATTCTGACACTCCAAAGAAGCCTGACTACAAAAAGCCAAAACAGCAGACCAAAACTTCTAAACCACTAATCACATCAGCAGATGTTTCAGTCACTGAGCTAGAACAAAGAAAAAGGCAAGAGCAGATTGAACAAGAAACTGAAGAAGACATAGCTGCAGCAAATGAAATCATAAAAAAGGCTTTCAAACAAATGTCAGCTGAAAACTCTGAAGCAGCAAAAGTTCAGAGTACTGATCATGCTGAAAACTCTGAACTATCAAAAGCTTAGAGTAATGATCAGGCTGAAAACTCTGAACCAGCAAAAGCACAGAGTACTGATCAACAAATTCTCACAAGGCCACAATCCCCCAACTCATCAGTAAATAAACCTCTCCCAAGAAACCCATTGGGTTCAAAAATACTAAAATGGATGTCTGATCAAAAGACCCATGTATTGACCCTGTTTAGATCCAATGGAGAAGTAAAGCACATATCAAGGGAACAAGCACTGGGCCTGAGTGTTGAAGATCTACAAGATCTCCTTGAGCTTATACTATGTAGGGATGAGGAGGATACAAGTTCTATGGATTTTGAATTGCAATTTAAAGGACAAGTTAGGGAACTTCTGATGAGACAATAAAGATCCAGAATAATGAAGGGTTTTGGCATTATCTGTTCCAGGGGGAGATTGTTGGGATTGAACCCTATCAGAGGAACAGATAATAAGAGCCAAAACCGGATCACAACAGTGGATTCATAATAAGCAGCTGTTTGCATTAAACTTTCCCCTTGAAAGTGGTTATAACATCTGATGTCCTCTATCCACTGTCCGTATACAACAGCTGTTGTCCTTCAAACTGCTGATGAAGCCCTGAAGACTGTTATGAAGTAAACACTGCTGGTTCAATCTACTGATGCTAAAGGACTTCCCACTCAAGGACTGATCAACCTTGAGGAAAACACTGATGAAAGGAGAAAGCAGTAGTTTAGTGTGTCACTTGTTTTGTATAAAGTCAGCGGTTAAGATTAGCAGTGTTTGTATAGGAACAGTGGTTAAAGGTTGTTAGGTTGTTAGATGACACTTTCATGGTGACGTCAGCTTTGATGCTTCAATGGTTTGAATTGCCTATAAATGGAACAATACCCTGTACTGTTACATCTGATTGACTGAGTGAGTTCTTCTCCTCTAGTCCAATCCTTTCATCTTATGCGATCAACCAGGGGAGCATCAGGCTGAGGGGGAGTTTTGTTGTAAGCATGCATTGTAATCTTTTGATTTGATTTGTAATCTTTCGACCTAATGAAAAGCATGTGTTTATCAGAACTATTTTCCCCTTTGATTGTGTTTACAAATTTTGTTTTTCATTTCCGCTGCATTTAAACTCTGTTCATTTCTATTGATTTGTTCAAATTATACAAACAAACACAATCATGAGGAGCCTCAGATCCTAACATATTTGATCGCTTATCGCAACCGCGCTCGCAACTCGAATTACGCGTTCTGGATATCGTTTTATGTGTGTGTGTGCCTTATGTGTTACCTGTGCATGTTTACTTATGTTTACGTTTATGTTGTGGTGATTAATCGAAACGCAATCGAAACTCAATCGCAATCGAATCGCAGACGCTAAACGCAAGTAATTTAGGATGATTGTATGTTAGATATAGTAGTTGGGATTAAAAGTAATTTGAATAGGAAACTCTATCGCATCGCAACGCTCGCAATCGAAACGGCAAAAGCCGTCACACCGAACACTCGAATCAAGTGGCTAATCAACCCAGTGACCAGCCGATCGACCAGCCGCTTGATCGAGCTACCACTCGATCGACCAGCCATTCGATCGGGCTGCCACCCGATCGACCAGCCCCTCTCCTCCCCTTTCCTTTTTGGGAAACCCTATATATACCCCTGTCAACATCACAACTTACCACTTTTGCACTCTCCTGTCCGACCAGCACTCCAATCTCACCTTTTCTTCGATTTCTCGCGATTCCGGTAAGATCTCAACCTAAATCTTGTACTTTCTTAATCTACACGCACTCCTACACCTTTCAATCTTTTGAATCTTAACTTTTAACCGTGAAATCACTAGATTTGAGGTGTTCCAGGATGATGTCATCATGGTGTTCTTGAGAACTTCATGTTTTGGCATCAATCCGCCAAGAACAACTTAGATCTAACCGATTTCCACATAAACAAACAAAGATCTTGCATAAATCTAAACATGTTCATGGTGAAAAGGGTTGAAAGATGATTTTCCAACTTTCTTTCAACTCTTTTACACTCAATGCACTCAAAACCGATAGAATCGGAGCTTGATATAACCTTCTACTCTTTCTTGTTAATGTGTGGTTCAAGATCCGGATTCTATCCATGAGATTACCAATTCCGGGTTAAACATGGAACACCGTCTCGAATAGTTAACTTGTCAGATTTGGGTGATTCCTGTCCGGTCAGGATTACCAAGTATGGATGAGGTTTCTGTTGCTTAACACGTTATCAAAACATCTCGATAAACGACAAACTATCAAAATGACCAAGGAAGAAGACGGCCAGGACACCAGAATGTAGTGCCGCCCGATCGGACTGCTGTCCGAACGGATTGACACTCGATCGGATTGTCACCCGATCGGCTTGCAACTTGGCCCCACACTTAAATTTTTTTTTCAAACTTTGAAGGATAAACATTGAACGAAGTGCTGCCCGATTGGACTACCACCCGATCGGACTACCACTCGACCATGTGATGTTCTGATTTCAATACTTTAACAATTTTCAACATGTTCAATGCCAGCGGATTGCCACACGATCGGACTACAATCCGATCGAGTGACAAACTGCTTTGAACTTGTTCTCACTAAAGTGTCCAACCAATCGGATTGTCGCCCGATCGAACGTTCGTCCGATCGACCGACCTGAAAGGTAGTGATACTTCTATGTTTTTAAAATGCTACAACGAAAACTTCAAAGGACAAGCCATCATACACAAACACATCCTTCCCAAAGGAAGAAACAACCCACTCGAAAGGTCACCCGATCGAATGACCATCCGAACGGGTTGTCACCCGAACGACCGACCACCCGATCGGACTACCATTCGATCGGATTGCTGTCCGACCCACTTACACTTTACACCGTTTTACGCGTCGCTTATCGTTATGCTATCGTTCTGATCAGGCTAACCCTTACTCTCTAGCGCTCCCTTCAATCCACCAATCGTTGTGAGTATACTCGATCCCTTTTTGCTTTACGCACTTTTGGGTGTTACATACGTTACTTATTCTAAATCACATCAAACACACTACGCAATACTTTAATCGCTAACCAATTACCGCATGTTATACGTGGCTTAATGAATGCTTGTTTGTTATGTTTACACATGGAATGCTGTCTACCTGCCTTAGCAACGATAGTACTCTTTGTTTGGACTCAGCACCTGTTCACTCAGGGGTTGTTAAGGACAATTTGTTACATGGCTCACAGTGGTGAGTGTGTATTACGAACCGCCTTGGGCAGTCAACCCGCAGTCATTGGTATCGATAGGTTCATGTCGATAACTAACATGCCTCATTTTACACTGTGTACGTGCTGGTTATGCGTAACTATTTCGAACTCTACTATATCTATTAAACTTGTATGCTCACCTTTACACTATGTGTATTGACTTTTACTTTAACGTATATGGCAGGTGCTTAGGATGCTTATATGCTTAGCTTGCTGTGAAATCGAGGCTAGGAAAGGTTTAGAAACAAATAAACAATTGTCTGTATTTTTGAAATCTGAGTTGTCGGAACAGAACAATTTGACTAGATCTTATCTGTAATAATTATGTTATCTTTTATGACATGGTATGGGACATGTTACTTTAAATAATTAGTAATTATAGTTGTTATGGAAACTTCTGGACAATCTGTTTCGCTCAGTGTCGGGCCCCGATGATTCCGCCATCAGTTGGGGTGTGACCGATCGGTATCAGAGCCATAACTATAGGGAATTAGGCCAGACTCGACCTAGTCCGGGTCGATGTCTTAGAAACGACCTAGTCTATAGTTAGGTACCAACAGACCGACTTGTGCGTACCCTTAGGGGTGCTGTATGAGCTTACTTGCTATATCCCGCTATTCTCTCTTGCATTACACTATCACAGCACTATTATTCGAAAATGAACGGGTGATTTGGTCGAGATTAGGTGTGAAAACCGTAAAATCTCGATTTAATCGCTTGTTCGAGCTGTATTTATCTATAAAACACGAGAATTTGCATTGAATCAGGAGTGAAATCTGTACTTTAACACGGATTTTCGTCTCTATTTTTATCAAAAACAGGAACAAGGTTGTTAAGTTAGGGGTGAAACCCGAATCTTGACGACTTATTTCGGCTCATTTTGTTTTACAAAACTCTCACCAAGGTCTCGACGGACTCCAATGACCTGAAGTCGCGCTTTAACTGGAAGGATGCATGCCATTCGCCCAGATTCGAGGCGAGAGCACAGTCCCGATGGCCAAAGTGTGTACGAAAAGTCTTGGTGAATAGTCGAATCACTTTGGTTAGTCAAAGTCTAACCAGCCGAAGACAATCTATTCTCGATTTTTATGTGTTTCGATTCTGAGCTCGCTACTGCCGACTCTAATATTTGCCGATTTTATGTGTTTTATGTGATTTATCTGTTTATGTGTTATGATTTTTTGGTAATATATTTGCTTTCGCTCTTCGCTTCGATCGACACACGCGACTCACACTGCACTTCTATCTCAATACGCTAACAAATCGCTACTATTTGAGGAACTACCGTGTGCCATGTTGCTCGCTATGTATTCGATAATCGCAATCGCTAATCCCGAACGCTAGCGGACTTTGAATGATAGGTTTCTGTATTCTGACCGCCTCTGTATGCTCTATGGTGAATTATGTGCTTCTGTATTACTGTGCCTTACGTGCTTATGTGCTTCTGTGCTTATGTGAATGTGTGATTATGTGCCTATGTGGTTGCGTGAATATACGTGTTCCTAAGCTTTAGTAGTAATTAGGCGTGTGAGGTGAGATTCGATTATATTGTGTTGAGTCCTGTGGCGATGTCTGTTGCAGACAATGTCATCGTCTGGATCTCGCGCTACCCGCACTGCTCGCCAAAACCATAAAGACAAACGCCTTGCTGCTCTCGTCACCAAGCAAGTAGCAAAGGCTGTTCCTCAGATCGTGAGTGAACTGTATGAGAACATGAGCAAATCGTCCGAAGAATCCAGGACTGAAACCCCCGAAGCTGCTTTCAGCTTCAAGCAGTTCAAGGCATGCGGACCGAAAGAGTTCACTGGCGAAGAAGGCCCTACAGCCTTGTTTCAATGGTTCGACTCAATCGAGGTCACCTTGCGTCAGAGTGGATGTCCTGACAATCTCCGCACTCTGAATGCTACCGGCGTCTTCCAGTCCCGCGCTTTAGACTGGTGGACGGCCGAGAGGAACAAACGCAATAATGATTCAGCCTATGGTCGGTCATGGGATGAGTTGAAGAACGTTATGCTCGATGAGTTTTGTCCTCCCCATGAGCGCCAAAAGCTGGAGGACGAACTCTGGCACATTAAGCAGAAAGATGGTGACAACGCTGCCCTCACTGCTCGCTTCAAGCAGCTCAGTATCATCTGTCCCGATCAAGTGAAGACTACCGACATAACGATCAAGAAGTACATCCGCGTTCTGCCGGATTGTGTTGCAGATTTCGTGCATGCTTCCAAGCCAGCAACAATCGAAGAAACTTACTTACTTGCCGCTGAAATCAACGACAAGCGAGTGAAAGCTGGTTTTTGGGATAAAGCTTCAAAGAACCTGCACCAAGCTACCGTCTCACCAACCGCTGACACCGCCGCCACTGCATCGCAGTCATTAAAGTCCTCTCGTCGCAAGAGGAAGAACAACAACAGCAGCTCCAGCAACAAGAACTGTGCTATCACAACCACTGCTGCTCCACTCCAAGCCGTACCGGCTCAGCAGCAACCCCAACACCGATCAGCTCCAGCGCCAGTTACCTATGCACCGCCTGCAAAGCGTGCATATACAGGTCCTCACCCTGCTTTCCTGACCTGTACTTATCATCACCCGGTGGGTATCGCCTGCCGATTTTGCGTACACTGCAATATGTATGGCCACTTCACCGCCAACTGCCGTACTGGTCCCCGCCAAGCACCAGCTCAAGCTACTGCTCATCAAGCTTTGCTCCCAGCCCCTCAAGGCCAACAAGCGGCTCAGGCACCCGCGGTCAATGCCAGAGTCTGCTTCGCATGTGGTGATCCCAACCACTTTGCGAACATGTGCCTGAACAGGGTTGTGAAACAAGAGCCCCAGCAGCAGCATCCTCAGCAACAACAACAGCAGTAGCAACAGCCTCAACAACAACAGCAACAAGCCGCCCGCGCCAGAACTTTCAATATCAATGCACGCCAAGCCCAAGCCGACAACAACATGGTACGTTTCTTGTGAACGGTATTTATGCTTCGTGTTTGTTTGATACTGAAGCCGATAACTGTTTTATTTCGTTTGAATTCAAGAAGCTACTTAATCATAAGCGCTCCCATCTCCCCTCGACGTTCGATGTCGAAGTCGCCACTGGAAGAACTGTCGCCGTAAATTCTGTTCTTCGTGATTGTACTCTTGAACTCAACAATCACATCTTTCCGATTGACCTTATTCCGATGCAGCTCGGAAGTTTTGACATCATAGTACGCATGGACTTTCTTCGCGAAAACCATGCTGAAGTCGTGTGCTTTGATAAGATGATTCGATTCGCGCTCACTAATGGTGATTTATTGTGTGTTTATGGTGAAACTCCCTCGAAGGGTCTCAAGCTTATGTCATGTGTCCAAGCTAGCAAGTATCTCCGCAAGGAATACAGAGCTTTCTTGGTTAACATTGTAGTAGCGGAGAATGAAAAGAAAAGGAAGACAGAAGTGAAAGACGTTCCTGTGGTTCGTGAATTTTGTAACGCCCCGCGTTTTCATACTTTCTATATTTAGAAACCATCGTTTGTAAAACTATTTTTGGAAACTTCGAAGTCTCGTAATCGTTCTTTCATTAAAAGCAATGCAAAATCCGAGACTTGAATCATGAATAAAACTCGTATTTTGTTACGAATATGTTAAACACACTTTATATATGCTCATACATTCAATTTCGTGGAACAATTGATACTTATTCGTAATTCTTGGGAACTATGTGCTAAACTTGCAATTATGTGAAACTTATGCATAAAACATGCTTTGAGCGTAAACGATACATGTATACGACCTTCATACGCTTAATTATACTTTGATTATGTTCCTCATACCTTATTTGGCCTTAAACTATGCTTAAATGGCAAGTCTAGTCCTTAAAACACATTAAAAACCCTAAAATATAAACTACAGGGGCCTAAATGTCAAAAATCAAACTTAATTTCAGAAGCCATGCAGTGGCGTAGCGCGAGCACTAAGGCCTTAGTGCTAGCGCTATGCGAGCACCTTGTTTCGACAGATTGTGTGTTTCTTCAGCGAAAATGCACGAAATCCCAAGTTCCAACTTCACCCAATCACCTCTAATCCACCTCTAATCACCTCCAATCAACTCTAAACTCCTCCACTATAAATAAACACCCTCTCCAAGCATTTTGACACTTTCACAACTCTCTACAACTCACAAATTCACTCTCAAATCAGTTGCAAATATGCATTTTCGGACAGATTCATACACTTGCACTAAAGTGAGCATAACTTGCTCATTTCTCAACGAAATCACTCGATTCTTCTTCCTACTTGCTTGGATAATCATAGGGTATGATTCCTTGACTTCTCCTTGGAGAAATCAGACCTGGAAATCCCCTGAAATGATCCAAAAACTTTCTGTTTTGTTTGATGTTATTCAAAAACTTGTTTAAACTTATCCAACTTGTGTCTAACACATCTCACACCAATGTCCTAATGCTTACAACCTCTCTTATGGTTGGTTAAGCTTAAAAACATGGTTGAGACACTTGAAATCAGAGGATTAAACCTCAAATACTTTCTGTTTTGATAGGGTTTTCAACCCACAAATCATGTAAAGCTTAGATCTTCATGAATGAGTGATTATGGAACAACTTGGGTTGTCCTACATAGAATCCTCACATGATTTGATGATTTCTCATAGATTAGGTTATTTATATTATTGTACTAATCCTAGTTCGTGACCCTCCTTGGTTGTTTTTACATCAAGTGAAGTGGTGAACATACAAGGGGTTCCTAAACGGAAGCTAGTTCTTCCTACCCCATACTTGACATCCATGACTACTCGAGGTGCCTAAATGAAGATTCTAATCTTCTACCTCCTACTTGAATTATTGGACTAAATAATATGCAATAGATATATATATACACTCATTCGAACCTTTGACGTTGAACTTGTGTTTACATGTTAAAGTAGTAGAACATCATATAAGACCTAAACCTTGTTGTGATTCTTATGGGTGTTCAACTCATGAAAACATTATCATAACCCTTGTGGTTACCAAGTGTCATACAAGTGTTAAGTGTTGAAGATGATTATTTTCACATGTTATTCTCATATCTTATTTTTATGTTGTTTTAAATACCGAGTCTTGTCTCTATGCATACTTGAACTTTAACCCTTACACATTCAATCTTTTAACCTCATCAACTCGTCATAAATTGGATAATCGGAAAGCATATGCAAACTTTGTGAGTATACTCGTATTTCCCCCTTTTTACTTTTACCACTTTTGGGGTGTAACATGTTCACTTATCAACAACTTACACATGAACATTTTTGCTTAAACACATCAACATTCCTATAACATGCTTGTATACGTGATTGCTTGATACTTTAAACTTGGGTGAAACTTTATGTGTTGAACTTATCATTAACTTGTATGAGCCTAACCGTGACATATGTAGCGCTATAGGATTGACGCCCCGCCCGTTAAACTTGGGGTTATGTCATGCAGCATCTCGCGTCTCTTTTGGGTTGATATGTTAGACACATGCCAAATTTATTGTTTATCTTGAATCACATGCTTGCTATGAGGAATTGTTCGAAACTTATCTCTTGCTATGTATGTACCAAACTTGTATACTCGCCTTTGCTTTTGCATTGAACTTTATTTTAAACATGTTACAGGTTGAGGATGATGATGCTATGAAATGAAGTAGCGTTGATGCCTAGATACACACATAGACGTTTAGGTCAAATACATTGTATAAATGTCATATTTGTTGACGTATTGTTTTCTTGTATTTAACATGTTGTATTTCAAATTTCATGTATTGTTACATTTATTTATGAAAGAAATCAATTTATCTTTAATTCTATTGTCACAATTTAGTGTTATGATGTCTCGAGCAATCTTCACACTTCGTCTCATCCCGATGTTTCCGCCATTGGTTGGGGTGTGACAGATTGGTATCAGAGCCATAACTATAGGGAATTAGGAAAAGTAGGAATGCTTTTACCTAGTCTATAGTTTTAGAGTCTTATTCGTATATTTTGCTCGAACAACTACATGATACTTTGTTTGTTTCTTATTTATGCTAATTTAGACATATGTATCACTCGTGAGAAATATTCAACATGTTATTCTTATGCATTAATGCTTGTCTTATTATGTGTTAATACGTGCTTCATTGTTCGATTCTTTACGTGTTACTCTAAACATATTTCTCTATGTGTTAATACATGTTTTATCATTTCGTCATCCAAGCACCATTCTTGATATGCTTCCTTATGTGTTTATACTTGTTTATGTATTTCCTTGACATACACTTCCCTCATACATTTTTCACGGTATTTCTAAATCCGAAAACACTCATAATACACAAACGAGACGACTTCACCAAAATAGGCGTGAAACCCACAATTTGGTGAATGACTCTCAATCCTTCTACTCTTCTTTTTACACGAAATTCACCACCAAGTTAGGAGTGAAATCCTCACCTTGATGGAGAAATTCGAATTTCAAATTCTAGTGGACCCTCGTCAAAGTGTCAAAAATTAACTTTTGACCCGGCGAGTACTAACCACACTTAGGATACTAAATCGCCAAGTTAGGGGTGAAACCCGCACCTTGTCGACTAGTTCCACTCTTTGATTTTCATTAATCCCGCCAAGTCTCGAATTTTCAATTGAATTGGGGACATGTAGTAACCGGAAGGGTAAATACCGTTAACCGACTTGTCGGCAAGAGTATTTCACCTATTAGGCCAAAGCATGCTCCTCAAATTCGAAAGACTTTTCGACCACTTTGGTTAGTCAACGTTCCGTTTTGGAACCATCCCAAATTTAATCAAACATACGTTATATTATTTACTTTATTAGATGCAATCTTTCAAATTCAAATTTGCTTTCGATATTTTCTTCTCACACACGCATCATACTAAATCTTTTTCATACACCTATACATATGCATGATTTCATATAATTTAAATTCGTATTTCTTGTAACGAAAGGTGGAGACGCATCATCGAGATAGGAGTGATTTCCTTACCTTGACGATTAACTCCACTCCCCTTTTTCCTTAAAACGATCTCCCAACAAGTTCGGGGTGATTCCCTTACCTATGTGATCGTTACCAAAACGCCTCTTCAAAATATCTTATTATGCAAACTCGATCATGTTTTATATCTAAATTATTGATCATTATTCAAAATACATACGTGTACGATTTCAAAATATATTGCCTTATCAAGCGTATTTTCTATCCTACAACCTATTTTCACCTAACTCATATACACGAGATTCTTAACTTATCTTAAACGTTTTACTACACAAAATTTCCAAACCTTACGAAATGCTACCCATCAACTTAATCGGTCCAAGGAATCTTTGCCCACGAACTCTATATTCGACTTAATCACTAAAACGCACTCATGATACATATCATCAAACTAAAGGCTTTCATTCCCAATCGGAGGATCAAACCAACATTTCTTTTACACCTATAAGATCTTATGGATGTTATATGATCGTTTTACCAAAGACTCTTTTCTTAACATCAACAAATCATTTGTTAGAACTTTTAACAATCACTAAGTTTTGTTGCTAAAATTCTTTTCTAAGGATCCTCGTTTTCACAAGAACCTCCTAAATTCATAACTTCTTGTTTAATGAAATGAATTTACCTTTGATTGAAAACCTTTTTACACCAATTTACAAAACACGTGGGCAAGAAGACTTCTTGGAGACCGACCATCCTTGGATTTCGTAAACTCTTTTAAAACAAAAAGTAGCATTTCCATTCATTACAAAATGCATTATGCTTAACCCACGAGTGCCATATATCCTTTTACATATGCAACTATATTCTACATTTCAAACCAAGCTCACCCAATTTTGATACGATAAACTCAACGTTTCGTTTAAACAACTATACACACATTTCATCATACACGTTTTAGTCATTTTAACGCAACAATTCACTTATAATCATTCGTATTTACATACTTAACCTTTTGGACGATCCTATACACCTAAATCCGTGATGTTATGCCTATACTTATAATCGCATTCATACTTATACTCATACGTTTCATGTTTTACTTATACTCATACGTTTCATGACTTTACCTATACTCATATATCTCATGTTTTACTTATACTCATACGTTTCATGATTTGACCTATACTCATATATTTCATGTTTTCACTTATACTCATACGTTTGCGTGCTTATACATATACACATACTACTTCCACGTCTTACGTTTATGCTTATACATACATTCGAATTCATACTTATATTCATGCTAGAAGCTTTCATTCATACACATGATTCATACATTCGTACTTATACGCGAGCGTAATCCGAGGGGTTCGCTTGCGTGGGTCCCATACATACTTAAGCATGGACTTGCTTACATACTACATTCTTACACGTGCACATTCTTAATTTTTTTTAAATTATGAATACCCTAATTCATACACAACTAGTACAAGCTATGCGGATCAGGCGACGATCAATATAATCACGGGTGCACATGGGATTATAGTGATAGGCGTATGAGAACCATAGAGTGTACTACTGTGTATGGTAAGACACGGAACGTAACATGACACCGAATACGAAACGGACGTATTGTGGTCAAGACATGGTGGATACGCCACTGGTACTTCCTATATATAAGTGTTTTCACCACGTTACCTAACTTTCGTAAAACGTGTCATGAGAAATTCAGTGTTTTATAGACCTATTTAGACCTAATACAACTTTAGACAACTCACAAATGCATTATATCCGGTTATCCACGACGAGACTTCATTCTTAACACACTATGTTCATCTACCCAACACTTATGCTATTCTTGTACTTACACTCTTTAATAGTCATTCGTTCACTCTATACTCGAATGATTCTCCTTATCCCTTTTTAATTCGTACAGACCTCGTTCGCAATCAAGCTTGTTTAAACATTCGGGTCCTAACTTACCTCGTTACCCATAAAATAGTCTTCCTATTCTGGACTCTTGTGTAACTGTACTTAGTATACCTTTAATGCTTTATTTAAAGTACCAAACCTTCTCGTTTCACTCAATAAACAATTTTCTACAAATGTGATTAGTTACCACGTTCCATCAAAATACAAACCATTTGTCAACATCTTCTTTCTTAATACGTCACTTTTCATTTATTACGTCACCTTTTTAAATACGTCGCCAATTTAAGCTATTCAAACTTGCTTAGACACACTTCACCTATATACGCACCCACATATTTTCAACTATGTTAGATACCTCAAATCATTTTAAACAATGAACACACTCACGAATTTACCTTGTCACTCTCCTAAGTTTTGTACCTTTCAAAAGGTTTCAAAATTTCAAGTCTCAAATTTTTACAAAAACTTTTCAAGTCTACCTCTTGAATAAATTTCGGGACGAAATTTCCTAAAGGAGGGGAGACTGTAACGCCCCGCGTTTTCATACTTTCTATATTTAGAAACCATCGTTTGTAAAACTATTTTTGGAAACTTCGAAGTCTCGTAATCGTTCTTTCATTAAAAGCAATGCAAAATCCGAGACTTGAATCATGAATAAAACTCGTATTTTGTTACGAATATGTTAAACACACTTTATATATGCTCATACATTCAATTTCGTGGAACAATTGATACTTATTCGTAATTCTTGGGAACTATGTGCTAAACTTGCAATTATGTGAAACTTATGCATAAAACATGCTTTGAGCGTAAACGATACATGTATACGACCTTCATACGCTTAATTATACTTTGATTATGTTCCTCATACCTTATTTGGCCTTAAACTATGCTTAAATGGCAAGTCTAGTCCTTAAAACACATTAAAAACCCTAAAATATAAACTACAGGGGCCTAAATGTCAAAAATCAAACTTAATTTCAGAAGCCATGCAGTGGCGTAGCGCGAGCACTAAGGCCTTAGTGCTAGCGCTACGCGAGCACCTTGTTTCGACAGATTGTGTGTTTCTTCAGCGAAAATGCACGAAATCCCAAGTTCCAACCTCACCCAATCACCTCTAATCCACCTCTAATCACCTCCAATCAACTCTAAACTCCTCCACTATAAATAAACACCCTCTCCAAGCATTTTGACACTTTCACAACTCTCTACAACTCACAAATTCACTCTCAAATCAGTTGCAAATATGCATTTTCGGACAGATTCATACACTTGCACTAAAGTGAGCATAACTTGCTCATTTCTCAACGAAATCACTCGATTCTTCTTCCTACTTGCTTGGATAATCATAGGGTATGATTCCTTGACTTCTCCTTGGAGAAATCAGACCTGGAAATCCCCTGAAATGATCCAAAAACTTTCTGTTTTGTTTGATGTTATTCAAAAACTTGTTTAAACTTATCCAACTTGTGTCTAACACATCTCACACCAATGTCCTAATGCTTACAACCTCTCTTATGGTTGGTTAAGCTTAAAAACATGGTTGAGACACTTGAAATCACAGGATTAAACCTCAAATACTTTCTGTTTTGATAGGGTTTTCAACCCACAAATCATGTAAAGCTTAGATCTTGATGAATGAGTGATTATGGAACAACTTGGGTTGTCCTACATAGAATCCTCACATGATTTGATGATTTCTCATAGATTAGGTTATTTATATTATTGTACTAATCCTAGTTCGTGACCCTCCTTGGTTGTTTTTACATCAAGTGAAGTGGTGAACATACAAGGGGCTCCTAAACGGAAGCTAGTTCTTCCTACCCCATACTTGACATCCATGACTACTCGAGGTGCCTAAATGAAGATTCTAATCTTCTACCTCCTACTTGAATTATTGGACTAAATAATATGCAATAGATATATATATACACTCATTCGAACCTTTGACGTTGAACTTGTGTTTACATGTTAAAGTAGTAGAACATCATATAAGACCTAAACCTTGTTGTGATTCTTATGGGTGTTCAACTCATGAAAACATTATCATAACCCTTGTGGTTACCAAGTGTCATACAAGTGTTAAGTGTTGAAGATGATTATTTTCACATGTTATTCTCATATCTTATTTTTATGTTGTTTTAAATACCGAGTCTTGTCTCTATGCATACTTGAACTTTAACCCTTACACATTCAATCTTTTAACCTCATCAACTCGTCATAAATTGGATAATCGGAAAGCATATGAAAACTTTGTGAGTATACTCGTATTTCCCCCTTTTTACTTTTACCACTTTTGGGGTGTAACATGTTCACTTATCAACAACTTACACATGAACATTTTTGCTTAAACACATCAACATTCCTATAACATGCTTGTATACGTGATTGCTTGATACTTTAAACTTGGGTGAAACTTTATGTGTTGAACTTATCATTAACTTGTATGAGCCTAACCGTGACATATGTAGCGCTATAGGATTGACGCCCCGCCCGTTAAACTTGGGGTTATGTCATGCAGCATCTCGCGTCTCTTTTGGGTTGATATGTTAGACACATGCCAAATTTATTGTTTATCTTGAATCACATGCTTGCTATGAGGAATTGTTCGAAACTTATCTCTTGCTATGTATGTACCAAACTTGTATACTCGCCTTTGCTTTTGCATTGAACTTTATTTTAAACATGTTACAGGTTGAGGATGATGATGCTATGAAATGAAGTAGCGTTGATGCCTAGATACACACATAGACGTTTAGGTCAAATACATTGTATAAATGTCATATTTGTTGACGTATTGTTTTCTTGTATTTAACATGTTGTATTTCAAATTTCATGTATTGTTACATTTATTTATGAAAGAAATCAATTTATCTTTAATTCTATTGTCACAATTTAGTGTTATGATGTCTCGAGCAATCTTCACACTTCGTCTCATCCCGATGTTTCCGCCATTGGTTGGGGTGTGACAAATTTCCTAATGTATTTCCTGATGATCTTCCCGGACTTCCGCTAAGTCATGATATCGACTTTCGTATCGACCTCATTCCTGGAGCAAACCCTATTGCTAGAGCTCCTTATCGACTTACCCCATCCGAAATGCTTGAACTCTCGAGTCAGCTCCAGGAATTGCTTGATAAAGGCTTCATTCGCCCGAGCACCTCTCCATGGGGTGCTCCAGTCCTTTTCGTCAAAAAGAAGGATGGGTCTTCAGGATGTGCATCGACTATCGGGAGTTGAATAAGTTAACCATCAAGAATCGTTATCCCCTGCCTCGAATTGATGATTTGTTTGATCAGCTACAAGGTGCTACGTGTTTCTCCAAGATCGATCTACGCTCAGGCTATCACCAACTACGCATTCAAGAGGAGGATATACCCAAAACCGCTTTTTGCACTCGATACGGCCACTATGAGTTCGTTGTTATGCCTTTTGGTTTAACCAACGCACCCGCGGTTTTCATGGATCTGATGAATCGGGTGTGTAAACCATTTCTTGACCGCTTTGTCATCGTGTTCATCGATGATATCCTGATCTATTCCAAGTCGAAAGGCGAACATGCGCAACATCTATGTTTGGTTCTCGAGCTACTCCAAGGGAATCGACTCTATGCCAAGTTCTCCAAGTGTGAATTCTGGCTGGAGGAGGTTCAATTCCTCGCTCACATTGTCAATAGTCAAGGTATCCATGTCGATTCCGCGAAGATTGAAGCAGTTAAGAGTTGGGTTACGCCGAAGAACCCGTCTGAAGTCCGTTCTGTTCTCGGACTAGCGGGCTATTATTGTCGATTTATCGAGGGATTTTCAAAAATCGCTATGCCGCTTACCGCTCTCACGCATAAAGACAAGCCTTTTGTTTGGGGAACTGAACAAGAGTCTGCTTTCCAAACCCTCAAGCATATGCTTTGCAATGCTCCCGTCCTCACTTTACCCGACGGAAACGACGACTTCATTGTCTATTGCGATGCCTCAAACCTTGGTCTTGGTTGTGTTCTCATGCAACGAGGCAAGGTTATCGCTTACACATCTCGTCAGCTCAAGATCCACGAGAAGAACTATACAACCCACGACCTTGAGCTAGGCACAATTGTTTTTGCGTTGAAGATTTTAGCGACACTACCTATATGGTACTAAGTGTACGGTCTTCACCGACCATAGGAGCCTACAACATATATTCAACCAGAGAGAACTTAATATGCGTCAACACCGATGGGTAGAACTTCTCAACGATTATGACTGTGAGATTCGTTATCACCCGGGCAAAGAAAATGTCGTTGCCGATGCTTTAAGCTGACGAAGCTATCTGCATAGCATTCCTAATATTCCAGCCCAGCATCATCTCGAAACCCTCATCCGCGAAGCCCAGCATGCATGTTTTACCGAACGCACTCTGAAGAAGGAAAGAATCCACCACGATGGAGCCCATCTTGTTAATAAGTCGAATGGGATATTCCATTATCTGGACCGAATTTGGATCCCTAAGCGGAACGATTTGCGACAGATTTTGATGGATGAAGCCCACAAATCTCGGTATTCTATTCATCCCGGTGCCGATAAAATGTACCAGGACCTTCGCTACAAGTACTGGTGGCCGGGCATGAAGAGGGATATCGCTCTCTACGTTGGAAGATGCTTGACTTGCTCAAAGGTTAAGGCTGAACACCAAAGACCCTTTGGCTTACTCGAACAACCCCCGATCCCTATATGGAAGTGGGAGAGCATAACCATGGACTTCATAACGAAACTCCCGCGCACGCCATCGGGTCACGACAGCATCTGGGTTGTCGTCGACCGTTTGACCAAATCTGCTCACTTTCTACCAATATGAGAAGACTACAAGGTAGAATGATTAGCCCGAATCTACACCGATGAGATCATTTGTCGACATGGGACGCCTCGCGACATGATCTCTGACCGTGATGCTCGGTTTACCTCGTGATTGTGGGAAACATTTCAAGCAGCTCTTGGTACTACGCTTAATCTAAGTACCGCATTCCACCCTCAAACCGATGGTTAGACTGAGAGAACGATTCGAACCCTTGAAGACATGCTCCGTTCGTGTGTCATAGATTTCGATGGTAATTGGGACGCTTACCTGCCGTTAGTCAAATTCTCGTATAATAACAATTATCATTCCAGCATTCAAATGGCACCGTTTGAGGCTTTATATGGAAGAAGATGTCGATCGCCTATTGTATGGCACGAGATCGGGCACTCGCAATTAACCGGTCCTGAGCTATTGCAAGAAACGGCTGACAAAGTCCCCCAAATTCGAGACAATCTGCTGAAAGCTCGGAGTCGTCAGAAAAGTTACGCCGATAGACGACACAAGCCCCTTGAATTTGACGTTGGCGACTACGTACTCCTAAAGTTATCACCTTGGAAGGGTGTGGTCCGATTCGGAAAGAAAGGGAAACTAGCGCCTCGATATGTTGGACCTTTTAAGATTCTGGAAAGGATCGGAAAAGTCGCCTACAGACTCGAACTACCGGAGGAACTTAGTAACGTCCACCCAACTTTCCATGTTTCGAACCTTCGAAAGTGACTAGCTGAGCATGATTTAATTGTACCTCTCGATGATCTTCAAATAAACGAAACACTATACTTCGTGGAGAAGCCTGTCGAGATCATGGATCGCCATACCAAGCAGCTCAGACGCTCGCGCATTCCTATTGTGAAGGTCCGATGGGAAGGTAAACGAGGCGCAGAGTTCACTTGGGAACTCGAAAGCGACATGAAGGCGAAGTACTCGCAGTTGTTTGTTACGGCTGAAGCCTAATTTCGGGACGAAATTCCCTTAAGTGGGGGAGGCTGTAACACCCCGTGTTTCGAAAGTCAACGTCAAATTCAAGATTGAAGTCAAAGGGAGACAAGATTGCTAATTGCGATCTGTCACTCCTCGCTCAATTTCTGTTTTGACTTCTTTGACTCGTAGATAGTCTATTTTATGCTTAACGTTAGTTGTATTATGTGGAGTACTTATTTATAATCGAGGTTTATTCGATATTTATCGCATATTTGATCGCTTATCGCTTATCGCAACCGCGCTCGTAACTCGAATTACGCGTTCTGGATATCGTTTTATGTGTGTGTGTGTGCCTTATGTGTTACATGTGCATGTTTACTTATGTTTACGTTTATGTTGTGGTGATTGATCGAAACGCAATCGAAACTCAATCTCAATCGAATCACAGACGCTAAACACAAGTAATTTAGGATGATTGTATGTTAGATATAGTAGTTGGGATTAAAAGTAACTTGAATAGGAAACTCTATCGCATCGCAACGCTCGCAATCGCAATCGAAATGGCAAAACCCGTCACACCGAACACTCGAATCAAGTGGCTAATCAACCCAGTAACCAGCCGATCGACCAGCCGCTCTATCGAGCTACCACTCGATCGACCAGCCATTCGATCAGGCTGCCACCTGATCGACCAGCCCCTCTCCTCCCCTTTCCTTTTTGGGAAACCCTATAAATACCCCTGTCAACATCACAACTTACCACTTTTGCACTCTCCTGTCCGACCAGCACTCCAATCTCACCTTTTCTTCGATTTCTCGCGATTCCGGTAAGATCTCAACCTAAATCTTGTACTTTCTTAATCAACACGCACTCCTACACCTTTCTATCTTTTGATTCTTAACTTTTAACCGTGAAATCACTAGATTTGAGGTGTTCTAGGATGATGTCATCATGGTGTTCTTGAGAACTTCATGTTTTGGCTTCAATCCACCAAGAACAACTTAGATCTAACCGATTTCCACATAAATAAACAAAGATCTTGCATAAATCTAAACATGTTCATGGTAAAAAAAGGGTTGAAAGATGATTTTGCAACTTTCTTTCAACTCTTTTACACTCAATGCACTCAAAACTGATAGAATCGGAGCTTGATCTAACCTTCTACTCTTTCTTGTTAATGTGTAGTTCAAGATCCGGATTCTATCCACGAGATTACCGATTTCGGGTTAAACATGGAACACCGTCTCAGACAGTTAACTGGTCGGATTTGGGTGATTCCTGTCCGGTCAGGATTACCAAGTATGGACGAGGTTTCTATTGCTTAACACGTTATCAAAACATCTCGATAAACGACAAACTATCAAAATAACCAAGGAAGAAGACGACCGGGACACCAGAATGGAGTGCCGCCCGATCGGACTGCTGTCCGAACGGATTGACACCCGATCGGATTGTCACCCGGCCGGCTTGCACCTTGGCCCCACACTTCACTTTTATTTTCAAACTTTGAAGGATAAACATTGAATGAAGTGCTGCCCGATCGGACTACCACTCGACCATGTGATGTTCTGACTTCAATACTTAAACAATTTTCAACATGTTTAATGCCAGTGGATTGCCACCCGATCGGACTACAATCCGATCGAGTTACAAACTGCTGTGAACTTGTTCTCACTAAAGTGTCCAACCAATCGGATTGTCGCCCGATCAAACGTTCTTCCAATCGACCGACCTGAAAGGTAGTGATACTTCTATGTTTTCAAAATGTTACAACGAAAACTTCAAAGGACAAGCCATCATACACAAACACATCCTTCCCAAAGGAAGAAACAACCCACTCGAAAGGTCACCCGATCGAATGACCATCCGAACGGGTTGTCACCCGAACGACCGACCACCCAATCGGACTACCATTCGATCGGATTGCTGTCCGACCCACTTACACTTTACACCGTTTTACGCGTCGCTTATCGTTATGCTATCGTTCTGATCAGGCTAACCCTTACTCTCTAGCGCTCCCTTCAATCCACCAATCGCTGTGAGTATACTCGATCCCTTTTTGCTTTACGCACTTTTGGGTGTTACATACGTTACTTATTCTAAATCACATCAAACACACTACGCAATACTTTAATCGCTAACCAATTACCGCATGTTATACGTGGCTTAATGAATGCTTGTTTGTTATGTTTACACATGGAATGCTGTTTACCTGCCTTAGCAACGATAGTACTATTTGTTTGGACTCAGCACCTGTTCACTCAGGGGTTGTTAAGGATAATTTGTTACATGGCTCACAGTGGTGAGTGTGTATTACGAACTGCCTTGGGCAGTCAACCAGCAGTCATTGGTATCAATAGGTTCATGTCGATAACTAACATGCCTCATTTTACACTGTGTGCGTGCTGGTTATGCGTAACTATTTCGAACTCTACTATATCTATTAAACTTGTATGCTCACCTTTACACTATGTGTATTGACTTTTACTTTAACGTATGTGGCAGGTGCTTAGGATGCTTATATGCTTAGCTTGCTGTGAAATCGAGGCTAGGAAAGGTCTAGAAACAAATAAACAATTGTCTGTATTTTTGAAATCTGAGTTGTCGGAACAGAACAATTTGACTAGATCTTGTCTGTAATGATTATGTTATCTTTTATGACATGGTATGAGACATGTTACTTTAAATAATTGGTAATTATAGTTGTTATGGAAACTTCTGGACAATCTGTTTCGCTCAGTGTCGTGCCCCGATGATCCCGCCATAGGTTGGGGTGTGACAGGCTAGATAGATCAGTTTCTCGCTACGGTATGTATTGACGGAGGCGATAGACATAAATGCACTAACAATCCGGATGTCGGATTTTAACTCCATGTGATGGAGAATCAAATTACGATCGTGTAGGAAAAAGAATCACGCGAATCGGATAAGTAGAATGAAAGTTATGAGATTTTAAAGTTAGTAGTTCGGTTAAAATCGTAGCTGGGCAAGTGCAGCTGAAAGAACAAAACTGTCTGGTTAACGCTCTCGCGACCCGCGAAGACATGCAGTCTAGACTCTCACGGCCCGCGAGAGAAACTGACGATGGCAAAAAAAATTATTTTGTTTGTTTCATGTTGGAACTTGTTTAAACTTGTTTCTATGCTGTTAAAACTAACTTTTAAGTTGGTTTTGATTATAGGTGATTGATGCGGGTCCAAGTGTGGAGGAGCGGGCCATCTTGTATTTGGAGGCCCAAGATCGTGTAACAAAAGGGGCCTCACTAAAATGGCTCTAACTTGGGCTACGGGGGTCCGTTTTGGGCGTGCGACCAGGCGAAACGAACGTGAGAACGAGCTCCATTTTGCTGCAAATGGCCTATGGAGGTTTGGGTCATCGTCTGGGCCAAAAAACGCTTATTTCTATTAGTTATTTACGTTTTTATGTTTTTATGTTTTTTGAAGTGTTTTGGGCATTTTGTTTTTGGGCTTGTGTTTGGCCCATTGTCTTTTTTAGGCCCATTTCGAATTTTTGTCTCTATTTATATGCTTCCCTTGTAATTTGAAAGATCAGACTTCAATTTTGAATTAACTCAATTTTCACTTCAAATTATGTTCCCTTTGGGTTGAATTTTGGGGGTTTGGGGAAGTCAACACGGGTATTCGTAGAATCAACGTGTTTTGATCTTCGTTATCGTATCACGCATGACATTAGTGATTATCAAGAGTACCCGGATGAAGATCAAGCGACGAAAAAGTACCGAACACATGAAAAAGAAGCTTCTGCACGTTGTTTTGTCGTTATTTTTAAACGACGAACTCAATTACATTATGTTGTATATTTTTAAATTGTAAAAGTTTCAATAAGCCCGTATTTTTCAACATATATGTAATCATAATTACATGTTTATTTTCGTAAACCTTACGAAAACCGTTAATTAATAGTAAGGGTCTTACAAGTTGTAATCAGAGCTCATGGTTAAAGAGTAAAGTGTATTCGGTTCGAGACTTGATCGCAAAATCCGGTAAGTATATTTTATTAATAGTTTAGCATGTTAAAGTGTTGTAAACAACACAAAGGGTTATCATGTAATACACGTTACCCCAATGGAATTAATAAAGGATCGATATAGTCAACAAAATTACATGTGTTGACACGTATAGTGGAAAAGCCTCGTAATATAATACGGGCGTTCATTAAAGTCGAAATTATTAATTTTTATAAATGTTTTAGATGAAGGACACTCGCATCCGAAGATAGCGGGAGTTTAACAAATTGCGGATCTGACGAAGGAACAGTCCAAAGTATGATAAGCAGAGCATGCTCAACAAGGACCTAAACCGTGCAACGATCGTAAACATGGTTAATGGCATGGAAAGCCTGTTAGGGCAAGCATTACCAGGTTCACATTTTTAAATTTAATCGCACAAGTAGTAATATGCAACAAACACGTAGAGAATGACGGTTGTATATATATGATAAAACTTGGAAAACCTGAATACGAAATCTATTCAGGATGATGTTTCCAAGAGATATTTAATAGAAATATGTGTTGTTCACGATGATGAATAACAAAGATATAACAGGATTAATTCATATGGAAACTTGGACGGGAGTAATTATCCAAGTGGAAAACTCTCAATATAATGCTATTGAAAGAAGTAGCGATCACATTAACGAATGTGATTATATAATAGTCCGATAAAAAGGAAAACATTATATATGTTCAAGAATGGAACGGGAAAAACTAAAAATTGTTAAATAGCCATTGAATAAAGTTTTGCCAATTTAAATCAGTAATATAGAAACAATAGAGGTGTTACTAACATGGAGTGTAATGTGAAAATTATAAAAAGGTCATGTATACCATGTGTTGATCGCTTACTCTGACCAAGTAAGTGGTGAACACATGATACCATAAACTTCTTATGATGGACACATTTACGTCCGATGTAGTAAGGACGGGGTGAATGGGACGACCTAAAAGGTACCCAAAACGGATCAAATAAGTAAAATATTTGATAATAAACGTAAACGCAAGCCTGAAGACGGAAGCGTATTATGTCAGTATAACAAGCCCGATGGAAGGGACAAGAATCAAAGTAAATGAAAATACAAACCGAGCAATGAGAATGCTAAGGCATAGGGGATAAAGTTTAACTGTCATAAGTGATGAAATTCACGCGGACAAGTCAAACGAATTGAGGAAAGAATTAAGGACATGGTCGAATAAAAGCTATGGAATTCGCTAAGACGACCAAATAAATCAAAACGAAGTCTTAACGAATACCGAAAAAGTTGTAATAATGACGACTTCGGTAAAATACCCGATAGATGGGTAGGATTTCAGATGTACACGTAAACCAAGGGATGGGAACGCGGGTTAAAAGTCAAAAGACTCGGATTAAGAGTTATGACTAAAAGACAACAAGATTTTGCAAACATAAATTTAGAAAATTACGTTCAACTATTTCAAAATTGAACGGGTCGAATAAGGAATGAAGTTTGACGTTCACAAGTGATGAAATTTCACACGAACAAGTCAAACGAGTTAAATAAAGAATAACGCTTGATAATGTAAGAAAGCGTGAACCGAATAAATAAAAGCGCGAAATATTAACAAATCTATACAAAGGGTTATGGAAAATATAAAAAGGAAAACGCAAACCAAACAACGGGTGTGTTAAAAAACATTAAGATGAAAGAACCCGGGTAACGGACTGTAAAGAAATAGAGGCGTAAACCGAATAACGGTAAACGGAGAACAAACTGGCGCGTAAATGATGTAAGAAGTCATAGAGTCGGAAGATTAGTTCAAAAAGAAAACAAATGTAGCCTTAGACTACGGTCAAGGTCCATAGAATTCAAGAATGATAATGAGTGATTTCTAAACTTAAAAGGGTGCATTGACACCGAAAGTATATTTTTTAGAACGACGTGAGTAAAAGATGAATCTACGGGATCATCACAACTTTCGGGATTATAAGAAGTGTTAAGGTCTACGGGGCTAGAATGGCCCTCGGGTCACAAATACAAAGAAACAAACTATAGGGTATCACCTTAAAAAGGTAAAGATCTAACAAAATAACCTACGAGGCTAAGTGAAGGAACCTACGGGTCGATAAGGTAAAGCGTGGGGACTAGTTATGATTCCCCGCGTAAAATAATAACGAAAAGGAATAAATCTTTGATCGTCAATTCCCCGATGAGAGTAATTGACATAAGTTAAAGAAAAAAAAGAATGTTAAACTAAAAGTCAGTTTTAGTCAAAAGCAACGTTTGAACAAACATAAGTAGTATGAGGTGGCTTGGCAAATCGTAAACACACATAAGGCCGCAAACACACATAGATGCTCCGATGGAATTCCTAACTGTTGAAAATAGACATTAGTTCATTATCAATTTCACTATTAAGTTTTGTCTAATGGTTGTTTGTTTGTTTATATTTATTATATGTCAAATGCGCTTATTATCTCTGGAGTCTGGAGTATGCACTTGGGCTTGACACGAGAAGATTGACAAGACTTGGGCTTAACAAGGAGACTTGGGCTTACGAGAAGACTGTAAAGGTTGTTCGATGGTTATAACAAACACTTTAACAACCCAGACTATTAAGTCGGGTCAAGTTGTTAGCTTGGATCTATATAAGTAAACTTGTGGCTCTCATTTCATTATCTGAGATATTTTTGTACACATCGTTTCTCTCTCTTCAGTGGCTATTAGGGTTTCATCTGTTGAATCGTGTTGATTCGCAGATTGTTGTGAGTCTTTAGATTGTTTAGTTAAGATCATCATGTTGATGATCTTATGAGAGTGAGAGTATTGAAATTTCTCAGTTCGTAGTTGTATTGTTCAGATTCTTTGTTTGGGATAATAAAACTCTTTTTGGTTTGGGTATTTCCCGAGTTTTGAGTGTTTGATGTTCCCGAGTTTTGAGTGTTTGATACTTTAAATTTGACATCAAACACTCAAAACTAAGGAAATACCCAAACCAAAAAGAGTTTTATTATCCCAAACAAAGAATCTGAACAATACAATTACGAACTGAGAAATTTCAACACTCTCACTCTCATAAGATCATCAACACGATGATCTTAACTAAACAATCTAAAGACTCACAACAATCTGCGAATCAACATGATTCAACAGATGAAACCCTAGTCACCACTGAAGAGATAGAAACGATGTGTACAAAAATATCTCAGATAATGAATTGAGAGCCACAAGTTTGCTTATATAGATCCAAGCTAACAACTTGACCCGACTTAATAGTCCGGGTTGTTAAAGTAGTTATAACCACCGAACAGCCTTTACAGTCTTCTCGTAAGCCCAAGTCTCCTTGTTAAGCCCAACTCTTATCAGTCTTCTTGTGTCAAGCCCAAGTCCATACTCCAGACTCTAGAGATAATAAGCCCATTTGACATATAACAAATATAAACAAACAAACAACCATTAGACAAAACTTAATAATGAAATTGATAATGAACTAATGTCTATTTTCAACAGTTAGGAATTCCATCGGAGCATCTATGACGCAGTGTCGGAGCAAATGTCGGACCACGGGGATTAGGTTCGGCCCATTATGGTCCATATCTCTTTTTTAGTAAATTTGAACAACATATTACCAATCACAATCATCTAGGAGTTCTTCCAAGGTGTTTTAACATTTGACGGAGTATCATAAGAAGAGAAAATAGTCACAAGAATAACTTTGTAATATTGTAAGTACAACAAATTGTCCAAGAAAAGTGATATCTTAGAGGACGGAAGTAATCATAAAAGTAGCATTATGCCTTTTTACCCTATCAACAAAACGACTCCTATTCTTATACCATAATATATACCAACTGCACTCTTATTTATCTGACCAACTAACTCTCCTTTTTCACTTTAATAACTCTTTATTTTTAATATAATTTTAGTAGCACCTCTAAGGGCTAGTTTTATTTATTTATTTATAAATCAGTGCCCTCATGAAAAAGTGAGAAGTGAGGAAGAAATTCGTGGTCACTGACAAAGCCTATGGAATGAATGTAAAAGGAAGTAGGTGCATCAGAAAGCATTCATGCAGTCCTTTCTGATAGCATCAACCTGATATCCATCCGGGAAAAGCCCCATAATAATACCATAATACGATATTCTCCTGTATAATTTTACAAATTTACTGTTTAATTTACCTTGATACTATTGGTTCCTTTTTCTCACATCTGATCTATCTGTCTATCTCCCTTTCATTCTTTCTTTTTCATCTGCTCTATTTGTCTATCTCTCTTTCATTCTTTCTCCGCTTTTCATCTTTCTATTTCTCCATCAGATTAGTTCTGGTCGACACCACTCCGGAGAAGACGATTCCGATTACGAAGAACGCAATGCCAAATAAAAAAAACTGTGACGATGGTTGTTTTGGTCAAAAATTACCGAAGTAATTAAGTGATCAAATTAGTTAAGTGAGGTAGTGTGCTAGAAAAGAGTTTCAAAAATATGTTAATCAAATTACTTGCAAAAACAGTTTTAGGATACGGCTCAGGATATAGAGCTGTATCTGTGATCAAACAATGAGCAAAAATGTAAAAGGTGACACGTGATGTACGAGGAAAGCCCTTGATCAATCTAGATCGCCGGCATAAAACCTCGGGAGCTGACAATCGCAGCTGCCTTGTTCTTCTATTGCTTCACAAATCAGGATACAGTGCAGGATGTGGTACGGATCGACTAAGTGTTACAATGAAACTTGAATACAAGTGTAGTGTTTGCGATGAGCTAGAGAGTGAAAGTGTACGAGAGTGTTAGTGAAAATTGTGTGTTCTAAGCTGATCCGCCCCCATCTATTTATAGTAAAGATAAAATAACAAACTGCCCTAAACTTGCGGGATCCACCGAATATTCCTTCTTCGAACGTTGTAGACCTGGTCTTTCGGGCTCAACGTCTCTCCCTCAACAAATTCATCCGAGTCTTGAGGAGAAGAAGTCCTCTTGACCGTTAGCAAGTCTCATCCTTCAACCTGCACGTGGTTAATTCAATAAGCCTCAGGATATCGCCCAAGATGTTAGCAATATCCTCTTCTAGCATCCTGGTCACAGATAAACAAACAAAGGCAGGATATTGATCAGGATACGTATGTTAAGAAAATGACCCCTAACAATTGTCCCCAAATATATCGGTTGGGATACCAATCCAACGGATATATTTCAAAAATATTATCCCATAACTCAAGGCATTTAAAACGAAGCGACGGTCAAGATCACATCGTAACTTCCAACGCGTTTTTTACTCAATGGAGATCCACGATGCTCCTATATCTTCTCTTTTCTTGTTTGAAAAGCAGATATCTTCAACAGAACCTTCAGGTAATTCTCCATTTCTGATTTTCTTCCTGTCAATTTACTTCATCTTACTTGCAATGGACGCCGAGACCTTCACCCAGCAAAACCTTCTTAAAAATCCCGAAAAGGAGATCTGCGCTTTTGACAACGCAGACATTGCAGCTTTAAGAGCCTCCGGCACTTTCCCCGACAGCACGGTCTTTAGGCCATTCGATCGGTCAATCCGATCGGATGTTTCTTCTACCGAATGGATCTGTTTTCCGGCATATCCTTTTTCATTAGGTCTTCGATACCCTTTTCCTGAATTCATGATGCAATTCTTTCGTATTACTGGCATCTCTTTTGCTCAAACCATGCCCATGGTTTGGAGAGTACTAATTGTACTCAACCAAATCAAAAACCTCCATTGCTCTGACCTCTGCATCGAGGATTTACCTATAGCTTATCGCCTCCGATCCCATGGCTCTAGCCGGTTCTTGCTCTTCTCGACCTCCAGCAAACCCCTGATTCTCAAAGCCACCAAAAACGAAGACGGATGGAAACGCAAATTCTTCTTTGTCAAACGAGATTCCATTGCTGAGGGTGCCAACCTTCCGGTGGAGTGGTTAACCACCGGTAGGATCATAAATATCCTCATAGACGAATTGATTGTTATCTTCTATTAATATTCTTCTTTTTGATCTTTATGCAGTGAACTTCAAGGAAGTTGCTCCCCCTACCGCTGAGTCAGAAGAGAGAATCAATACCGTTTACCGGTTACCTGCAATAGACAGGACTTTCACCACACACGTCCCGAGTTCAAGTCAATACTCATCATCCGAGATGTCTGGTAAGAATTTCTTTCAAAATAATTAGTCAAAACAATATAATGATAAAATAAAGAGTAAAACTTTTCCCTTTATGCAGCACCAGCTAAGATCCCTGAAGTCTTTGACCTTGACGAACTGGATAGCTATTCTGACCAGATCCAGGTCAAGAAAGAACCTAGCCCAAGACCACTGCTACATCCAAACCCAGCAGCTCCAAAGCCATCATCATTCCTAAACCTTCACCGGCTACCAAGCCCCGGAGTTCAAGTTCCCGCAAAAGGAAAGAACCCGATTCCCCTGTCATTTCTGACACCTTTCCTTATGAGAAGCACGGGTTCATTGAAGCCAGCGGGTTTATGACTTCTTTTCTTAACCACTTGCCTACGTTTGATTACACGTATAGAGAGAGTGAAGAAACTGTCACAAAACCTCTCCTCTTTGATAAGTTCTGCTTTGATAAAATCCATGGCCGACAATGATAGTGTTTAATGGCGGCGAAGGTGTGCGGCGATGGTGGTGGCCGAGTTTGGGTAGGGAAAGGAACGGGTGGTTGTTAGGTGAGAGAAAAAAAAGTAAATATGAACTTAGAAATAGACCATAAATGTATCCCTTTTATTAAATGACCTCTTTGCATTTCAGAGAAAATTCACTTCAACAATTTAAAATTGGATTGTAAATGAGGTGGGATAAATGAGAAAGAGGAGTCGCAGAGATGGAGTGATAAAGTGAGATGCAACCTTTTGTTTCTTATCATAAAATTATTGTTATTTAAGTTATCCCTTCACCATATAACATTAGTTTATGTCCTAATTATATTTCTACTAAAAAATTGTATATTTTTTTAATCTTTTATATATTTTTATATTAAATGTATTATATCGAGTGTTTTTAAACCGAAAAACCCGACCCAATCAACCGGACAATCGAACTACTCGACAATCATAGGATGTAAGTTCTATTTATTGTAGAATTGATGTAGCGGTGTGATGACGTGGGCAGCTCAGAGCTTAAGAAACTAACTTAAGTGTAATATAGCGTGAAAGGTTAAAAGGGTTCAATCGACGACCCAGTTGTGGTGAACAGCAAAAAGCACGAGACAGGGTCACGTCCCATCACACTTTATGTGTGATATCCTCGCCCAGCCGCAAAAGAGAAACATGTGGGATGAGGCACTCTTTTACCCGCAGGTTAAAGCCCTCAACCCTCCAAAACGGGTAACCCCCTATCTGCAGTACCGGATCACTTAGTTAAAGGTTTCTTATTTGAGGATTATCTTTCTCTATAAATGACCACTCCTGGTCACTTAACAAGTCATTCTGAAATCTCTGACTCTCTCTCTAGAATATACACTTTGTATGCTCTATTCTTCACATTCAATGCAACTATCACATTGCATGCACAGAATCTGGGTTGAGACATTCTCGGCCTTGAATTCCAAGAAATTGATAATAGAAGTGTTCCCACCCTACGTACTCGTAACCTCCGTTAGGAAAAACGAGACTCTTGAAGCCTTTTGCCTAACCAGCCCCTTCACTATACTCGGTCACATATTTGTTGTCGCAACAAGTTGGCGCCCACCGTGGGCCTACGCCACTACATTCATCGTTGAAGACCAGTAGTGTAGCTCCAATTTCGACAGAAATCATCATGTCTGAATGGGAATCCCCGGGAGAGGTAAACCAAGTTCCACGTACCTCTACTCCCAGCACTAGCCAAACTCCATTGGTTGTGCCTACCTCGTTTTCAACTCCGGGAAGTACTCCAATAGGAGTCACATACCCCGAATTCCTTTCTTTTCAGACGCCAACCCCGTCCTGTTCAGGGGTCCCATCTCATAATGTTGGTGAAACAAGCACTCCCACATGCGTCGACCTAACACCGGAGGGGGTTGCAAACAATTTTCTACAGTTAAGGTCTCTCCTTAACCAGTACGTGAACAGGGAAAGAGACAAAGGGGTGAGAATTAGGCTGGATTATGATGAGCCAGAGCACTCATTGTCACCCAGACCACCTGTACTTCCTTTTACAAGCTCACAGCCCGCTGTGTCAAGAAATGAAGCTGGTCCTAGCCATCCTCCTCCGAATCCAAGTCCATACGCGTCTGCAAGGCCAGATTCAACGTCCTTTCCTTTATTTTCTTCTCAGCCAGTGGCAACCGGTGCGCCATTAGGACACGAGTTAACCTTGGATCAGTTACTACAATCTCCTGTTGCAAGCCTTCCACTTCCTGTGTCTACCACATGGAAGCAAGCCTTATCCGTCCTTCCCTTGGCGAGAAGTGCTGTCATGAGTGCCCCTATGGGAGTGAACTATTTAACTGCACCAGAAAGCCTTTAAGGCTTCAACCTCATGCCACAAATGATGGCAAGCTTCCCTTGGCAACATTTCATTAACCAAGTGCTGGCCACCCAGGGGAACTCTAGCAATAATCCGGGCACAAGAGCAGAAAGAGATCTGGCAAAACCATACAAGCCGGGTAATTTGTCCTATTTTTCTCAACAGATTACTGACTATGATTTCCAAACAAGGATCAAAATGCCATCCCACATAAGAACGTATGATGGAACGGAAGATCCAGAAGATCACCTCCAAATCTTCACCGGGCTGCGAGAATCGAGAAATGGTCCAACGTTGAGTGTTGCCTTATGTTTATGCAAACTTGTAGGGTCTGCTCGAATCTGGTTCAATGACCTACCGGCCAGAAGCATTCGAACCTTCGATGATCTGAGCAAAGGCTTCTTGGCTAATTTCTCGCAACAAAGGAGGTATGTCAAAGATGCAACTGTGATCTTCCAAATCAAACAAAGGGATGACGAAAGCCTTAGAGATTTCATTGAGAGGTACAAAAAAGAAGGGTTGACATACGGGGGAGCCGACGAAAAGATAAGGGTTGCAGGCTTCATGAATGCAATCACTTCCAAGTATCTCACTAGGGACATCAACAAGTGCCTGCCCAAAACCATTGAAGAAGCCCTTGAAAGAGCTGAAGCTCACATCCCGGGGGAGGAAGCTGTCGATATCAAGGAACAAAGAAAGAGGGGTCCTAGCTGGAGAAGCAGCATCCCCAGCAGAAAAAGAAGCAACTATGGTTCTTACGATAAGCGTTCCAGGAACTCAGACCCTCGAAGGTCTGAATGTAGGAACCCTTCGAGCAGGGATAATGCCATGAACTTCACAGTCTTAACTAAAACTCCTTAAGAAATCCTTGTTACTGAAGAGGTTAAGCATAGCTTTCGACCACCTATGTCACACCCTGGCTTTGCGGAAGCGTGGTTAATTTTGGTGTGACTTCTTAATACCATAGCTTAATCATACCAAAGCTATATGAGTTAAAAACATGCAAGATCATCCATTAAGTTTTGAAAACAAAATACTGTACCATTGTTTTAACCAACAACCATAACCTTGTCCAACAGACATTACAAACTGAAACATAACATAAACATGGTTTAAGGACTGTGTCTTGTCCAGGAAAGAGACACATCCCCTAAACCCCGGATGACCTCGGAAACTAGTGCAGCGGAAAACATGCCATACCGTGCCAGATCTCGTTAATTTCCTGAAATACATGTAAGTTGAAAAATCAACAATAATGTTGAGCGAGTTCATGTGCAAGTGAGTAAGTAAAACACTTGTAAGTATAAAAGTTTCCTGGTATGTAGCAGTGTAAGAGGACTTGTGATCACCAATGGTTTGCAAGGCCATTAGCATGTTGTGAAATGCAAGTAGGAAGATACAAACCTAGCGTATTTGGCGTTGGGGCACAAAGTCACCACCTGGTCCATTATGCGGGCTCAGGGGTTGGGCTCGCTACACCCAGATAGATCTACCGCTTAAGTCCCTCGGTGTTCTAACTACCCATTCACATGATCTAAAACCTCCTTACGTTAATCATACCGTGTATAAAGTACTTGTAAACAAGGTAACATGTATTTCACCCCCGCAGTTAAGAAAACTGAAAACAGTTAGAGAAAAGGGGGACATGAACTCACAGTGAATGCGCGTCTCTACCAAGTGTCTCCAATACAGTAAGCTGTGCAACGACCTACAAGTGCTAATTCTATTAGACGGACGGCCGTGCTTTAGCTTTATAGTTTAAGTCTTCGGGAAATAGTTAGACAACTATTTCGTGTTTATGTTCTGTATACACTTGGTAGTTATACTTCTTCCCAAGGATGGGGGATACAATACATGTGCGTAAGTTACGTTTTAACAGTTGTGTGGTAATGTAATTACCGGTGTAACTTATATGTTAATGTGGAAGCGTTCGCAAAGTTTTGGGATCATTAACGCTTGTAAATATTATTTTTACTCTAAAATAATATTTATGTATTTTCACAAAATAACCATAAACAGTGTTGTGACAAAATATACTTATCACGTTAATCTTTGTGAAAATCCCACCTCCGAATATTTAGTAATTAAAGTTCTGGCGAAATTTATGTTTCGAAAATATGTCGAAAATAGTTCTAACACTTGTAGTGTAAATAAGTCTAAGTGTTAGGTTTTTAGGAAATTTCGCCAGAGTTTCCTCTGTAACTGGAGGTGGCCACGCTTTCAAGCGTATCATTTTCTTTTTGAAAACAACCCATGATCATCAACAATCAACCCTTACGTTTTAACACGCGAAACGCTACCCTTGTCGTTTCAGTTTCACTATGTGGGAACTGGACTGTTTTCGGACGACTAAATAAAATACGTAACCCTTTCCAAAAATTCCCTAATTTTTACGGGTCGTCCTAATCGACCCAAAAATGATTGTATAAAAATATCGGGGTCCAGTTTCTTATCAATAATTTATAGAAAATCGTTTACCGAACTGTGATCAGATTTGTCACATTCTGATCACAGTTTACGGAAAAATTCGTCAAAAATTCCTCGTATGTCCGTTTATCGAAATTCCAGTTTGAGGGTCACAAATACATCCGTGACCATCTTAGATAAAAGTTTCAGGGGCTGGTTCGGTTCGGGTTTTAAGTTGTGATCGAAAACGCACAGCCCAATTTACTGCAGTAACGAACAGCCTTAGCTGCTGTCACGAAAACAGGTTTTTAAAATAGTAACCGACATCAGAAAAATACGATTCCAGCGCCGTTTTCTTCTTTTTTCGAAATGACACGATTTAGGCTTTTGAAATTCCGTTTTTCGAGTTTTTAAAGTCCGTTTACAGCCTGATGAAGGCGGCTGAAATAGTGACTCAGCTTGCTGTTTTGTGGTTTTGATGTTATTAAATCGTGTTATAAGTGTCCGATTAGCGAGTTAAACAAGAAAACAACTTTTATACAAGTTAAAACACTTTTACACAATAAAATATTTTTACACAAGTTCATGTCTCGTGTGTGGTAGAGTTTCACCTTTTAACCCTTGTGTTAACTAAAAACGAGCTTATGTGAAGATCCAAGATCTTACAAAGTTGGGTTAAACGGTGTTCCGAGCTACCACATCATAGATCGGGTCTCAATAATCACATATTTCAAGTCCTACGACTTTTACACAAGTTGTATGTCTTTAACCACCATTTTAAGTATTTTTTGTAGACTTTTGATCATCATCTTTCATTTTAACGAGATTCAACCGACAATATTCCTTTTAACCACCTTAGATAAGCTTAAAAACAAGTTTTAAGTGTTATACCTCTAGCTCAAGGCTAGGGAAGAATCCTGACGAAAAAGTGGTGGATAAAAGCTAACGGTAGAGGTCCTTCGTGTCCCGAGTGCACCAAAGCTCCTAATACGTGACCCGTGAAGCTTGAATGATCTTGGAATGGGGTGAACAAGAACCGAAAATGGGTGGGTGCTTGTAAGGGGGTTCGGCCGAGAGTGGATAGGGAGGGAGAGAGTATGTTGTGGTGAGTGGTGTTTAGTGAAAATGATCATGTGATTAGTGGTGTTATTTATAGACAATTCTAGGTGTTATTACCCATTGGTCAATATGTCCCCTAGATATTAATCATCTAAGATTAACTAAATCAAACTTGTACAAACATGTCCCCCATACAAGGGGACGGTTAGGGAAATGGGGGGGGGGGGGGTTAGTTCAATCCAAACTAGATTAGTTAGGGTGGTTATGTTAAATAGGTTAAGTTAAATATTTAACCTTGTTAGTAATATGTTACACGTTATGGCGGGTGTTAGGGTAATCAGGGACCCTAACTGGCTCAGAAAAATATAAATAGTGAAAATAGTAATATTTTCATGTTCCGGGTAAAGTCCGGGTGTCCGGTTGGATAGTAATCCGTTAAAGCGTTACAAAAGCTTTAAAGTGTCGTTATTAACATTTTTAGTGACACAATTTGTTTTCCCCGACACTTTAGAAAGTGTCTAGTGTTATTTTCTCATGTTCTGGCACTTTACTAGTCAGCTAGAAGCTGGATTAATTATTAAAGTGCTGTGTTTGGTACTTAAAGTACGTTTTTGGCACATCCGAATCAGTGTATCTTATTCCTAGAGACGCGGTACCACAACCCTTATATCCCTACACTCACTACCAGTGTAGCCAAAATATTTGAGGCTCTTAACAGGCCTTAGAGGCAGTATCTGCCTGATGCTGGTTATATCAGCATCTTCACTGTGTATCCGTTTAGTGCTACTGTGCTTTTTGTGCATCATGTTTGTCACTAGGGTTCAGCATGTAAATAATGTAGTGACAGCAAGCAAGTATGATGCAAGTAAGTTCATGTATCAGTATTCAAGTAGCAGCTCATCAGCTAGTTCAAACAAGCACAGTAATTAAGCAGTAATTAATCATTAATTAAGTTGTACGGATACCTGGTTTAGTGCGGGTTGTCACATTCTCCCCCCGTTAAATAAATTTCGTCCCGAAATTTAAGTTCTGCTCGTAGATGCAGAGTTCTTAGGAAATAAGTGGGGGTATTTCTCTTTCATCCGGTCCTCACGTTCCCAGGTGAATTCAGGACCATGTCTGGCATTCCAACGAACTTTGACGAGTTTGACACTGCTCCGGCGGGTCTTATTTACTTTCCAATCCGTGACCTCGACAGGTTCGTCAACAAAGTGGAGCGTGTCGTCAATATGAATCTCGTCGGTGGGAATGGCAACGTCAACTTGAGTTGGACTTTTCTTTAAATTGGATACATGAAATGTATCGTGAACACCATTCAGTTCAGCAGGTAGGTCCAACTTGTATGCTACTGTCCCAATTCTTTCCAGAATTCTGAAGGGACCAATGTAGCGCGGATTTAACTTTCCACGCTTTCCAAAGCGTGCCACCCCCTTCCAGGGTGAAACTTTTAATAACACCATTTCTCCGACTTGGAAGTCCACATGCTTCCGGTTTGGATCCGCGTAGGCCTTTTGCCTGTGGCGAGCAGCTTCGATGCGTTTAAGTATTTGCGCAATCTTGTCTGTCGTCTCTTGGACGATCTCGGGACCAGCAAGTTGCCTATTACCGGCGTCAGACCAACATAGTGGTGATCGGCACTTGCGTCCGTGTAGGGCCTCAAATGGCGCGACACCAATACTGGTGTGGTAGCTGTTGTTGTATGAAAATTCGACCAAAGGTAAGTGTTTATCCCAGCTACCTCCCGAATCCATAACACATGCCCTCAGCATGTCTTCCAAGGTTTGTATCGTTCGCTCGCTCTGGCCGTCTGTTTGCGGATGGAACGCAGTGCTCAGATTCAATTGTGAGCCAAAAGATTCTTGGAAGGATTGCCATATCCTTGACACAAACCTTCCGTCTCTATCAGAGATGATTGAGAGAGGTACTCCATGGCGTGCTATGATCTCTCTCATGTAAATTTCCGCAAGTTTACTAGTACTGTCTTTCTCCTTGATCGGCAGAAAGTGTGCGGATTTTGTTAGGCGGTCAACCATCACCCAAATCATATCATGGCCTCTTGGCGTTCTTGGCAGTTTTGTAACAAAATCCATTGAGATTTGTTCCCATTTCCACTTGGGAATCTCAGGTTGTTGCAGAAGTCCCGAAGGCTTCTGGTATTCCGCTTTAACCTTAGCGCACGTTAAACATTTGCTCACGTAAACAGCAACGTCGCCTTTCATCCTAGGCCACCAATAATAACCTTTGAGATCCTGGTACATCTTATCCGATCCAGGGTGGATAGAGTACCGTGACTTGTGCGCTTCGTCGAAAATAACTTCCCTTAATCCACCAAACAAAGGAACTCAAATCCTTTTCTCAAAACATAACGTTCCTTCCTCGTTTGGTACCAAAAGCTTTTCCATTCCACGGAGATATCCTTCCTCAAGGTTTCCCTCCTTGAGAGCTTCCTTTTGTGCAGCACGAATGCGCGAGGAAAGATCGGTTCGTATGATCATTTCCAAAGCTCTAACCCTTATGGGCTTGATTCTTTCTTTACGACTTAGGGCATCGGCGACTACATTCGCCTTCCCTGGATGATATTTTATCTCGCAGTCGTAGTCGTTTAGCAACTCAACCCATCGTTTTTGCCTCATATTCAACTCCTTCTGGTTGAATATATGTTGTAGGCTTTTGTGATCTGTGAAGATTGTGCACTTCGTACCATACAGGTAGTGTCTCCAGATCTTTAGTGCAAAAACCACTGCGCCGAGCTCCAAATCATGTGTGGTATAGTTCTTTTTCGTGCACTTTCAACTGACGCGATGCGTAAGCAATAATCTTCTGGCGTTGCATCAACACGCAACCCAATCCTTGGCGCGATGCGTCGCAGTATACCACAAAGTCATCAGTACCTTCCGGTAGAGCTAAGATTGGCGCATTGCAGAGCTTATCTTTCAATATCTGAAACGCCTCTTCCTGTTTGATTCCCCAATCAAACTTCTTATCTTTCTGGGTGAGGAGCGTCAACGGTTGAGCGATTTTTGAAAAATCCTCGATGAACCTTCTATAGTAGCCAGTCAAACCCAAGAATTGTCGAATCTCGGTGGGCGTCGTAGGCGTTTCCCAATTCTTGATTGCCTCGATCTTTGTGGGATCAACATGGATCCCATTTCCATTAACCACATGTCCAAGAAACTGGACTTCGCGTAGCCAAAACTCGCACTTAGAGAATTTGGCGTACAGTTGTTCCTTCTTTAGCAGCTCCAATACAGCTCTTAGATGCTGTTCGTGGTCAGCCTTTGTGCTTGAATAAATCAAGATGTCGTCGATAAACACAATCACGAACTTGCCCAAGTATGGCTTGCAACTCTATTCATCAAGTCTATAAAGACTGCAGGTGCGTTTGTCAGACCAAACGGCATAACGAGGAACTCGTAATGTCCATAACGAGTTCGGAAGGCTGTTTTCGGGATACTCTCCTCTTGTATCCTTAACTGATGGTATCCAGATCGTAAGTCGATCTTTGAATAAAAGCTTGAGCCTTGCAGTTGATCAAACAGATCATTGATTCTTGGCAGTGGGTATCTACTCTTAATCGTCAGCTTGTTCAATTTTCTGTAGTTGATGTTTATTTGAAAATCATCATCCTTCCTTTTGACGAGTAGAAATGGGGTTACCCCAAAAGGAAATTTTGGTCTGTTATCTTCCTTCTCTAACCATTGCCAACACTTCTCTGTCAATCCTTGCATCTTCGAAAATGTAAGTCGCTATGATGCATCGACTACGGGTGCCGTGCCCGGACTTAAATCGACGCGGGATTCAACTAATCGTGAGGAGATGATTTCGGCAAGTCTTTGGGGAAGACTTCAGGGTATTCTCCAATCACAAGGATATCTTCGAGTTTTGGTTCTTCGACTTCCTTTTCCATAACATGAGCCAAGAATGTAACACATCCTTTGTGCGAGAATTTTTGGGTTTTCTTAGTCTGAAAATCCGTAGGAGCGTATCCTGCTCCATGAGTTACGATCATTTCTTCGTTCGTTGTCGGGGCGCGGATGACAATCTCCGCATGGTTGTTCGTCAACCAGTCCATCACGTCGAAGCTTCCAAACTCAACTGGCAATAGATCTAGCGTAAACTTACGCTCTCCGGGTTCTATCGTGCCGATTCCAGTTACTGCGTTGGCTTCAACTAGCTTCCCCTAAGCTAGTTCTAATGGGTACTGGAATAACTACTCACTCACTACGTAAACCAATTATGTCCTTGAATACTAGAATTGTGAATCGTAAAATTTGCAACAGTAGTTGGCAATACAGACGCATAATATTGAGTACTGTGGGACGTACCGCTATCCATGTTTGGATCTCTGGCGTGCCTCCCTAGCTCCGATGGGGAGCTTTCATCCTTGCGCCTGATTGCTTTTCGGGCAATATCTTCTTAAATGCTTTTTGCTCCCACAGTTTAAACATCCTCGAGCACGCTTCTGTTTATCACTCATTCTGCCTTGACAATTATCATTGTCGTTGTCCCCTTCGTGATTCTCACTACCGTCTTGGCCCCCATTACTAAGTTCAGTATTTTGCCAACAAGTTTCCTTGACATGTCCCACCTTGCCACAGTTACCACAATTTCCATATTTGCATCGCCCGATATGATAACGTAAACAATTGTCGCACTTAGGTAGGATACCCTTGTAATCTTTTCCCTTTTTGGTCTTCTTCTTGTTACTTACCCGAGTAACCATCTTGAAATTTGAGAGCCTCCTCTTGTTATCCCCAGATGCCTTTATAGCAGTTTCCTTTTTCTCCTCTGCAGTGGAAAATTTTCCTTGTCTAACTGCTTCTTCCGTGAGTGCTATGCTTATGTTGATAGCTTCGGTGACCGTTGAGGGTTTTGATGCTGTTACCAGGCTTAGAACCTGAGGTGCCAATCCCCTTATGAACTGTTCAATTCTCTTAAACTCTGGTGTCCCCAGGAGTATGGCAACTTGTGATAATTCGTTAAATCTCTGCACATACTCTGCTATCTTTGGTCCTTTCATTTTCAAGTTCCACAGTTCTGTTTCCAATTTCTGGACTTCTGCCCTCGAGCAATATCTTTCACGCATCAGATTTTTCAGTTCGTCCCATGTCATAGCATATGCAGCGGTCTCGCCCGTCGTCCGAATTTGATGGTTCCACCATGACAGAGCCTCATCCACCAATAGTCCAGTTATATACTTGACTTGATGTTCGTGGTCACATTTGCTCAATCGTAAAACAGAATCTGTCTTTTCAACCCAGCGTACGAAGGCTAAGGCACCCCCGGTGCCGTCGAACTCTCGAGGTTTGTGGTCTAAGAACTGCTTGTAGGTGCAGCCGTTGGGTGGGTTATTTCCTGAGGTACCTCCGTTGCGCTCAGAGTGATGGGCCTGGTATTGTGCAATGACTGCAGTAATGATTCCCTGAAGTTCCACCTCGTTGGTGGGTATACGTACACCCCGTTTTGGAGGCATTTCCTAAAAGATGTTTCACGTAGGTTAGGTCATCGCAACCAAAATGCACGTATGCATTAACAATATCAACACATAACATCTCATGCTATCAATAATTCATCCACATAACACCTCATGTTATAAATAAATTAGCCTCTGCAATGGTCGAGGCTTCGAGGTAGTAACCATACCCCTGATCTGGGGTGCAAGTGTCCAAGTGAATCGTTCAATCCTTTTGAACTCCGGTTTGACTAAGTAGGGGGGGGGGGGGCGACCCTAGATAAGTCGTGCGATCGCTGGACAAGTTCAGGAATTTCTGGTTCGTCCATTTTCAAATTCCTGAACTCTACCCCAAGCTTCTAAATTCCAGTCCTATAACAACATTTCTTCTCAATCGTTTCCTTGAGCTCGTCCCAGCTCAGTGCATAAGTAGCGTCTGTGCCAAGGGTCTGAACCTGGAGGTTCCATTAAGAGAGTGTGCCATCTAGAAATATCCCCGAGATGTAGGTAACACTCGGTTGGGGCGGTCAATTACTCATCCTTAGAATGGGGTTGGTCTTTTCGGACCAACGAACAAATGCAACGGTGCCTCCTGTTTTATCAAAGTTCAAAGGCTTGCAGTTCAGGAACTGTTTATAGGTGCAGCCAGTTGGATGGTTATTTCCAGTAATGCCATCGTTGTACTTAGAGCGGAGGGCTTCATGTCGTGCATTTATTGGTGAGATGCGTTCTTGCATCTCGGCTTCTGTCCTTGGCAACGTACTGGTGTTTGTGTCATGTCTAGGTGACATTCCCTTTTGTCGAAGTGGTGTGAAGCGGGTTAGACAACGTTTCGATTGTCTATGGGGTATATATAGCAACATAAGCCATCATGTAATCACCCAATTTCACACGCAAAAATATACTCAATGTATGAGTGGGGAAATAAATTCCCGAGCCTTCACATAGACTTGCCAATTTGGCTTGTTGCTTGTAAGAGAATAAACTCGAGGCTACATCGCCTAGGTCATTCGTGTTTAAGTTATGTCCTGCTGCATTGGTTATCATTAGCTTGACCTGCAGAGTCCACCAGGATTCCTGTGCACTACAAATCGTTATTACGTGGGCCCCCGTAATAATAAATTGTCTTGCACAGTTACTCCAAATTTTCTCTCATCCAAGCAGATGATCATTCAAGGAGCAACAGCAGGTGCATCGGCATGAACAGGGTCATGCTCCAATGCGGGGTCAGGAGCAACGCCTGGCTCAGGGGCCACGGCTAGCTCCGAATCGAAACTCCATCTCAAAATCAGCTGGGTCAACAATCACAGGGGTTACAGGATCCTCCAAGGGCTGGTCTAAGTGTATGAACTCAATGTCATGGTCTGGATCAACACCAGGTGGAAAAACAGAATTGTCCTCATTATCGCGATCGAACCCAAATCTGTGTGCGGGATCCGGTGCAGCGGATGATGCCATATCAAGGTCGGCGTCGTGTAAGTGGTGCTGCATTCCCTGTATGTGCGAAGACGCGGATGTCAGAGACTCAAATGAGTCTGGGATAGGGAAATGAGTTTCCCCTACAGGAGCGTCCGCATGCAGTAGTCTAATGCTAGCAGCGAGAGGGCCTTGCCCTCAAGTGGGTCCTCCTCTTAATAGTTCGACATCGTCTTTAGAGGCAATGTCGGGGGCATATCAACAACGAGATAAGCGGCAAGGGGCACAGGAGCAGGGATCACTGCCAGTGGCAAATTCCCAACAAGATGGCCATCAGTAGGCTCTGCTACGACTTCAGGCAGTGCACAAAGGGCTGAAAGTCGTCATTGTCTGTGCCGGTAGTATCAGAAATGTACACCTCGTGCTTCGTTGAACTATGTCGTCTGATACTATGGTCATGGGGTTCGTAGTGCCCATCTTTCTAGTACTTGATGAAAGCATAACGTTTGTAACACATATACGTATAATAATCAATCATATAATCAGTTAATCACATAGTCACCAAGTAAGGTATCACATACTTCTCCTAGTCTTACTAGCCAATTTCATCCAGTCTACAAGACTGCTCCGTCCTTCACTTAAACCAAACCTCGATCCTCCAGATCGATCCTATAACAAACCAACGTGCTCAACTACCTTGATCATCTCGATCCTCCAGATCGATCCTCAGCCCTCCAAGCTGAGCCTATAATTAGTAAAATGTGCTCAACATTTGTTTGTAAAAAGTTGTGGATCTGGACTTAAGTGGTATGCAGAAAAATGTTTTCGTGAGAGCCCTAGTGATCATAGTCTAGACTCGAGAAAGAATCCTAGTTCGCTATGATCAGAGCTCTGATACCAAGCTGTCACACCCTGGCTTTGCGGAAGCGTGGTTAATTTTGGTGTGACTTCTTAATACCATAGCTTAATCATACCAAAGCTATATGAGTTAAAAACATGCAAGATCATCCATTAAGTTTTGAAAACAAAATACTGTACCATTGTTTTAACCAACAACCATAACCTTGTCCAACAGACATTACAAACTGAAACATAACATAAACATGGTTTAAGGACTGTGTCTTGTCCAGGAAAGAGACACATCCCCTAAACCCCGGATGACCTCGGAAACTAGTGCAGCGGAAAACATGCCATACCGTGCCAGATCTCGTTAATTTCCTGAAATACATGTAAGTTGAAAAATCAACAATAATGTTGAGCGAGTTCATGTGCAAGTGAGTAAGTAAAACACTTGTAAGTATAAAAGTTTCCTGGTATGTAGCAGTGTAAGAGGACTTGTGATCACCAATGGTTTGCAAGGCCATTAGCATGTTGTGAAATGCAAGTAGGAAGATACAAACCTAGCGTATTTGGCGTTGGGGCACAAAGTCACCACCTGGTCCATTATGCGGGCTCAGGGGTTGGGCTCGCTACACCCAGATAGATCTACCGCTTAAGTCCCTCGGTGTTCTAACTACCCATTCACATGATCTAAAACCTCCTTACGTTAATCATACCGTGTATAAAGTACTTGTAAACAAGGTAACATGTATTTCACCCCCGCAGTTAAGAAAACTGAAAACAGTTAGAGAAAAGGGGGACATGAACTCACAGTGAATGCGCGTCTCTACCAAGTGTCTCCAATACAGTAAGCTGTGCAACGACCTACAAGTGCTAATTCTATTAGACGGACGGCCGTGCTTTAGCTTTATAGTTTAAGTCTTCGGGAAATAGTTAGACAACTATTTCGTGTTTATGTTCTGTATACACTTGGTAGTTATACTTCTTCCCAAGGATGGGGGATACAATACATGTGCGTAAGTTACGTTTTAACAGTTGTGTGGTAATGTAATTACCGGTGTAACTTATATGTTAATGTGGAAGCGTTCGCAAAGTTTTGGGATCATTAACGCTTGTAAATATTATTTTTACTCTAAAATAATATTTATGTATTTTCACAAAATAACCATAAACAGTGTTGTGACAAAATATACTTATCACGTTAATCTTTGTGAAAATCCCACCTCCGAATATTTAGTAATTAAAGTTCTGGCGAAATTTATGTTTCGAAAATATGTCGAAAATAGTTCTAACACTTGTAGTGTAAATAAGTCTAAGTGTTAGGTTTTTAGGAAATTTCGCCAGAGTTTCCTCTGTAACTGGAGGTGGCCACGCTTTCAAGCGTATCATTTTCTTTTTGAAAACAACCCATGATCATCAACAATCAACCCTTACGTTTTAACACGCGAAACGCTACCCTTGTCGTTTCAGTTTCACTATGTGGGAACTGGACTGTTTTCGGACGACTAAATAAAATACGTAACCCTTTCCAAAAATTCCCTAATTTTTACGGGTCGTCCTAATCGACCCAAAAATGATTGTATAAAAATATCGGGGTCCAGTTTCTTATCAATAATTTATAGAAAATCGTTTACCGAACTGTGATCAGATTTGTCACATTCTGATCACAGTTTACGGAAAAATTCGTCAAAAATTCCTCGTATGTCCGTTTATCGAAATTCCAGTTTGAGGGTCACAAATACATCCGTGACCATCTTAGATAAAAGTTTCAGGGGCTGGTTCGGTTCGGGTTTTAAGTTGTGATCGAAAACGCACAGCCCAATTTACTGCAGTAACGAACAGCCTTAGCTGCTGTCACGAAAACAGGTTTTTAAAATAGTAACCGACATCAGAAAAATACGATTCCAGCGCCGTTTTCTTCTTTTTTCGAAATGACACGATTTAGGCTTTTGAAATTCCGTTTTTCGAGTTTTTAAAGTCCGTTTACAGCCTGATGAAGGCGGCTGAAATAGTGACTCAGCTTGCTGTTTTGTGGTTTTGATGTTATTAAATCGTGTTATAAGTGTCCGATTAGCGAGTTAAACAAGAAAACAACTTTTATACAAGTTAAAACACTTTTACACAATAAAATATTTTTACACAAGTTCATGTCTCGTGTGTGGTAGAGTTTCACCTTTTAACCCTTGTGTTAACTAAAAACGAGCTTATGTGAAGATCCAAGATCTTACAAAGTTGGGTTAAACGGTGTTCCGAGCTACCACATCATAGATCGGGTCTCAATAATCACATATTTCAAGTCCTACGACTTTTACACAAGTTGTATGTCTTTAACCACCATTTTAAGTATTTTTTGTAGACTTTTGATCATCATCTTTCATTTTAACGAGATTCAACCGACAATATTCCTTTTAACCACCTTAGATAAGCTTAAAAACAAGTTTTAAGTGTTATACCTCTAGCTCAAGGCTAGGGAAGAATCCTGAAGAAAAAGTGGTGGATAAAAGCTAACGGTAGAGGTCCTTCGTGTCCCGAGTGCACCAAAGCTCCTAATACGTGACCCGTGAAGCTTGAATGATCTTGGAATGGGGTGAACAAGAACCGAAAATGGGTGGGTGCTTGTAAGGGGGTTCGGCCGAGAGTGGATAGGGAGGGAGAGAGTATGTTGTGGTGAGTGGTGTTTAGTGAAAATGATCATGTGATTAGTGGTGTTATTTATAGACAATTCTAGGTGTTATTACCCATTGGTCAATATGTCCCCTAGATATTAATCATCTAAGATTAACTAAATCAAACTTGTACAAACATGTCCCCCTTACAAGGGGACGGTTAGGGAAATGGGGGGGGGGGGGGGTTAGTTCAATCCAAACTAGATTAGTTAGGGTGGTTATGTTAAATAGGTTAAGTTAAATATTTAACCTTGTTAGTAATATGTTACACGTTATGGCGGGTGTTAGGGTAATCAGGGACCCTAACTGGCTCAGAAAAATATAAATAGTGAAAATAGTAATATTTTCATGTTCCGGGTAAAGTCCGGGTGTCCGGTTGGATAGTAATCCGTTAAAGCGTTACAAAAGCTTTAAAGTGTCGTTATTAACATTTTTAGTGACACAATTTGTTTTCCCCGACACTTTAGAAAGTGTCTAGTGTTATTTTCTCATGTTCTGGCACTTTACTAGTCAGCTAGAAGCTGGATTAATTATTAAAGTGCTGTGTTTGGTACTTAAAGTACGTTTTTGGCACATCCGAATCAGTGTATCTTATTCCTAGAGACGCGGTACCACAACCCTTATATCCCTACACTCACTACCAGTGTAGCCAAAATATTTGAGGCTCTTAACAGGCCTTAGAGGCAGTATCTGCCTGATGCTGGTTATATCAGCATGTTCACTGTGTATCCGTTTAGTGCTACTGTGCTTTTTGTGCATCATGTTTGTCACTAGGGTTCAGCATGTAAATAATGTAGTGACAGCAAGCAAGTATGATGCAAGTAAGTTCATGTATCAGTATTCAAGTAGCAGCTCATCAGCTAGTTCAAACAAGCACAGTAATTAAGCAGTAATTAATCATTAATTAAGTTGTACGGATACCTGGTTTAGTGCGGGTTGTCACAACCTAGACCCTTGCCCAAGAGCAAAAGGAATGAAAATTCTACTCAGTTTTGTGAGTTCCATGAAGAAAAAGGCCATCACACCAATGACTGTTTCCAACTTAAGAAAAGAATTAAGGAAGCCGTCAAATTTGGAGAGCTTGCTCATCTTGTTAAGGGGGTGAAAGACAAAATGGGTGATGGAAAAAGCAAAGAAGTAAACATGGTGAACGTTGATGAAGAAACCTCCAACAAGCGACAACGTCTGGAAGCTTGGGAGCTTCAATGCTTGTGCTTCCCACCACCGAAAAGGGGGCTTCACTCGAACCCTTTGGTAGTGGAAGCCATTGTGGGAACCCTGAAAACAAGCAAAGCTTACATCGATACGGGAGCAGCGACGGAGATAATGTTCGTGAAGTGTTTTAACCAACTCAGCAGTGATGGGCGTTCAAGGCTTCAACTAGCTGAGTCATCTATTAAAGGTATTGCTGACATCCCTATCAAGCCTTTGGGCCAACTAAAACTTGATGTTTGCTTCAAAGAAGGTGAAATGGATAGAACTAAACCACTAACCTTTATCGTAATCAACATGCCTTCTAGCTACGATGTTATCATAGGAAGGCCGGGGCAAAGCGAGTTTAGTATGGCTTTTTCAGTTTGCCAAGGTGTTGTCAAGTTTCCCACCAAAAGAGGAATTGCAACCCTTTAACCCACCCAGAAAGCCTTTCTGATTGAAGGGGAAAGCTCAGAAAAGAACGAAGATGAAGAGCAAGGTTGGGTGATGCGTGTGAAGTGTTATATATATTTAGTTGTATATTTTAAGCCCTTTAACACTTTTTAGCCAAGTTTTAAATTTATAAAACACGATATTTTACTAACACTAAACACACATATGGGCAAGTGCACCCATCGTGAGCGTAGTATATTGTTGGCAAGATACCGAGGTCGTCCAAGGACTCAAGAGCTTTTAGTACCGGTTTATCCTCAACGTCTAATCAAATCAAAAGGTTTAGAAAAAAATGTTTTAAGCTAAGAAAAATAAAAACTAACTAAAAATGCTGAAAATAAAAATAAAAAGAAAAACAGATAGACAAGATGAATCACTTGGTTCCGACTCGTATATAGTGTAACCTTTGATTATTTCCGCACTTTTGCACTTATTTAAGATATTATCTTAGTTATTGTAGTAGGCCCCTCTTTTGAAGGTGACGTTACCCTCAACCCAGTAGTTTGAGTTAGCAAGGATACAATCCTAAAGGGTCGGATTATTGAAAGGTAATTAATTAAGTTATTAATGCAAATTATGGTAGGCCCCTCTTTTGGAGGTGACGTTACCCTCGACTAAGTAGTCTGAGTCAGCAGGGATACAGTCCTAAATAGCCGGGTTATAGTATTAATAGTAGTTAACTTATGAGGGGATCAAAGAGTTTGGACCCCCGCCATCCAATACCGTTAAGTATTGAAGGAGGTCCTACTAAATTTGACCCAGGTCCATTGCAGGACCTCTAAACGCTGAACAATGGCAAGACTCTTACCAAACCGTTCCCTTAACCCCCGACCAGGTAGCCAACATACCTCCATATAGACCGTGGAGATATGAATGGTGAAAATCTTTTATTTTATATAGACAGTAAAATAATGCCAAGACACCACGGACAAACGATAAGGAAGAATCACCTTCAACATAAGAAACTAGTTATTAAAGTCATTAATACAAAACCAAGTAAAAAGTGCGAAAAGATTAGAAATAAAAAGTATTACACTAGACACTTGTCTTCACCAAGTGATGTAAGAGACTTAGGCAAACATGGACTTGATTGTCAAGAACTCTTACGATCAATCTTGGATCCCGAGACGACTCACACACTCTATGATGGACAATGGATGATGGTGGTGGATGATGGTGTTATGGTGGTGGTGGGTGGTGGGTGAAGTGTGAGAGAGGTGGTGTGCCAAGGGATGGTTTGAGCTTGAGCCAAGCACTCCTATTTATAGGCTGAACAGAAGCTCGGGCACGGCTCCGTGTCCAGTGGGCACGGCCCCGTGTCCACATCCTTCTCTTTCTTCATTTAATGCAGCTTGTCTTATTAGTTGACCACGCCCCCGTGTCCGTTGAGCACGACCCCGTGTGCAGAAGAATCTTTGCACTATGAAGATTTGCTTAGATTGTGCGAATCTTTTAGTTGACCACGGCCCCGTGTCCGCTGAACACGGCCCCGTGGTGGGCAATAGAAGCTTCTACCACTTTGTCTTTTCTACTGACACTTGGGCACGCCCCCGTGCTGGCTGAGCACGGGGCGTGTTCAGTCTTCTGTCCTCTTGTTTTGCTTGGGAAGATGCTGTCGTGGGGTCGGGCATGTCACGTCTTGTTCCTTTTCTTGTATTTATGTTAGATTTTGATGTCTTTTTGCTTCTTTTGTTAATTTGAGCTCATTTAATCCTGAAAATACAAAAGGAAGACAAAAGCACACTTTTTCCAACATTAGTACTAAAAAGGGTTAGTTTTATGCCACAATTGATGTAATTTATATGTTGCATTTTGCACACATCAAATACCCCCACACTTGAATCTTTGCTTGTCCTCAAGCAAAACTCTTTAATTTGTGGCTATTACACTCCCAAATGGAATGGGTAGAAAAGAAGGTTTCGGGCTTGTCATAGAGTGTCGGGATTTCCAAGATTCTTTATTTAGTTTTATTTTTATTTATTTACAATCCTATTCTTCATGATTTATTTAAAACTTTTCATAAGATAAATTACTTATTAGGGCATAACATGCCTTTGTAAAATTTTATTTATATACAAGTTCACATACCTCACGGGGATCACTCAACACTCGGCCGAAAATGTATTTTTGTGGATCACTCGAGAGCGGCATGGAACTTACTCCTACCATAGGCTTGCCAAGCAATCAATCCTCCTCCTTTTTAACTTATATACCTTTGTAAATATCAAGAGGACTTTGTGGGTGAAGGGTTAGGCTTGGGTTAAAGGTAGGTGGTTGGGTTAGTGGTTAGTAGAAAAGGGCGAAAGGCGTAACAAGCGTCGGTTTTCGTAAGACTTTCTATTTTTCCACTTTTATTTTTATGAAGCTACTTTTCAAACAAAGTCATTTTTGATAAACTTGTTTGTTTATTAGCTTTTGCTTCATAATCACTTTCTTCTTCTTCTTCTTCTTTATTTTTTTTTATTTTTTTTTTAGGAAAGTCATATGAGAAACCGAGCTAGTTACTAAAACAAAGGGTAAAAAATGAAAAAGGTTTTGGTGGGTAAAAGGGTGTTTGTTTGGGTTATGAAATGAAAAGGCTTAGGCTCAAAGGGGCTAACTAGGGGGATTTTGGGTAGGTGGTAAAAAAAAAATAATGGTGTAGAAATAAAAAGGGGTTAGTCCTAATGCCTCCATCATTTACTTACTCGGGTTTAAGTTGGTAAGGACCGGGAATGTATCGTCGTGGCAAGTTCTAGAGTCGTAAGAACCAAGCGGCTATTCACACAAGAAACGAAAAATGAACATTTAGTTTAAAGATATATATTTGTATGCTCAATAAAGGCTCAAAACTCACTTTTGTGGGAATGGGTTTTTATGTGATCAAGTATATATAATTGAATTTTAACTAAGCTTGTCATGCCTTTTCATAATTTTCTTATGTTGGTTCTTTTTATCACGACGCTATTGGTTGTAAATTCGTAAAAATATAACATTTTTGAGAACTTGAATTTCCCGAGTTAAACCTAGACAAGTAAAAAATAAATGAAAATTTTTGAAAAAATTTGGGGTGATTAGCGGTTCCAATAGAGTTTTGTGTAAGGCTTGTATTTAGGACTTGCAAGATTCAAGGTTTTAGCATCCCCCCCACACTTAAATTACACATTGTCCTCAATGTGTCCCAAAAATAAGTTTTTAGGTTGATTGAATGTGTAAAAAGGTGTAAAAAGCAAAAATTTTGTGTTACTGGGCGCTGAACACGGCCCCGTGTTGTCCGGGCACGACCCCGTGTTCAAGTGCCAGTAACAAAATTAAATCAAGAGAAACAGAAGCCTGGACACGGGGGCGTGTTGAGTGAACACGGCCCGTGTCCAGTTACCTGAACTGGGTCTTTTCCTGCAGACTATGCAGCACGGGGCCGTGTTGGGCGGACACGGCCCGTGCCGAACTGACTGTAAACGAAGAAAATCGTCGGATGGTCCTGTTTTCCTGCATGGGGTGCTGGTTCAAGTTTCCCTTGTATCCTTTGTCATCTCAAGTGTGTTTTATTCCTGAAAATTAAAACTAACTAGAAAACATGAAAATTAATCTAAACTAAACTAAGGATAGTTCCGCGGAATGCCTCCGTGGTGCGCCACGTTTATAAGGGTCCTTGGCTAGACCCAAAGCCTGGTCATATGTTACCCAAGTGGGATGTATTGCATCCCATGTTACACCGTCGGAGAGCGTCATCCAAGCTTGAGTCTATGACCTTCATGTAGTTGACCGGGTCTTCGTCCTCTACTCTTTTTCCACATTCAAACTTCACTTCCTTGTCTCCAAACTTCAATGTTAACGTTCCGTCGTTCATATCCACCACTGCTTGGGCGGTGGCTAGAAATGGCCTCCCGAGGATGAGAGGGACATTGGTGTCTTCTTCCATGTCTAGGATGACAAAGTCGGTTGGGAAGACGGAGTTGTCAACTTTGACCAATAGATTTTCAGCGACACCTTGTGGAAATTTGACGGATCTGTCGGCGAGTTGTATGCTCATCTTTGTAGGGCTTGTTGTTCCTAGGCCGAGTCGTTTGAACATTGATGTGGGCATGAGGTTAATGCTAGCCCCAAGATCGGCTAATGCATTACGAACGGGGGATTCCCCAATCGAGCAAGGTATTGTGAAGCTTCCGGGGTCGATTTTCTTTTGTGGAAGTTTGTTGAGTACTAAGGCGGAGCATTCTTCACCTAAGTTAACTAATTGCAATGATTCAATTTTCCTTTTGTGAGTGAGGAAATCCCTCATGAATTTTGCATATTTAGGCATTTGGGTTAGGACCTCAATAAAAGGAATATTAACATGCAATTGTTTTAGTAAATTTTCGAATTTTGCGAATTGCTCATCGGTCTTTTGACGATTTAACCTACCGGGGTACGGAATTGGAGGAGTCTTGGTGGGCTCTTGATTTGGTAAAGAAGTCTTTTCTGATGCGGGTGGAGTCGTGGTTTGGCTAGACTGGCTTCTTTCATCTGGCGGTAATGGAGCCTCCTCGGGACCCACGGTTCGATTTCTTAATGTGATGAGATGTACTTGTGCTTTCGGGTTGGTTTCGGTATTGCTAGGTAACGCGCCTTGTGGTCTCTCGGAGAAATTTTGAGCTATTTGATTTAATTGTTTTTCAATGTTTTGAATGCTAGCTTGTTGATTTCTAAAATTCGATTCCAATTGTTGAAATCGATCCGAGTTTTTCTTTTCGGTGTCGGAGATGAGGCGATATACAGTATCTTCAAGCCTTTCTCTTCCACCTTGTTGTTGAGAGAAATTTTGTGGTTGTTGAAAGTTAGTTCGTTGGTTTTGTTGGTTACTACTATTGCCGGGATCTCTCTAACCAAGATTAGGGTGGTTACGCCATCCTTGGTTGTAGGTACCCGCTGGTGGACCCGACGGCCTAGGTCTATTATCAATGTAGTTTACCGTTTCTGTTTGGTCATCTACTTCTTTCATACAACTCCAATTTTCATGTGGCCCACCACATCCTTCACAAGCCATAACCGAGGCCGTTTTTGTCATTTCTAGCTTTTTGATTTTCGAAGAGAGGGCCTCGATTTGGGCTTGTAAAGAAGTGCTTTCATCAACCTTATGGGCGCCCGGGGCAATAGATTTATTACCTCGGGGAGTGTGCCATTGAAAATTGGTTTGAGCAATTTCCTCAATTTGATTATATATTTCATTTGGGCGACGATTACCTAAAAGTCCCCCGGAGCTAGAATCAAGTGTTTGTCTTGTGTGTGGCAACAACCCATTGTAGAAAGTGGATACTTGTTGCCATACCGCAAGACCGTGATGAGGACACTTTCTTAGTAGCTCCTTGAACCTTTCCCAAGTTTCATATAAGGATTCCCCATCCTCTTGTGAATATGTATTAATTTCAGTCATTAATTTAGCCGTTTTAGCAGGAGGGAAATACTTATATAGAAACTTTTGGGCTAGTTCATCCCAGGTGTTTACCGAGCCAACTGGGAGGGTGTTAAGCCAAGCCTTAGCTCGGTCTTTTAGTGAAAATGGAAACATTCGAAGGCGGATGGCATCATTTGATGCTCCATTGATCCGAAAGGTATCACATATTTCTAAGAAATTAGTATATGTAGATGGGGATCCTCGTCCGCATGCCCATGGAAGGTTGCGGAGTTTTGAAGCATTTGTATCAAATGTGGCCGAAGTTCGAAGTTATTGGCTTCGACATTCGGTGCATTGATAGCGGCGCCGAGATTACCTACGGTGGGTCGTAGGTAATCCATGAGGGTACGTTGATCCGCCATTGGAAGTGGGTCCCCCGAAACTTTCTCTTGATTTTTAGCTTTAAGTCTTTTTCTGAGAAAGCGTTCGGGTTCTTCTAGAGGTTCTTTTATGTCTCTACTAGAACTGGAGCTCATGCACTACGTAGGAAGTTCAAATGTGGCACCAAGGTTCCAAGTCCTGCGATAAAAACACAAAAGAATGTTGGTCAGAAGGTTCACCACGGCCCCGTGCTCAGCGAACACGGCCCGTGGTCACGTTTACAGTAATTGTTCTCCGGATCCCTGTTACTGGGAGTTGGACACGGCCCCGTGTTGCACCAACATGGCCCCGTGCTCAGCCCTCTGTAACTCGGAAAATAAAAACTGCCAGTGATAGTGCTGGGCACGGCCCGTGTCCGACCAGGCATGGCCTGTGCTGAGCTCTGCAAAAACAGAAAAACTAAAAAAAAAATCCTAAAAAAAATGAAAAATAAGAAAAATGATTAGGCCGTTGATTCCTAACTTTCTTAAAATCCTTGTGTCCCCGGAAACGGCACCAAAAACTTAATGCGTGTGAAGTGTTATATATATTTAGTTGTATATTTTAAGCCCTTTAACACTTTTTAGCCAAGTTTTAAATTTATAAAACACGATATTTTACTAACACTAAACACACATATGGGCAAGTGCACCCATCGTGAGCGTAGTATAGTGTTGGCAAGATACCGAGGTCGTCCAAGGACACAAGAGCTTTTAGTACCGGTTTATCCTCAACGTCTAATCAAATCAAAAGGTTTAGAAAAAAATGTTTTAAGCTAAGAAAAATAAAAACTAACTAAAAATGCTGAAAATAAAAATAAAAATAAAAACAGATAGACAAGATGAATCACTTGGTTCCGACTCGTGTATAGTGTAACCTTTGATTATTTCCGCACTTTTGCACTTATTTAAGAGATTATCTTAGTTATTGTAGTAGACCCCTCTTTTGAAGGTGACGTTACCCTCAACCCAGTAGTTTGAGTCAGCAAGGATACAATCCTAAAGGGTCGGATTATTGAAAGATAATTAATTAAGTTACTAATGCAAATTATGGTAGGCCCCTCTTTTGGAGGTGACGTTACCCTCGACTAAGTAGTCTGAGTCAGCAGGGATACAGTCCTAAATAGCCGGGTGATAGTATTAATAGTAGTTAGAGTAAAATGCACGGATAGTCCCTGTGGTTTGGTGAAATTTCACCTTTAGTCCCCAACTTTTCAAAATTATACTCTTAGTCCCTGTGGTTTGACTAGTTGTTACTTGGATAATCCCTAAAGCGGATGAAGGAGGTCCTACTAAATTTGACCCAGGTCCATTGCAGGACCTCTAAACGCTGAACAATGGCAAGACTCTTACCAAACCGTTCCCTTAACCCCCGACCAGGTAGCCAACATACCTCCATATAGACCGTGGAGATATGAATGGTGAAAATCTTTTAATTTATATAGACAGTAAAATAATGCCAAGACACCACGAACAAACGATAAGGAAGAATCACCCTCAACATAAGAAACTAGTTATTAAAGTCATTAATACAAAACCAAGTAAAAAGTGCGAAAAGATTAGAAATAAAAAGTGTTACACTAGACACTTGTCTTCACTAAGTGATGTAAGAGACTTAGGCAAACATGGCCTTGATTGTTAAGAACTCTTACGATCAATCTTGGATCCCGAGACGACTCACACACTCTATGATGGACAATGGATGATGGAGGTGGATGATGGTGTTATGGTGGTGGTGGGTGGTGGGTGAAGTGTGAGAGAGGTGGTGTGCCAAGGGATGGTTTGAGCTTGAGCCAAGCACTCCTATTTATAGGCTGAACAGAAGCTCGGGCACGGCCCCGTGTCCAGTGGGCACGGCCCCGTGTCCAGTGGGCACGGCCCCGTGTCCACATCCTTCTCTTTCTTCATTTAATGCAGCTTGTCTTATTAGTTGACCACGCCCCCGTGTCCGCTGAGCACGACCCCGTGTGCAGAAGAATCTTTGTACTATGAAGATTTGCTTAGATTGTGCGAATCTTATAGTTGACCATGGCCCCGTGTCCGCTGAGCACGGCCCCGTGGTGGGCAATAGAAGCTTCTACCACTTTGTCTTTTCTGCTGACACTTGGGCACGCCCCCGTGCTGGCTGAGCACGGGGTGTGTTCAGTCTTCTATCCTCTTGTTTTGCTTGGGAAGATGCCTTCGTGGGGTCGGGCATGTCACGTCTTGTTCCTTTTCTTGTATTTATGTTATCTTTTGATGTCTTTTTGCTTCTTTTGTTAATTTGAGCTCATTTAATCCTGAAAATACAAAAGGAAGACAAAAGCACACTTTTTCCAACATTAGTACTAAAAAAGGGTTAGTTTTATGCCACAATTGATGTAATTTATATGTTGCATTTTGCACACATCATTGGGCCGTTAACCCTAAGTATCCCCAGCAAAGGATAAGGGTAAACACCAACCTCACCAAAGACACTCTCTCGTACCTCAAGAAGTTGCTGACCCACAACATGGACATCTTCGCATGGTGTCCTGATGATATGACTGGCATCCCTCGTGACATTGCCGAACACGAGCTCAAGATCCCACCAAATGTGAAACCTATTGTTCAGCAGAAAAGAAGTTTAGCCCCAGATCGAAGCCTAGCAGCATGCGAAGAGGTTGAAGAGTTCGTACAAGCTGGCATACTCCGAGAGGTTAAGTATCACTCTCGGATAGCCAACCCTATAATGGTCAAGAAGCCTGATGGGTCATGGAGAATGTGCATTGATTTCAAAGACTTAAACAAAGCCTGTCCGAAGGATTGCTATCCTTTGCCTGAAATTGATCTAAAAGTAGACTCACTCACATGCTTCCCCTTCAAATGCTTCCTCGATGCTTATAAAGGCTACCACCAAATTCAAATGTAGGAGGAGGATGAAGAGAAGACGACCTTCCATACGGACTGTCGCAGCCCCCGACCCCTACCTCGGGAGCGGGCGCCGCGAACATCCAGATCAGTGGTATCGGTGTTTATTAATTTGGCAGCGGAATATATCAGGACCATAGTCAGGAAATATTTTTATCAAAGTTAAACACCAGACTTTTTATAATAATAAATCATTTGGGGTAAAACCCAAGTTCATTTGATAGTACATTTGTAGGGATAAACCCTATTTATTGAAAACAAAACTACTTTTTATTTAGGTAACTTTTATAGCCACTTTTCCAAGCCTTCAGTGCTCTCCAGCTGGCTTCTATTGGCTTTCACATTGTGTTACCTGAAATGCGTTTTAAAATCATCAAGAAATACTGGCGAGTGCATCACAGTTTAATCAAAACAGTTTTACAACTTCACAGAATTGAGGGCATCCGCAATTACATTTGCTTATATACATATTCAATTACTCATTTAGTACTGTCAACACCTGACCTGTGGGTCATATTACTCATTGGCTATCTCATTCTCCAATGGTAAATCATCCATATTTTGTATACAAAACCCCAACATACCGGCAATAATTGTAGAATCACAAATACTCAATTACTGTTAGGTGCTCATTTAAAACATTTGAGGTTTTGGTAAAACATTTTGACTCACAAAGTAATTTACAAAAAGAGAATGTACTCACATTGTAGAATTAGGTGATACTACTATAGCTTCCTGGTGATTCTCCTGGTTATTATCTATTAAAATTAAACAATGCACACGTGTTAGTAAAATAACCCAAATCACATTAACCTTACAACTCGAGACAGAATTCCAATGACCGAGTTAGGCAGAGCCGACATGCATTACGAAATCCTAGATCAATCGAGTGTAACACGAGACAGAACTCCAACGACTGAGTCAGGAAGAGCCTTGACATGCGTTATGGAGCCCTAAATCGATCGTGTAGGGTAATAGCAGGGTTATAATACTTACAACGAGGCAGAGCTTCGCTTTATAGTGGGTATTATGCCCGGGTATAATTTCTACTATTTAGAAATTGAGAGAGAACTTTAGAAATGAACGACTGAACAAATGAGCTTGAGCCCCCTTATATAGGTTGGTCGACCACCTTGTCGCGCCCCGTGAAGCCTTAGGCCTCGGCCTTCGCGGCTCGCAAGAGACCTAAAATTTGTTTTTCTTGATTCTTCTAAGTATGAGGGTATTTCGAGCTCGTTTCTCGCGTACGGGGTGTATTTGGGAACGTTTTAGGGTCATGTTAAGGGTTCTAGGAGAGTTGTTATATCCTCCCCACCTTGTTTTGGATCTCGTCCTCGAGATCTACTGGAACATGTGTGGGTATTTCCTTTGCATCTCTGACTCGAGTTCCCAAGTGTATTCTAGTCCTCTCTTGGAATCCCATTTTACTTTGACCAGAACTAGTCTCTTGTGTTTGAGGTTCTTGATCTTTCTATCTTCAATTTGAACGGGTTTCTCGATAAACTTAAGTTTCTCATTTACCTCTATGTCCTTAAGGGGTATTATTAATGATTCGTCTGCTAAGAACTGTTAGTGCACTATGTCTATTGACTTCGTCTTGTATCATGTAATAGGATTATCAGTGTATAAGATAATTTAGCTTGAAAGTGGTGATTTACCTTGAAAGTGTCACATGTCATTTCAAGGGAAATCATGATTTAGCTTGAAAGTAGCATATGTCATTTCAAGCTAAATCAACACACTATATATAGCTTTCAAGCTAAATCATTTTAGACTTTTTGCACATTTGATATTTGGAGAGCTTAGATTCTAGAGAGAGAATCTAGAGAGAGAAAGTACTCCAAGTGATTCAAGGTTCTTTGTACGTTTCAGATTTATCAATAGAATCACGTTTATATTACATCTTGTGTGTTTCGATCTTGATAGTTCACGGATTCCGCACGTCGAACTTTCGATTCGCAATCGTACGGTGTCAAAACAGGTCCTAACAAGTGGTATCAGAGCAGGAGCTCGATTGCGTTGATCAAACAACAAGATTCGTATCAGATTACAGTGTTTTCAGATCTGAATTACATCATTTCTTCATCATCTACTCATTCTTTCACGATTTGATCGGTTTTTCGTCAAATTGATTGGGATTCTATGGTCCGAATTGGCTGATTTTTTAGAATATTGTGCGAAAACAGTTGATATACAATCCTGCCAAGTTTGAGAATCAAATTCCTAGTCGTTTAGGAGAATTTCAAGATTTTCTGTCCGATTTCGCTGCATTCAGCAAGATTTCGCTTGACTTTACAACAAACAGCAAGATTTCGCTTGAAATTCAAGCGAAATCCTTATCAGTCAGACTTCGCTTGAATATTTTAAAGATTTCGCTTGAAAAAGCTGCTGGATTTCGCTTGAATAATCTGAAGATTTCGCTTGAATATAATGTTTGGACTTGATTTCGCTTGAACATAATGTTTGGAATTGATTTCGCTTGAGATAGTACCTAATATCAGATTTCGCTTGAAACAGCATAGATCAGATTTCGCTTGAAACAGTATAAGTTTTGATTTCGCTTCAACTGATAAACTTGAAATTTCGCTTGAAAGCTGTTGAGTCTTGATTTCGTGGTCAACTAGTGATTTCGCTTGAGAGTCCTATTTCGCTTGAAAAGTGAAATTTCGTGTCGAGATTATTCCACGTCAACTGTGTATCAGTTTGTTTCAGGATATTTGATATTGTGTTTACTGATTGTATTTGTTTGTTTTCTTGTGATTGTCAAGGTTTGCATCATGGCTGGGGAATTTTACAACACGTTTTTCAACGCGTTCGCAACCGAATCGTCTGAGGCTACAAATATTACACCAAAAACCATTTCTAAGGTGCTAAATGAGAACATCAAGCATGATAACTTTTATGGAACTCACTCAAAGCCACCAACTCTTGATAGCATTGAGGATTATACCTGGTGGAAAGAACGTTTCATCAACTGGGCGAAAGCGTATGCTCATGAAAGCTGGTTTTGCTTGGATTATGGGTATGAAAAACCAAAAGACGATAAAGGCGAAGATCTTGTGTTCAAGAAGTTTTCCAGAGAAGATAAAGCTGAATACGGAGCTGAACAGAGAATGATAGCATTGATCCAGTCAGCAATCAGAAATGATATTTTTGCTTTACTAACTCATGATGGGTCATCTAAGTCTGTCTGGGAAGCTTTACGTGTTAAAGCTGAAGGGGGTAAACAGATTAAAAAGAACAAAATCGCTTTATTAAAGAAAGAATTTGATCTGTTTGATAACATAAAAGGAGAGTCGGTGAGGCAAATGATTGAGAGATTCTGTCATCTTAAAATTGAATTGGAAAGATTAGAGATAAATAAAACAAGAGAGGAATTGATAGACAAAGTGATTGAAGCGTTACCACGAGCTGATCAGTGGCAAACCTTTGTTTTTATTTTGAAAAATGATGCTTTGTATGATAAAATTACTCTTGATGCTTTGTTTGAAAAGATTGAAAGTCATGATCTGGAGTTACAAAAGCAAAACAAGATGACTGATTCTTCACATCAACAGAACGTTGGCTTATACTATAAAAGCAGTGTGCTTTCTGATAAAGGCGTTGGTTCACCAAAAACAGCATTTAGTGGTGAAAAGATGAAAGAACCACCAACAATGTCAACAAGTCATCATTCTAGATATCATTCTTCTTCAAAGACAAATTCTGATGATTCTGAAGAAATTCTGTGCAACATTGCTCTTAAACTGAAGAATTCTCCTGCAATGAGCATAAATGTAGCGAAGCAGCAAATGAGTTTCCTTGCATCTGTTCTGGAGTCATATGAAGGTCTAGTACCTGGAAAAATTGGAAATTCTGAATTGACCAAAGAAGACTACGACCAGATTGATCCGGAAGAGATGGAGCTCATTGATATTCGTTGGCGTTTAGCTAGTTGTATCCGAAGAGCTCAAAGGTATATGGAGATTACCGGGAAACAATCGCTTGGAGGTGCTTCAACAAAGCTTGGATTCGACAAATCCAAAGTGACCTGCTTCAAATGCAAGCAAAAGGGTCATTTCAAAAGAGAATGCAGAAATTCTGAAGTTGCTGAAGGAAGTGAACGTCCTTTCAACGATGATTATTATCGAAAGGCGATTTACCATCGAAGCAGAGAAGAACCAAAGTTGATTGAAGATAAGCCGAGAGAAAAATCAAGAGCATATGCAGTAATCTATCCTGATGAAGGATTTGACTGGAGCACAGTTTGTCCAGAAGAAGATCGTTTAGAGAATGTTCGTAAAACAGCTCAAGGGAGAGCTATGACAGAAGAAAGAAAGTTTGTTTTTGTTGCTAAGATTCAAGATGAAAACAAAGACAAAGACACTACTGAAGCCCATGAAGAAAATGTCGAGATCAAAGAGAAATCTCGTGAAGAGATCTTGAGTGAGAAGACCTACAGAGAAAGAAGCGTGGTCTACAACAGAATGGATGATATGCAAGAGGAGTATGAGATGGCTGTCGGTAGCAAAAGATGGGATAAAAAGAGAGAATGTTATTATAACAGAGAAGGAGAACCGGTTGTTCCCAAGAAAGACATAATCTTCGATGATGTTCTTCTCAAAGTCCCGTTGAGAGATGAATACTATAGAAATGTATTGAAAGATGACACATACGTTAAGAGATATGAAAAGGAGATCAGATATGCTATGTTATCATGTCTGAGAAAAAGGGATGAGGAGAGGATGAAGAAGAATGTTGAAGAAATGGTGAAAAATCTGAAGAAAGATGCTGAAGAGGTTAAAACAGAAACTGTTGAAGTTGAAGCTGTGAAGGAAATCAAAAGTGAAGATGTTGTAGTGAATGAAGAGGTTGAGAAAGCTGTTACTGAAGAACAGCAGATTGAAGAAGAGGTGAAGAAAGAAGAGATAGAAGAAAAGAATGAGAATGAGGAAGCTGATAAGGTTGGTGATGAAGTTGGTGTTGAAGAAAAGCAGGATGTTGATGAGCAGACAGAGGTTGCTGAAAACACCGAAGTGCCAATCACTGAGGTAAATTCTGATTCTGAAAACTTGAAACAGATTGATCAGTGCAAGAAATGCATGGAATCGTGCAGAGCTTGTACTGAAAAAGATGAGCAATTTAGAACAAGAGATCTTGAATTCACAAAAATAGAAAACATTTTCAAAGAAAAATGCAAAGAGATGTTAGAAAAAGAAAAGGTTTTTAAAGAAAATGATGAAAAATTTTTAAAAAAATGTAATAAATTAGAGAAAGAAAATGAAGTTTTGAAAGAAAATGTTTTGAAAATGACAAATGAATGTGAACAAAAAGAAATTGCTTGTCAAGAAATGAAAAAGGAATATGACTCAATGAAATTATCATATCACACTACAAAAGAGTCATATGATAAAATAAAAAATGAAATGAAATATGCTCAATCTAGAATGAATTGTATGTCTGAAACAACTAAAGAGCTTAAACGAATGTATGCGATAAAACAAGATGTTGTTAATTCCTATATTGAGGATGTTGCTAAGTTGAAGCGACAAATTGCTGATTTAGAACAGGATAACAACAAGTTAAAGAGTTACCATGTGTCGTCATATGTGCTTGAACGAATTTTCAATATAAAACCGGGTGATGGTGAGTCTGAGCAGAATAAGAAAGGCATTGGTTCAGAGTTTCATCAAGTTCCACCACCGGGAAAATTTGCATTTTATGATGAGGAAAAGGTCGAAAAAGCTTTCAACATGGTAGACCAATTGCCAGACAACATTGACATAACCTATTCCAAATCTGATGATTTTCATGATTCAGAGGTGGTAGGTAAAGTCGTTGAAAGTGTGTTGAAAGAAGAGTCAGTTGTTACAGGTAAATCTGAATCACAGGATGAAGATGAAGGAAATCTTCATGATGGTTATCTGAAAAATACAAAATCCGAGGAAAGTTTGAATGATGATTCAAAAGGATTGGTTTATACCATGATTGGATCAGACAAATTGTTCTTAGATGTTGTTTTCCCGATTCAGAATGTGATTTCAGAAAAGGTTGACAAAGTTTTCAAAATGGTTGAGATTAAGAAGTCTGAGATTTCAAAGTTTGTTGGTAAGAGTCATAAAGGTTCGTATAACAAACCTGGTTTCAAAAAGAAGAACATGAAGGCTGGGTTGGGTTATAAGAAGAAACAGAATCGAAACAAAAATGAAATGCAAAATTTTCAGGAAAAATTAAGTTTTGTTCAAGGAGGTAGTTTAGAAAAAGAAAAAGAACTCAAAATGAGACAGTCTAATGATGAGTTCTTTGCTAAAAAGAGAAAGCAACAACCACAGGTCAAAGATGTGTCCATGAGAACATGTTTCAAATGTGATCAAAAAGGACATCTTGCACGCAAGTGTCCTAATCTAAAACCTGTGGATGTTGATCAAAAGAAGATTGATGCTGAGAAACAAAAATCTGAGAATGTGAGACAAAGGTCAACCAGATTTGATTCAAAACAAACTTGGAGGTACAACACAAACAAGTTTGCTTCGAATCAAAATTGGAAGTCAAACCCGTATAGGTTCGATTCTAGACAGATCTGGAATTCTCACACACCCAGATTTAGAACAACACAAAGTTGGAAAACAACTGTTGATATGACAAAACCTCAAGAGTTTTGGAAACCAAAAGTTGTTGTTCAAAATCAAAATGTTCAAAAAGATTCACATTTTTACAAACGAGGAACACCAAAAGGTCAAACATGGTCTGTTAAGAAACAAGTTGATTTGGTAAACGATGAGAAAGTTGAAATTAAAATTGAGAAAGTTTTTGTGAAAAATGACACAGAATTTCCAGCATTGAATGAAAATTATTGTGTTGAAATGCCTAAGGTTCAACAGACCTGGGCTAAATTGTTCAAGTAATTCAGTTAGCTGAATGTGCAGGTGCTCAAGAATACCAAAGATTGTGAGATTGGAAGTTGGAGCAGCCTGGCACAACGAGGAGAGGAGGCTGCTGGATCCTGTGTTGTTTGAAACAGGAAGTTTATATGTTTTCTGTAAATAAATAAACAATATTTCAAAAACCCTAAAAATTGAAAATTTTGTAAAACCAAAAATATGTTTGTTTTTAATTTTTGTCAAATACTCAAAAATACAAAAATATGTGTTGATTGAATATGCCGAAACCCTCACGGCTGAACAAACATGATTAATTTCACAAGTTTGACAAACGGTTTTCAAACTGTTAAGATCAATGGGTTGTAAATCATGGGGGTATGTTATATTTTCTGCAAATCAGAGCACTTTAAGCAGAAAATGGATGGCAAGACAAAGCTATCAGTGTTGGTTGTCAAATTTTCTTTATATGGTTTTGAATTTTAGGGGGAGTAATATTGTTAGAAAATACAAAAACATTTGAAAATTTGAAAAGTCAAAAACATGATAAAATTCAAAAATTGAGTTTTTGCGTACAAAGAGGAAATGATAGTACATCAGTAGACAGTTACGGTACGCTAAAGAATTGGAAAGTTAAATGTGTTAAACGATCTCACCGTGGATGTGTCGGTAGATTTTTATACATTTAGTAAACTTTTTCGGGATATAAACCTAAATTTCACACTTGCTTATTTCATGGGGAACACTACTTGGATATATAGGTAACCCCTGAAATCTCGTTTGAAAGGTTTCGTATTCTGATATACAGGTTTTTATACTCAATGATGTCTGGGGTATTATTCCGGGACTTCTGCTGAATGGAAGTTCTGACCTAGTCCTCGAATAATACTTTCCGCAAATGCTTGAAAGATAGCATCACCCTCAGCATATATGATAAGACAATAAAATTGCTTAGCAATGCTGTTGTAAAAAGATCCTCTAAAGGGGACACACCCACAAGTTGAGTCATGATCTCTCTGCTGGACGGTAGTTCTGACCTGAGCTCTCATGATTCTTCATAATTTATTAACCCCTTACATATATCATTTGTGTTATAATTGCCTGTAAGACTAAATATTGGGATCTGGATACGGGAGTATATTCAAGAGGTGGGACACATGAATGGGTTTAAGTTCCTAAAATACCTAATTCGTATCCTGAATCAGTTGAAATTTGTATGAAAATTTAAGTGGACAAGTATATCGACAATCTAAGTGAATTGTTTAATTCTTACTGTGAAATTAAGCTCAACGGTACTTGTGACTTGTCATAAACTGATATGATCCTATGACGCATACTTAAACAAAAATATTGTCTGTAAATATGTTTGTACATATTTCTTTACTGTTTTATATTTTCAGATAATACAAAAAGATTTTGATTTTTGCTTTATTTTCGACAACTGATGTCTGAGTGCTGAGTTTCAAAATCTAAGTATGTTGAGTGTGTTTCTGAGAATAAAACAAGTTCATTAATTTGAAACTTGAAGTTTTAAAATCAAAAATTCAAAAATAGTTTGTGATATCTCCAAGGTTATTAACTTGAACTTGGATGATAAACTGTGAGGGAGTTGGTTTCTTTAACATTGCTAAATCTATGAAGTTTGTTGATAGGGGGAGTGGATTAGAGAATTTGATTGAGAATTCAAAATGCTGTTACTCATAAATGTTTGAGAAATTGCAGATGATAGTCCAGACTACGATCCCGAGAGCAGAGTCTAAGGGAGAGTCTGAAGACAAGCTTGTAGATGGAAAGCTAGGTGTTGATCCCAAAGCACGGAAGCTTGATGAAAGGGGGAGTCTGAAGCTGATGGAGAAGATAAAGATTGAAAGATGCTTATATTGTTACAATTTGAAAGAGAAGGCAGAATGATCAAGACTGAAGATGTGTCATATTGCAAGAATTGTCACTGAAGACTTCGTCAATATCCAAGGGGGAGTCTGTTAGTGCACTATGTCTATTGACTTCGTCTTGTATCATGTAATAGGATTATCAGTGTATAAGATAATTTAGCTTGAAAGTGGTGATTTACTTGAAAGTGTCACATGTCATTTCAAGGGAAATCATGATTTAGCTTGAAAGTAGCATATGTCATTTCAAGCTAAATCAACACACTATATATAGCTTTCAAGCTAAATCATTTTAGACTTTTTACACATTTGATATTTGGAGAGCTTAGATTCTAGAGAGAGAATCTAGAGAGAGAAAGTACTCCAAGTGATTCAAGGTTCTTTGTACGTTTCAGATTTATCAATAGAATCACGTTTATATTACATCTTGTGTGTTTCGGTCTCGATAGTTCACGGATTCCGCACGTCGAACTTTCGATTCGCAATCGTACGGTGTCAAAACAGGTCCTAACAAGAACTTTTTGAGATTACATACATGAAACACATCATGTATTCCTGCCATTTCCTCTGGCAGTTGTAGCTGATAGGCTACATGTCCTATTCTTCTAATAATCTCAAAAGGTCCAACATACCTGGGGCTTAGCTTTCCTCTTTTAACGAATCTGACTATTCCTTTCCATGGAGAAACTTTTAACAATACCTTATCTCCTACTTGAAATTCTAAAGGTTTTCGTCTGTTATCTGCATAACTCTTTTGACGATATCGTGCTGCTTTTAGTCTTTCCTTGACTTGAATTATCTTATCTGTCATTTCTTGCACTATCTCTAGTCCAGATAATTGCTTCTCTCCAATTTCTGCCCAACAGACTGGAGTTCTTCACTTTCATCCATAAAGTGCTTCAAATGGTGTAGCATTAATGCTAGTATGATAGTTGTTATTGTAGGAAAATTTTATTAATGGTAAATGATCGTCCCTATTTCCTCCGAAATCAATTACATAGGCTCTAAGCATATCTTCCATCGTCTGAATTGTCCTTTCGCTTTGTCCGTCCGTTTGTGGATGATAAGCAGTGCTTAGATTTAACCTGGTTCCCATCGCTTTTTGGAAACTTGTCTAAAAATGAGAAGTAAAATGGCTATCTCTATCAGATACGATAGATAAAGGAATTCCATGTAATGAAACTATTTCATTTACATATAGCTTGGCTAACTGTTCCATACTGAAAGTTTCCTTCATTGGTAAGAAATGAGCAGATTTGGTCAATCTGTCTATAATCACCCAGATTGTATCATTTCCTTTTCTTGTCTTGGGTAATTTGGTAACAAAGTCCATTGTTATCAATTCCCATTTCCATATTGGCACTTCTAACTGTTGCAATAATACTGAGGGTTTCTGATGTTCAGCTTTAACTTGTGAACAAGTTAGACATTTAGCAATGTAGTTTGCTATATCCTTTTTCATTCCTATCCACCAGAAATTCTTTCTTAGATCTTGATACATCTTATCACTTCCGGGATGTATCGTATACTTAGATTTATGAGCTTCTTCTAGAATTCTGTGGCGTAGGTTTCCTTGTTTAGGTATCCACATCCTTTTCTTATGGAACTTCCAACATCTGTTCCTTGTTCTAATTCCTTAATCATTCCTTTTAATCTTTCAGCATCATCCTTGATTGTTGTTTCCTGTACTTCTCTGATTTGCTCATTTAAATCTACTTGTAGATTTAATATGAGAGAACGTACTCGTTTCGGCTTTTCATGATACTTTTGACTTAAAGCATCAGCTACTACATTAGCTTTCCCAGCATGATACTGAATATCACAATCATCATCACTAAGAACTTCCATCCAGCGTCTCTGTCTCATATTTAATTATTTTTGCCCAAAAATATACCTTAAACTTTTATGGTCTGTGAAGACAATGAATTTATTTCCATATAAATACTCCAAATTTTAAGGGCAAAAACTATGGCTCCTAACTTTAGATCATGGGTTATATAATTCTCTTCATGTTTCTTAAGTTGTCTAGAGACATAAGCTATAACATTTTGACGTTGCATCAACACACATCCATAACCTAACTTAGACGCATCACAATAAACTATAAAGTCTTTAGTTCCTTATGGTAATGCGAGTATGGGTGCGTTGGTTAATCATTGCTTACGAATCCTAAAAGTTTCTTCCTGTTTTGGTCCCCATTCAAACTTAACTGATTTGCAGGTCAGTTTGGTCAAAGGAATGGCTATTCTAGAAAAATCTCGGATAAACCGCCTATAATATTCTGCCAGTCCAAGAAAACTTCTTACTTCCGTTGGTGATTCAGGGACTTTCCATTTAGTAATCGCCTCGATCTTTATGGGATCCACATGAATTCTTTCATGATTAACCAAATGTCCAAGGAATTGCACTGCTTGTAACCAGAATTCACATTTTGAGAATTTAGCATAAAGCTTCTATTTTCTCAACAATGTCAAAAGTGTATGCAGATGCACTGCATGTTCCTCTTTACTCTTAGAGTAAATTAGAATATCATCTATAAAGATAATTATAAATTTATCCAGGTATGGTTTACATATCATGTTCATCATGTCCATAAATGCGGCTGGGGCATTGATTAAACCAAATGGCATGACGGTAAATTCATAATGACCGTACCTAGTTCTGAAAGCAGTTTTAGGAATGTCATCTTCCTGTACTTTCAATTGATGATATCCTGAGCATAAGTCGATCTTAGAAAAGAATCGAGTTCCCTGAAGTTGATCGAACAGATCATTGATTCTCGGTAGTGGGTACGGATTCTTAATCGTAACCTTGTTCAATTCTCAGTAATCAATGCACATACGCATCGATCCATCTTTCTTCTTAACAAATAACACCGATGCGTCCCACGGTGATGAACTTGGTTGTATAAAACCTTTGTTAAGAAGTTCGTCCAATTGTTTCTTCAGTTCCTGCATCTCCGTTGGTGCTAATCGATATGGTGCTTTGGCAATCGGTGCCATTCCTGGTATTAGGTGAATTCTAAATTCAACCTCTCTATCAGGTGGTAATCCAGGTAACTCTTCTGGAAAGACGGCTGAGAATTTAGATATTACTGGAATATCTTTTAATTCTTTTCCTTTAGTATTAATGATTATGGAAATCATGTATACTACTCCTCCTTTCCTTTCATAACTTGCGGTTTTCATCACAGAGATGAATTTTGTCGATCTGGTTGGCTTATCTCCCTTGATTGTGATCTTTTTACCACTTGTTGTACTTACTTGTACTGTCTTTTGATCACATAATATACTAGCATGATTGGCTACCAACGAATCCATTCCTAATACAACATCGAATCCGGCTAGATTCATTGGGTAAAGGTTAGCAAAGAAATGATGGTTCAGGATTTCTATTCTTGCTCCCTGTAAGATTTCACTTATCTTAACGGATTCTCCGTTTGCTGTCTCTACCAGACAATCTTTTTGAAGTTTGGCTAAGGGTTGGTCAAGAAGTTTGTAGAAAGAAGTATTGATAAAACTTTGGTTTGCACCAGAGTCAAACAATACTTTGGCAAATATGTTATTAACTAAGAACGTATCGGCAATCACATCTGGAATCATCTTGGCTTCCTCAGCTGTCAGAACAAATGCTCTGGCATTTTTCTTAGGAGCTTCAGTTGTCTTAGCCTTGTTGGTTGTGGCTAGAGCTAGTTTCGGACAGTTTGGTCTGATGTGCCCACTCTCTCCACAATTGAAGCATATCCCATTACTAGGTTTCTTCCTACAGTTTTCTTCCTTGTGTCCCGACATTTTGCAAAAGTTCCAGTATGTGGAGCATCTTCCAGAATGCTTTCTTTTGCAATACCTACAGTAGGGTGTAGAGGAAGAACATGTACCTTTCCCACGGTTGGAATTACCGTAGCAAAATTCCTGGGTAAGCTTTTGAGCTAGGTTCTTTCTCTGGTTTTCCTCTTGTGTGCGTACCAATTCATCAGTCAGGGTATTGGCTAGTTCTACTGCTTCTTCTACGGTTGGTGGTCTAGCTGCCTTGACTACGTGTCTAATCTCACTAATTAATCCCCAAATATAACGGGAGATTAACTGTTGGGATTGAACCCTATCAGAGGAACAGATAATTAAAGCCAAAACTGGATCAGAGCAGTGGATCAAGAATAAGCAGACGATTACAGTTGGTTCAGGCAAATCTCTCCTCTTGAAAGTGGTTTTATATCTGCTGACCTCCTATCTGCTGATCTTACTAAGTGCTGTCCTACAACTGCTGCTTTGCATCTACTGACAAATGTCAAAGACTGATGGAAGACCAAAGCTCTGCTGACTCAATCTACTGCCTTGAGTCAAGTACTGCTGATCCGGACAAGCACTGCTGGGTTCACAGCAGTGGAAGGATGCAGCAGCTGTTTAAGTGTCTTGTATGTAAAGAAATGTAATAGCAGTAGTTAGTAGATCAGAGTTTGTATTGATCAGAGGTTAGAGTTTGTTAGGAGGTTAGATGTCACTTTCATGGTGACGTCAGCTAAGATGCTCAGTGGTTTGCAAGTGCCTATAAATAGTTCAGTACTTTGTACTGTTCTATTAGCTCTTTCACCACATCGTCTTCTTTGCACGAACAAACTACTGAGCTCTGGCTGAGGGGGAGTTTGCATTCATACATCAATCATTGTAATCGTTGTTGAAATAAATTCAATCTTTCGATTCATTGTGTAAAGATGTTTGATTAAAGTATTACTCTCGTTTGATTGTATGCAAAGTTTGCTTTCATTTTAATTCCGCTGCACAACTCTTTCATTTTCATCTTAATTTCAAACGAAAATACAATAAAAAAGAAACTCAGATCCAACAATTGGTATTAGAGCATGGACAGTCAAATTTGATTTAACAATCATTTTGACGTAAATAGTTCAGCTCATAACAGTTGATACTGATCGTTTGTTCATCCGTTGAAAAACAAAGCAAGGATTAATCACCATTAAAGTTGATTTCTCAGTGTCTGTAAAACAACAAGAATGACGTCACAATCTCAGGATGATAAAAACAACATCGGCTCGCTTTTTAAACCACCTATGCTAAAAAGAAATGAGTACAACATCTGGCAGAGGAGGATGGGTCACATCCTCGCTCAACAAAGCACAGGTTGTTGGAAATCTGTCATTTATGGTCCCCATGTTCCTTCAGTGCCAAGTGCTGAAGATGCTAAAAAGTTCGTTCCAAAACCAGTTGAAAATTATACCGAAACCGACTTTCAAAAGATCGAACTAGATGCTAAAGCATTTAGCATCGTAGCATCAGCGCTGCCCAATGAGATATATGCTGGACTGTTACACTGTAACAGTGCCAAAGAGTTATGGGACGCACTTAAGGAACAGTTTGGGGGAACTGAGGAAGTCATAGAAAACAATAGGGAAATCCTGAACCAACAGTATGAAACATTTTGCTACGTTAAAGGTGAATCACTAACGCAACAATTTGAGCGTTTCAGTTGTCTCATCAGTGAACTGAGGCTTGTTAACACCACTTTTACAAACTCAACTCAAAATAGCAGGTTCCTCAGGTCACTGCCAGAAAAATGGGACACCATAGCTTTTGTCAACCGAAACTCACCTGAATTCAAGGATCTGACCTTGACCCAACTCCATGGTCGACTCCTGACCTACGAAAGGGAGTTGAACCAGAAAAGGAGGTTACAAGAGTCAGGAAAAGTTACCGATGATTACACTTTCGGTAATACTGCTCTTCTGGGTCAAGAAGAATCTGGGAGCAGTGGTAAGGATCAGGGTTATGATCACTTCAATGACATAACTGCTGGTGCAAATTTTAACAACCCTGATCCTCACTCTGCTAGTTATGCATTCACTGCAAATGAAAACCAGATGTCAGACAATTTAAGTTTTGAACTAAATGATTTGCAACATTTTGATCCCACTGATTTAGAGGAAATGGACATCCTGCACCAACTGGCTTTGCTAAGTGTTAGAACTAGCAAGTTCTACAAAAGAACAGGGCGAAAATTTCCAGGTTTGCATGGGAATCTAAGGGTTGGGTTGGATAAATCGAAAATCAAGTGTTACAAGTGTAATAGGTTGGGACATTTCGCTAGGGAATGTAGGAGTCAAACTACTGGTCCCATAATTACTCATCCTAGCTCAAATCCTAGACCTCAAAACCAAAACACTGTGCACTATGCCCAATATGCCCCAGCAGCTCAAGTGAACACTGCTCACTATGCTGCTGCCCCTGTGCCAGTACACTATGTCCAAACTACTGTTCCTCAAATCCAATATGTTCAAACCCCTGCTCCACAGGTACAAGTGCAACCTGTTGCACCTCAAACCACTGCTCCAGCAGCAGCACAACCAGATCAACAAAGTTTTTTCACTCAAGGGTTTGTTGACTGGAGCAGTATGCCTGAAGACCTTAATGATGAAAATTTTGCACTCTATGCTTCTAATGATTCTTCTCATGATGAGTTTTGTTTGATGGCATTAGAGTCAATACAGGAGGGGGTTGAAACTGAGGAGGAACAGCAGTGCTTTGAAACAGTGGAAGAGGTGACTGAAGCAGTGGTTAATGCTGTGGCTGGTGAGCTACTGTTGGGAGAAAGTTCAGGTACCCTGATTGAACCACTGACAGATCCATGGTCTGAAGAGGACAAACAAGAAGAGAAAGAAGAAAAGGCTGGTGAAAAGAAGGTGAAAGCTGATGATGAGGAAGATCATCAATGTGATTGTGCAATGATGGCAGCTGCCAAGGGAGCTTCTGCATGCTTTGATAGTCTTTGGTATGTAGATAGTGGAGGCTCCAGGCACATGACAGGATGTAAAGCCCTCCTCAAAGACTTTAAAATCCATGGAGGGGGTGATATATCCTTTGGAAATAATAGTAAAGGGAAAGTTCTGGGGTCTGGGACAGTGCAATCTGGAAATGTAAAATTTGAAAATGTCAATCTAATAGACAATCTAAAATTCAACCTTCTGAGTGTGTCCCAAATGAGTGACAAGGGATTTGGGTCATTCTTCACAAAAGACTGTTGTAGGATTGTTGGACCACAAATGGTCAAAAAGATTGAAGCAATAATCAAAACTGGTCAAACTAAACTTGTTGCTCAAAGAAGTGGCAATGTTTATGTTGTTGACATGTCAAAAGAGTGTCCCAGAGCTGATGCCTGTCTGTTCTCAGCTGCCTATAACAAAGAGACAGAACTTTGGCACAGAAGGCTGGGGCACACAAATCTTAAGACAATCACAGAAATTTCAAAAAATGGTTTGGTGAGAGGCCTACCACAAAAATTGTTTTCATGTCCTGAACATTGCATTTCCTGTTTAAAAGGAAAACAGCATAAAAGTTCTTACAAGTCCATTGAAGAGTCCAAAACAACCCAGTGTTTGCAAATGCTACACATGGATTTGTTTGGCCCAGTTCAAGTCATGAGCCTCAAAAAGAAAAGATATTGTTTGGTTATTGTTGATGACTTTTCTAGGTTCACATGGACTTTCTTTTTGCACTCAAAAGATGAAACTGCAGGCATTTTGCAAGACTTTGTAATACAGGTTGAAAAGCAATTTGACCTTCCAGTGAAAAGCTTCAGGAGTGACAATGGCACAGAATTCAAAAATAGGGAGTTGGATGCCTTCTGTGTGAAGAAAGGGATTGTAAGGCAGTACAGCATCCCAAGAACACCAGAGCAGAATGGGGTAGTGGAAAGGAAGAACAGAACTCTGATTGAGGCTGCCAGAACCATGCTTGCAGATTCAGGTTTGCCATTAACTTTCTGGGCAGAGGCAGTAAACACTGCTTGCTATGTTCAGAACAGAGTTTTAATAAACCCCAGGCACAAAAAGACTGCCTATGAAATTCTGTATAAAATTAAACCACTGATCTCATATTTCAAAGTATTTGGCTGCCCATGCTTTATTTTGAACTTAAAAGATTCCATTTCAAAATTTGCAGCTAAAATTGATTGTGGTTATCATCTGGGATACTCAACCACTGCCAAGGCCTACAAAGTGTTCAATACACGGACCAAGGCAGTGGAGGAGACTTTGAATGTTAAGTTCAATGAACTCTCATCAATGAAAATCCCAGCAAACCCTGCAGATCTGTTTGATCTTGAAAAATTCACTTTTGAAAATACTGCTGTCAAGACTAACAGTGCAGGTCCATCAGAGGATACAACACCAGATTATGGGTATGAAATCATCATCCCTCAAAGGTTTGCCACAAAGGGAAAAGCACCAGCTGTTCAAAACAGTTGTCAAAGCTCAACCACTGCTACCTCAACAGTTGTTGACCAAAGTAGCCCATCAACCACTGCTTCCACATCCTCAAACACTGCTGACAAAAGTCCTCAAATAGTGGATAAAAGTCAGCAGTTGTCCACTTCATTACCTCCTATACCACCACCTTTTGAAGCCACTGCTGGATCATCAAAGTCCCCAGCAGTGGTTAGCCCAGATGATACACATTTGCAGCCTTCACCAACCAATGCCATCATACCATACCAAGGAGATTTAATCTTCTTGAGATCTCATCCACCTGATCAAATCATTGGCAACATAAATGAAGGGGTGCTCACAAGAAGCCAAACCCAAAACATTTGTCTTTTTGCTAGTTTTCTATCACTCCATCAGCTAGTCAAGTACCAAGAGGCACTGAAAGACAACAGCTGGGTAGAAGCCATGCAAGAGGAGCTCCAATAGTTTAAAAGACAACAAGTATGGGAGCTTGTACCACTGCCAGAAGAGGTTAGTCCCATTGGCACAAAGTGGGTCTTCAAGAACAAAACTGATGAAAGGGGTATTGTTGTCAAGAATAAAGCCAGGCTTGTGGTTCAAGGTTACAGACAGGAAGAGGGGATTGATTATGATGAAACATTTGCCCCTGTTGCAAGATTGGAAGCCATTAGACTGTTCCTGGCCTTTGCTGTCAACCACAATATGAAGGTGTTTCAAATGGATATAAAAAGTGCTTTCCTCTATGGTACAATTCAAGAAGAGGTGTATGTTTGTCAACCTCCAGGTTTTAAGGATCCATTTTATCCAGATCATGTCTACAGGCTAAACAAAGCCTTGTATGGCTTGAAACAAGCACCAAGGGCCTGGTATGAAACTCTTTCCAACTTTCTACTCTCAAATGGTTTCAAAAGAGGTACCATTGATAAAACACTGTTTTTAAAATGGAGAGGGAAGGATTTAATGATTGTCCAGATTTATGTGGATGACATTATTTTTAGAAGCACGTGTAACTCAATGTGTGAAGAGTTTAGAGAACTCATGACAGCTGAGTTTGAAATGAGTGCTATGGGTGAGCTGCAATGCTTTCTTGGTCTCCAAGTACAACAATTGCAAAATGGAACTTTCATTCATCAAAGCAAATATGCTAAAGAACTTTTAACCAAATTTGATATGAATGATTGTAAACCATGCAGCACACCCATGGCAACAAATAAGCTGGTCATGTCTGATGAAAAGGATGAGCTGATTGACCAAACACTTTATAGAAGCATGATTGGGTCTTTATTGTACCTAACTGCATCTAGACCAGACATCATGTTTGCAACATGTGTCTGTGCAAGAAGTCAATCAGCTCCCAGAAAATCAAATCTCATTGCTGTAAAAAGGATTTTCAGATACATAAAAGGTGCTCCCACACTTGGTATCTGGTATCCAGCTAATGGGAACATCAAGCTTTCAGGTTTCTCAGACAGTGACTTTGCTGGATGTCACACCACAAGGAAGTCCACATCAGGAGGGTGCCAGTTTCTAGGTGATTGCTTAGTTTCATGGCAAAGCAAAAAGCAAGCAGCTGTTTCAACATCCACTGCTGAAGCTGAATACATTGCTGCTGCAAGCTGTACAGCCCAACTCCTGTGGCTTCAAAATCAGTTACTGGATTTTGGTATCACTGCCTTAAAGACACCACTCATGTTGGACAGTCAGGCAGCAGAAAATATCATCAAAAATCCAGTTTCCCATTCCACCACCAAACACATCGACATCAGACATCACTTTGTGAGGGATTGCTATGAAAAAGGTTTGATTTCTTTGCATCATGTCCCAACTAAAGACCAGCTGGCTGATGTGCTCACAAAAGCACTTGATACAGCCACTTTTGAAAGCTTGGTCTCTAGAATTGGGATGCTGAACATGGAATAACAAGCAACATCTTGTTTTTCTATGAATAAAAGCAACAAAATGTTTTCAGAAAATCAAAACTCCATCCTTAAAAATAGCTAAAAATGAAATTTTTCATTAAATCCTTAAAAGTCTGCCATTAACCACTGATTGTTCAAAAGTCTGCTCTAATTCAAAAGTTTGTCCACTGCTGAAAGTCAACCCCTGCTCTCTCATTACTTTGATAAACTCTGTTGTTCAAAAGCAGTGTCTTATCCACTGATAGTGAAAATCATCCACTGCTTTCATACCACTGCCTTCATCTGTCCCTATCACACAAGTACTGTCCTTCACTTTCAACAGGGGTTGTCACGTGGGCAGTACATATTGGTCAGACCTTTTGTAACGGCTGCCACCTCAGCATTCACTTTCTTCCCTATAAAATCCCCCACTCACCACCAAAACAGGGTTTTACTGTCGAATTGAATTCTTAAAAATTCTCTTCTCAAAGCAGTTTTTCATCTCATTTCTTCACAAATTTCTTCGATCAATCATCCTCAAAATGACAAAATCAAAGAAATCTTCAAAACCCTCATCCAAATCATCATCGAAAACAGCCTCTCAAAAGGCAATCTCCACTGAAATTCCACATAAGCCATCTCACAATCTCCTGGGTCTTCTCACAAAACCAGGAACCACCAAAGTTTTCGATTCCATCATTGATCTCATGGCAAAATCAAAGTACAAAACTTTGTTCACTGCCGATGCACCAATCTATTTGGCGACCCAAAGGGAGTTCTGGAAAAATGCAACCCTTGAAAAACAAGGAGACACTGCAACCACCATAAACTCTTCGATAAAGGGTAAAGTTGTCCAAATCACGCCACAATCCATTTCAGAGGTCTTTCAACTCGGTGATCAGGAAGGTAAAATTTCTTTCACTAAAAACGAGTTACAAACTGACTTCATTGAGAGAGGGTATGAAGCCACAATGATGAAGAAAATTACCTTAGAAAAAGGTTATTTTCCGTCTGCAACCAGATTTTTATTTCATACCCTCCTACTATGTGTTTCAAACAAAACCACTTCTTTCAATGAAATCCCTTTAAAGATTCAAAATCTGGGATATGCAATTCTTCAAGGAGAAAATTTTAATTATTCTCGGGAAATTTTTAAAGATTTGGTTAATAATGTTGAAACAAAATCATTCTTACTGTTTCCAAGGTTCTTAAGTTACTATTTTACAAAGAAATTCAGTAAGGATGATTTAGCTATAATAAACCAAGGTGATTTTACTCAAATAAACAGTTTAACAACTGAAACTTTTTCAAGAATGTTAGCACCTTGCAAAACACAAGCAGAGGTGCCTGAGCAGATTTTAGCAGTTACAACTGCTCCTCAGGTATCTGCTGCTGAGCCCACTGCTCAAGGTGATCAAAGCAGCAGCACAACTGCTTTGAAACCCACACCTACTATCTCCAAAAAGCCAAAAAGAAAAACTCAAAAACCCACAAAACCCATCAAAAAGGAAACTCTGGAGGATGAGATACCAGAGCTCCTGCCAGTGACACCACAAATGTCACAAGAAACCACTGCTGCTACTTCCTCACAGCAGTTGGTACAAATATCTCAACCCATAACCACAACTCCTCCTGTTTCTTCACAAAAAGAACAGGTTGTACAAATAGGGTCTCCACATCATGATGCTCTGGAAACACTCGTTTCTATCATCCACAGTCCAATGCCCGGGACACATCCTATTTCTACACCACTCATCACATCCAAAATTCCCTCACCAATAAAACCACTGTTGGATGCAATTGATTTGAACCAGGCATTATCCGGTCCTTCTCAATCACCTACTAATGAGAATATACCTCAACAACTGACTGGGTCTGCTGTATCAATCTTTGCTAACCCACCAACACAACCTGAGGAGGTTAGACCCCTTGAGTTACAAGTAACTCTTGGCGGTAATCCAAGTGAAGCAGCCACTACACTTGTTACACCCACTGGGTTACATTTGGACAGTGGTTACATTAATAAGACTTCCTTGGAGGCAATTCCTTTGATAGCACCTCTGCCAACCACCAGTGGATTTATTTATCCTACTGGCAACATCAAAAGGTTGTCAAGTGTTGAAGGAAGAAGACCCCAGTACCAAGACAAAGGGGCATCAGTGGTTAATGTTTGGAGTATACTCCCTACATCTACCACTGATAAAACCACTGCTAGTGGGAAATCAGATGATCCCATTAAATTGGGTGATGATTTAAAGTACCAGAAATTGACGGATCGCATTGAAAAACTTGATAACTCTGTTGCAGAACTCAAAGATATGCTACAACAGGTGTTACAAGTACAAAAGGTACAATCAACTGCTATTCCACCTCAAGCACCTGCTCCACAAAGGGCACCTGCTACAAATGAGCTCTTGGATTTATTTCAACCTTTTCTCCATCAACAAGCAACACTAGCAGATCAGCAACATGAAAAACATGTTCAACAGCTGAGAAATGCAATGGAGTCAAGGTTCAAGAACACTCAGGCTGATCTGAAGGCTCTCAAAACTCAGATCCTGCAAACCACTGGCACTGCTCCTCCAACAGTACTTTTCATTGATCAACTCCCAGACGATAATGCCAAAAAGGGGGAGAAAATTCAGGAGTGGAAGAAGAAAGGAATAGATGATGGTCTATATATTGAACCTGAAAAGGATGCTATGACCAGAAAAATTCCTGTGCCAGATGGTAGTAAGAAGGTTGATGCTACTCAAGAAGCACTTGATGAAGGAGTAGCAAGTGTAAAAAGAGATAGAATGGCAAAGGATGTTTCAAGGTGGAATGAGGAGAAAAGAGCTTTCATGGAGCTGTATGAGCAGGGTTGTTCTGGTTCTAAAGATTCTAAAAATCTGAAGACAAAAAGAAAACCTAAGTCCATCCCATCCAGATTTCCAAAGCCTCCAAAGCCACCATCCAAAAGCCATCAGCATAAAACCTCCACTCAAACAGCTGTTGTAACTCCTGCTGTATCAACTACTGCTGGTACTTCAGTGGTTTCAACATCTGTTCCCACTTCAACACACACTACTTCAACACACACCAAAATTACTACATTACCATCACCACTGTCACCACCAAAAACAATCTCACCAACATTTCCACCTGCTGACAAAAAGCAGAAGACAACAGATGTTATAACATCTGTTGTAATGACAATAGTGGTTGAAGCACCAGTTGTTTCAACAACTGTTAGTCAGACACAAACCACTGCCACATACTCTACTACCACTGTTCCACCTCAGACATCATCAGTCTCTCCTAAACCAAAAAGGAGAAGGCTAATTTTAAAAGATGATGACACATCTCCATCACCAACATCTTCAAAATCCCTGTCACTTGTCACCATTCCAAAACCCATACCTCTCTCTTCAGCTCAAATTTTAAAGCCATTACCTCCTGCTGGTGTCTCATTTCCTCTAGAACTCATTGCAGTTAGAGAAGAAATAAAATCCTTTTATTATGAGGATGACCCAGCCAAAAGGAGTTTGCCATCAATTGCAGAATATCCCAGGCCTAACAATATTGAAGAATACTTGAAACTCAAGGCCAAACAAGCAGAGGATACTGCAATCAAAAACAGAAAAGGGAAATCTGATAGGGAGTTTCAACAAAACTATCAGTTTTTACTTTCACAGGTCAATGCTATGGAGCGTTTTGCAAAAAATGTATGTCAGCAAATTTCAGAAAGGGCGGATGAGTCCTTGAGGAAAGACTACATTGAGAACATCATGACCTACAAGAAATACAAGGGGGAGAAACACATGTACAAGAGCTGGACCATTCCTGAGCTTGAAAAAGAAGCAGCCAGGATTCAAGATATGATCAAAAATAAGGTCAAGCAGACTCCTCCTGAAAAGTTTAAACAATTTGAAGCTGAGAAGATGTTAGAGTTAAGGAGAATGAAAGAGGAGCTGATTGCAGCTGATTATGGGTCAAAGAACTCTGTGACAAAGTGGGGAGAAGATAGAGTCAGGGCAACCTATAAAAGCTTAGAGGAACTTAGAAAGAAAGATCCAAGAGTTCCACAAAAGCCTGACTATTCCAAAGCAGAGGTCTCAAAAGGACCACCACAGCTGCAAATCAAAAGAACCACTGCTCCAGCTGGTGCTGCCATCTACAAAAGAAGGAGCAAAAACCAGTTTAGCATGGAAACAATTCAAGATCTATTAGCTGGAGATGCCATTGTAAAAGCAGGCACGGAAGTAATGATAAAAGAAGATCTTGAATTGGAACAATCTGCAAGTGCTGCTCAGCCAGCTATGAACAGGCCAGCCTCTCCAAATACTTCTGCAAATAAACATCTCCCAAGAAACCCACCAGGCTCAAAAATACAAAAGTGGGAAACTGACAAACAGACCTGCGTATTGACTTTGCTCAGGCCTGGTGGAGTAGTGGAGAAAATATCAAGGGAACAAGCTCTTGGCCTGAGTCTTGAAGATTTGCAGGATCTCCTTGATCTTCCACTTAGCAGGGATGATGAAGATACAGATGCCCTAGACTTTGAATTACAATTTAAAGGTCAGATAAGGGAGCTGTTGATGAGGCAATAAAGAATTCCACAAATAATGAAGAGTTTTGGCATTATCTGTTCCAGGGGGAGATTGTTGGGATTGAACCCTATCAGAGGAACAGATAATTAAAGCCAAAACTGGATCAGAGCAGTGGATCAAGAATAAGCAGACGATTACAGTTGGTTCAGGCAAATCTCTCCTCTTGAAAGTGGTTTTATATCTGCTGACCTCCTATCTGCTGATCTTACTAAGTGTTGTCCTACAACTGCTGCTTTGCATCTACTGACAAATGTCAAAGACTGATGGAAGACCAAAGCTCTGCTGACTCAATCTACTGCCTTGAGTCAAGTACTGCTGATCCGGACAAGCACTGCTGGGTTCACATCAGTGGAAGGATGCAGCAGCTGTTTAAGTGTCTTTTATGTAAAGAAATGTAATAGCAGTAGTTAGTAGATCAGAGTTTGTATTGATCAGAGGTTAGAGTTTGTTAGGAGGTTAGATTTGTAACACCCCGAAAATATAAAACTTTATATTGGAACTATAAAGTATAAATAGACAAGAATTTACTAACTAGAATTTTAACCTAGTTAGTTAGTTTACTAGAAATAGCCTATAATAGGGTTTAGAGCTACTAAAAGATATGTTGAACAAAGTTGAGGGGCCTAAATTGCTAAATTTGAAACTAAATTTGATTTACTAAATAAAAATAAACCAAACACCCCTTTTACAAGGGTCTGGTCGACCAGAACATCACAGGGGGCGACACCCACTTCTCCAAAACCCTAAAATCTCATAATCTTGCAAATTGAAGGGTTAATCCAAGTAGAAATCGAGAATTGAGCCTAGAATCGTAATCCTCATTGCAAGAGGATTCTAAGGTATGTGAAATTTGATGAAATCTATCAACTTGAAATTCTCATGATTTTGAAAATCTGAAATTAGATGCTTGCATGTGTGTTATTTGGTTAGATTAAAGTTGATTAGGTGTTTAGAAGTAAAACCTAGCTAACTATTTGAGAAATCATGACCAAATTCAGAAAGTTCCATGAACACCTTGAAGGTGGGTTGTGGGTTTTACATGATGATGATGAACACTAGGGTTAAGAAGGGTTATTCTAGTGTAATTTGATCTTAGAGAAAGTAATTTCAGAAAAATATGATGTTAAATACTATATGAGGGCCTTATTGATGATTAAGTTAGCTAATTAGCAAGTTATAAACTTGAATGTGAAGATATAAAATTCTGCCCTTAAAGTGTTTGATAAAATGCCTCAAAGAAGGCTTGAAATTTAATTGTTAAGTTAAAAACGCATAATAGTGATGTAAGGTAAAATATGCGTTATGTATATGAAACAAGGAGTTCTAAACATAAAGTGATTGAACTCTATAGGAAAGGAAGCCGGGTCATCTAGCGGACAAACCGGTGGGGATGCACGTATGAAAGGCTTGCTTTAAAGGTATGTAACTTGATCCGTTACATTTAGTAGAATTTGATGATTGTATATACGTATTTGAATTTTAGAACAAAAATGGTTGGAATCAAGTAGAGAGGTACTATATTAAAATATTTGTCAAACTCGGTTGGAACTCGATGGTAGTCGTCATATGGGAGGATTCTCTAGACGAGCCAACGGGTCGAATAAGCATGTAAAGCGTGGTTAATGTTTTGGAGTATGATGATTTGCTCTTTGATATTGGTTTAGGTATAATATGTTGGAAATATGAGAATTTGATGCAACGGTTTCTTAGAAAAGCAGAGTCCGGGAAATTGGTTTGAGTAAGATAAACAAACCAAACAAAAACATAATTTTCCAGGAACTACCGTAAATTACGGTTATACCGTAATTTACGGTAGAGGTCATGTGTCTTACGGTGATTTCCCACTGAATTACGGTGGACCAGAGACTTCCAGCACTTACCGTAAATTACGGTAACACCGTAATTTACGGTGGGACCTAAAATCTTCTTTTTCTTTTTCTTTATATTTGATGTTGAATCATATGATCAAGTCTTATATGTTTAAGTCAAAAACTAATATTTCATTGGTTTTTGACTCTAGGAGACTAGATGGACTTTACGGACGGAGGTCAAGCAACGTCAAAGAACCGAACACTACTCATGAAGCTTCCGCTATGTTTTGAATCTTTTGTAGTTCTTGTGTATGGGTTTTAAACACGTGTTTTGAACATCTTTTTAAATGTTACAGTGTAGTTATTAGTAATTAAGTTTATTTCATATGAACTTTATTATGAAAGTCAGTCATTTTTGTAAACAATATTTTACTAGAAATGGTACAAACTATTATAAATATCAAGGGTAAAATTTAGGGTGTTACAAGTTGGTATCAGAGCTCAAGGTTGTCAATAAGTGTTCGGTTCAAGCTTGATCGATCGTCTGGTAAGAATTAACTTATTTTGTGAATAAATTAAGTATTACGTATAGAATGAGAAATGAATAAATATGCATGAAAATGAAAAGAGTGTGTATAAGCTCACTCAAAAAACAAGAAATGCATGAAACAAGAATTACTAAATCAAGTTACGAACTTGATTAAATTGAAACAAGAATTACTAAATCAAGTTGCGAACTTGATTGAATTGAAACAAGAATGATTAAATCGAGTTGTGAACTTGATTAAATCAAAACAAGTAAAGCATGTGTTATAAATGGAATGTTTAATAATCTATGTAAACATTTCAGAAATCGAGATGGCTGATGGAGGCAATGATAATGCGGTGCCAAGAGTCACCGAACAAATGAAAGAAGTGATTGCCGAAGAGGTTGGAAAGGCGATCGAAAACAGTTTGTCGGGCTTTATTGATAAAATTCAAAACACAGTTTTATCAATAGTGGAAGGGAGAATCAAGAAATTGGAAGATGATTCCAATTCAACAAAGGAAAAGCATGGTGGACGAAATCCTTGTTCATACAAGGAATTCATGGCTTGTAAACCACCAATATATAATGGGGAGGTTGATCCAATCGTGTGCCAACGATGGCTAAGTGACATTGAAGGAGTATTCGAGAGAACTCATTGTGATGAAAATGACTACGTAGCTTATGGTACGGGTCAATTAAGAGGCCAAGCGAAAGACTGGTGGGATAACAAAAAGAAGGAGATTGGAAGCGAAATAGCTAAGGCCATGACTTGGGAGGAGTTTAAGACGCCGTTTCTTAAACACCATAGTCCCAAGGCGGTCATAAATAAAATCAAGGAAGAGTTCATGCAACTCAGACACAAAGGTGAATCCATAGACAAGATCACGGGGATGTTTATGGACAAGATGAAGTTCTGTGATGATTTGATAACGAATGAAGAGCAAAAGGTCTATTATTATCATAACATGCTAAGCGCGGAATATAGAGAGTTCATAACCCCTTCAAAGTACGAGACCCTTACCGAGATTGTCAATGCTGCTCGGGAAAGGGAGATTGAATTGAAGAAGAGTATAGAACGGGGTGAACGAAGGGCACAAGATGTAAATCCAAGCCCTGCCAAGAAAGCAAGAACGAATGAATCAGCAAAGAAATCAGATGCTAAAGGTAGTACATCAGGTTGTAAAATTTGTGGGAAGAATCATAAGGGCGAATGTCGTTACAAGGATAAGCCTTGTCCCATATGCAAGAAAACGGGACATATGGCTATGTCATGCCCGGAGAAAGTGACGGTTTGTTACAACTGTTATCGAACGGGTCACAAGAAGTCGGAATGCCCGGAACTGGTTGGAAAGAAGGATGGGCAAGAACCGAAAGGTGAAGCCCCGAAAGCAAAGGCAAGATCTTTCCAACTAACTGCCGCAGAAGCAAAGGTTGAACCTGACGTGGTCTCAGGTATATTTGCTGTAAATTCAATTCCCGCACACGTGTTATTTGATACGGGTGCGAATAAATCCTTTGTTTCATATGGGTTTATTCGACATCCTTCATTTGTTTTAACCAAATTACCTGTGTCTTTAGAAGTAGAGATAGGTAATAACAAAAGCTTTATTGTTTGTGATGTATGTGAAAATTGTAAACTGAGCATCGATGATGAAGAATATTTGATAAATCTAATCCCGATGTCGATGGGAGAATTCCAAGTAGTTGTGGGGATGGATTGGCTATCTCAATACCATGCAAAGGTCGTGTGTTTTCGCAAAGAGATAAAACTAACATCTCCAAGCGGAAAACACGTCACCGTTTATGGCGAAAAACGAGGCAACCCCATAGTATGTTCGATGTTGAAAGCTCACAAGCTCATGAAGCGAGGATGCAAGGCATTCATAATTTATGCAAATGAGACCGAGAAAGAATCACGAAAGATTGGAGATGTACCGGTAGTACGAGATTATGAAGATGTTTTTCCGGAAGATTTACCGGGGATACCGCCTGAACGGGAAGTAGAGTTCGGGATCGAATTGATTCCGGGCGCGAAACCTGTAGCAAAAGCCCCGTACCGACTTGCACCGTCGGAACTACAAGAGTTGATGTCCCAAATCCAAGACCTGCTTGATAAGGGATTCATAAGGCCGAGCGTGTCTCCTTGGGGCGCACCGGTATTGTTCGTGAGGAAGAAAGACGGGAGCATGCGTATGTGTATTGATTACCGGGAGTTAAACAAACTCACGGTGAAGAACCGATACCCGCTTCCGAGGATAGATGATTTATTCGACCAACTACAAGGTGCGAATTGGTTTTCCAAAATTGACCTTAGATCGGGGTATCATCAACTAAAGGTCAAAGAAGAAGATGTGCCGAAGACGGCTTTCCGCACAAGATACCGACATTACGAATTTCTCGTGATGTCATTTGGGCTAACAAATGCGCCCGCGGCTTTCATGGACCTCATGAACCGGGTTTGCAAGCCAATGTTGGATAAGTCGGTCATCGTGTTTATCGATGATATCTTGGTGTATTCGAAAAGTGAAGCCGAACACGCACGCCACTTACAAGAAGTGTTAGAGACACTTAGACGAGAGAAGCTTTATGCAAAATTTTCTAAATGTGCCTTTTGGTTACGAGAGGTACAATTTCTCGGTCATGTCATAAGTGCCGATGGAGTTTTGGTGGATCCGTCAAAGATAGAGGCGGTGTCAAAATGGAATCCCCCGAAGAACCCTTCTAAAATTAGAAGCTTTTTGGGGCTTGCTGGATATTATAGGAGATTCATTCAAGATTTCTCCAAGATTGCATCACCGCTAACAAAGCTAACCCAAAAGAAAGCAAAGTTTGTTTGGGGAGTCGATCAAGAAAAAGCGTTTCGGACGCTAAAAGAAAGGCTAACTCAAGCTCCGGTACTGACATTGCCGGACGGAGTCGAAGACATGGTGGTCTATTCGGACGCTTCGTTATCGGGGCTCGGTTGCGTGTTGATGCAACGGGGCAAGGTAATAGCCTATGCCTCGAGACAATTGAAGATGCACGAGAAGAAATACCCCACGCACGATCTCGAATTGGCAGCGGTAGTGTTTGCATTAAAAATATGGAGACATTACTTGTATGGGGTAAAGTGCACCATATTCACCGATCACAAGAGCTTGAAATACTTCTTTGATCAGAAGGAGTTGAATATGCGGCAAAGGCGATGGCTAGAAACGGTGAAGGACTACGACTGTGAGATACATTATCACCCCGGAAAAGCAAACGTGGTAGCGGACGCTCTAAGTCGAAAAGCGGACTATGTCCCAATACGAGTGAGGTCGATGCAACTCGTGGTGATCTCGGGTATACTTGAACGTATTCGAGAGGCGCAGTTAGAAGCAGTAAAAGAAGAGAATTGGAAGAAAGAAAGAATAATTGGTCAATTGAAAGATTTGACGGATGGGAATCATGGGTTGAAGACTCGATCCGGAAGGATATGGGTCCCACATACTTGTGGAGTAAAGGCGCTTCTACTTAACGAAGCTCATAAATCCCGTTATTCGATTCATCCGGGTGCAACCAAGATGTACAATGATTTGAAACAAAATTATTGGTGGCCCGGAATGAAGAGGGACGTGGCGAAATATGTGGAAAAATGCTTGACATGTTTACAAGTCAAGGCGGAGCATCAGAAACCATACGGCAAACTCCAACCGTTAGAAATTCCGGTTTGGAAGTGGGAACATATTACAATGGACCTGTTAACCAAGTTGCCTAAGACGAATCGTGGTTTTGATGCCATATGGGTAGTGGTGGATAGATTGACGAAAAGTGCTCACTTCATTCCGATTCGTGAGACTTATACGTCAGAAAAGATGTCAGAAGTCTATACCAATGAAATCATAGCACGTCATGGAGTGCCGGTGTCCATCGTGTCCGATAGGGATACCCGGTTTACCTCGAAATTCTGGCGTGAATTCCAAGAACAAATGGGGACCAAATTGTTCATTAGCACTGCGTACCATCCTCAAACGGATGGACAAAGTGAAAGAACGATACAAATATTGGGAGACATGCTACGGGCGTGTATAATCGATTTTGGAGGCAGTTGGGATGTTCACCTACCGTTAGTCGAGTTTTCGTATAACAATAGCTACCAATCTAGTATTAAAATGGCACCATACGAAATGCTTTACGGTAGGAAGTGTCGAACCCCGGTTTGTTGGGGTGAAGTGGGTCCACGTGAACTCGCCCACCAAGATATAGTACGAGCCACGAACGAAAAGATCGATAAAGTTCGGGCACACTTGAAAGCGGCTCAAGACAGGCAAAAGGCGTATGTTGATAAAAGGAAAAGGCCGATTGAATTTCAAGTCGGCGACATGGTTATGCTAAAAGTGTCCCCATGGAAAGGTGTTATTAGATTCAGAAAAAGGGGGAAGCTAAGCCCAAGGTTTATCGGGCCATTTAAAATTATCGGGAAAGTTGGCAAGGTAGCTTACCGTCTTGAATTACCAGAGGAGCTAAGTAGAATCCATGGCACGTTCCACGTGTCACAATTAAGAAAGTGCTTAGCAGACGAAACGACCTATATCCATTACGATGATATCGAAGTGGATAATAGTCTGAATTATGCGGTGAGACCGGTGGAGATTTTAGATAGGAAGGTCAAACTTTTACGAAATAAACAAATTGACCAAGTCAAAGTCAAATGGGAGCATAGGAAAGGTTCGGACACTACATGGGAGTCCGAAGAGGAGATGAGACGTCTTCACCCTACATTATTTGGTACGTAAATCGGTTTCGGGGACGAAACCCTTTTTAAGGGGGGTGGACTTGTAACACCCCGAAAATATAAAACTTTATATTGGAACTATAAAGTATAAATAGACAAGAATTTACTAACTAGAATTTTAACCTAGTTAGTTAGTTTACTAGAAATAGCCTATAATAGGGTTTAGAGCTACTAAAAGATATGTTGAACAAAGTTGAGGGGCCTAAATTGCTAAATTTGAAACTAAATTTGATTTACTAAATAAAAATAAACCAAACACCCCTTTTACAAGGGTCTGGTCGACCAGAACATCACAGGGGGCGACACCCACTTCTCCAAAACCCTAAAATCTCATAATCTTGCAAATTGAAGGGTTAATCCAAGTAGAAATCGAGAATTGAGCCTAGAATCGTAATCCTCATTGCAAGAGGATTCTAAGGTATGTGAAATTTGATGAAATCTATCAACTTGAAATTCTCATGATTTTGAAAATCTGAAATTAGATGCTTGCATGTGTGTTATTTGGTTAGATTAAAGTTGATTAGGTGTTTAGAAGTAAAACCTAGCTAACTATTTGAGAAATCATGACCAAATTCAGAAAGTTCCATGAACACCTTGAAGGTGGGTTGTGGGTTTTACATGATGATGATGAACACTAGGGTTAAGAAGGGTTATTCTAGTGTAATTTGATCTTAGAGAAAGTAATTTCAGAAAAATATGATGTTAAATACTATATGAGGGCCTTATTGATGATTAAGTTAGCTAATTAGCAAGTTATAAACTTGAATGTGAAGATATAAAATTCTGCCCTTAAAGTGTTTGATAAAATGCCTCAAAGAAGGCTTGAAATTTAATTGTTAAGTTAAAAACGCATAATAGTGATGTAAGGTAAAATATGCGTTATGTATATGAAACAAGGAGTTCTAAACATAAAGTGATTGAACTCTATAGGAAAGGAAGCCGGGTCATCTAGCGGACAAACCGGTGGGGATGCACGTATGAAAGGCTTGCTTTAAAGGTATGTAACTTGATCCGTTACATTTAGTAGAATTTGATGATTGTATATACGTATTTGAATTTTAGAACAAAAATGGTTGGAATCAAGTAGAGAGGTACTATATTAAAATATTTGTCAAACTCGGTTGGAACTCGATGGTAGTCGTCATATGGGAGGATTCTCTAGACGAGCCAACGGGTCGAATAAGCATGTAAAGCGTGGTTAATGTTTTGGAGTATGATGATTTGCTCTTTGATATTGGTTTAGGTATAATATGTTGGAAATATGAGAATTTGATGCAACGGTTTCTTAGAAAAGCAGAGTCCGGGAAATTGGTTTGAGTAAGATAAACAAACCAAACAAAAACATAATTTTCCAGGAACTACCGTAAATTACGGTTATACCGTAATTTACGGTAGAGGTCATGTGTCTTACGGTGATTTCCCACTGAATTACGGTGGACCAGAGACTTCCAGCACTTACCGTAAATTACGGTAACACCGTAATTTACGGTGGGACCTAAAATCTTCTTTTTCTTTTTCTTTATATTTGATGTTGAATCATATGATCAAGTCTTATATGTTTAAGTCAAAAACTAATATTTCATTGGTTTTTGACTCTAGGAGACTAGATGGACTTTACGGACGGAGGTCAAGCAACGTCAAAGAACCGAACACTACTCATGAAGCTTCCGCTATGTTTTGAATCTTTTGTAGTTCTTGTGTATGGGTTTTAAACACGTGTTTTGAACATCTTTTTAAATGTTACAGTGTAGTTATTAGTAATTAAGTTTATTTTATATGAACTTTATTATGAAAGTCAGTCATTTTTGTAAACAATATTTTACTAGAAATGGTACAAACTATTATAAATATCAAGGGTAAAATTTAGGGTGTTACAGGTTAGATGTCACTTTCATGGTGACGTCAGCTAAGATGCTCAGTGGTTTGCAAGTGCCTATAAATAGTTCAGTACTTTGTACTGTTCTATTAGCTCTTTCACCACATCGTCTTCTTTGCACGAACAAACTACTGAGCTCTGGCTGAGGGGGAGTTTGCATTCATACATCAATCATTGTAATCGTTGTTGAAACAAATTCAATCTTTCGATTCATTGTGTAAAGATGTTTGATTAAAGTATTACTCTCGTTTGATTGTATGCAAAGTTTGCTTTCATTTTAATTCCACTGCACAACTCTTTCATTTTCATCTTAATTTCAAACGAAAATACAATAAAAAAGAAACTCAGATCCAACATTAACACTGGTTCAGGTGAGGCTAAGGTAGGCACTATCCTAGCATATTCGAAGAATATGGTAGTGTAACCTTTACAGTCTATTCCATTCATTCTAAGATTTAGGAACTTATTGGCGATTTGTTCCTTCTCATTAGGAGGACATAATTTTCTTTCAACCATTTCCTTAAAGTTGATCCATTCCATATTATAAACTCTGCCACTTCTCCTAGACTGGAGAATAGTATTCCACCATTCTAAGGCTGCATTTTTGAAAAGATTAGAAGCAAACATAATCTTATCTTCCTATACACATTTACTTATTTTTATGACTGCTTCTGTCTTTTCTATCCAACGTAAGGCTGCAATGGCTCCTTCATTGCCTGAGAATTCTATTGGTTTGAAGGCCAATAATTCTTTATAAGAACAACCGTAAGAAGCGGTTCTTCTTCTTTTAGGAATTGGAGCTTGGATAATAGGTCCGTTATCATTCACACTCTGACTTGGTTCAGTGTGTTGACATTTACTTCCATTTGCAGATTTATTATTTTCTGCTTCCTTAACATTCTTGATAATATAGGGCATAGCATCTATAATTCCTTGTGCTACTATATGTTGGATGGCACTGTTATCTATTTGGTTTCCGTTATTCTTATTATTCTGGTTTTCCTGATTTATTTCGTTGTCCACCTGAATTGGGAATATTTAGCAAGTATTAACTATCACAGAATAAATTTGGTACAAATATTTATACACAATCACACAAACAAGTTGATCAAAAATGTCGATCATTGTGACTTTTACTCTTTTCTATATATATATATATACATATATTCATCGGTTACATACTACAACTAGAAATCAAATATACTAGTAGTTATGCATCCGTTTCTATATAATTTTTTTAAAATACAAAATTACACATATATCTAGGCATTATTCTAAGTGTCGTTTATCCAGTACTGCATTTCCCGCTCATCATATTTCCAAACTAGTTTCTCCCCTATCTCTCGAATTCGATTCCCTTCATTTACTAAATTTTCTCCATACTGATGGAGTTCCTGCACACATTTTCGACTCATTGGTGGGTCTACTGGGTCAGGATGAGGTACGGGTTCCTCGTAAGGATCTGCGCTATTCATTTCGAAAAATGTTCTATCATCATCTCTCCACGAATCACGTTCTAAAGGCATTCGTTCTTTGGGAGTATATAGAGTCGAGTACGACCTATTATCGTCAAACCATGGATCATATTCTAAAGGAATTGGGGTTGGGATTCTAGGTAACTCGTTGGGGTCAAATGCAGGTATGGGGAATTGGTTTGCTTGGTTGGGTTCTAGCATTTGTTGGTCCGGGAACAGAGGTAACAGTGGTGGTTCAGCTATTTGGTTTAGGTTAGCGTCTACTGCTGTAGTGGCTAACATATGGAAATCGGCCAGCTGTCTATCTAGTTCCTCTTCCCAAGGTGGCCTATTGACTGTTTCCTGAGTCTATGCATTCGCTTCCCTATTAGCTCGGACAATCGCCCTCTGTTGTTGTAATTTCTTCATTCTCTTTCTTCTCTCACGTGCTCCTCTACTAAACCAACCTCTCTTTTTAGTAGTAAAGGGTTCCTCAGACTGTGCCTTAAATATAAATATCCCTTCCTCAGTATTGGCTGAGTATCCTGAGGGATTAGGTTGAGATGATGTTCCCTCATCTTTTGGTGAACTATTTAAGTGACGATAAGCGTCCGATGTTCCATGATCACTCATACTATAAACTAACAAATAGTCAAGTAACACAAAATAATATTTACACGTAATCACATAAGTTATTTCCTAACACAGAATTTTAAGTGTCAGCAGAACACTTCTTTGGCTTAAACCAGTGGCTGTAGCTCTGATACCACTCTTTGTTGCAGCCCCCGACCCCTACCCCAGGAGCGGGTGCCGCGAACATCCAGATCAGTGGTATCGGTGTTTATTAATTTGGCAGCGGAATACATCAGGACCATAGTTAGGAAATATTTTTATCAGAGTTAAACACCAAACTTTTTATAATAATAAATCATTGGGTAAAACCCAAGTTCATTTGATAGTACATTTGTAGGGATAAACCCTATTTATTGAAAACAAAACTACTTTTTATTTAGGTAACTTTTATAGCCACTTTTCCAAGCCTTCAGTGCTCTCCAGCTGGCTTCTATTGGCTTTCATATTGTGTTACCTGAAACGCGTTTTAAAATCAGCAAGAAATACTGGCGAGTGCATCCCAGTTTAATCAAAACAGTTTTACAACTTCACAGAATTGAGGGCATCCGCAATTACATTTGCATATATATATTCAATTACTCATTCAGTACTGTCAACACCTGACCTGTGGGTCATATTACTCATTGGCTATCTCATTGTCCAATGGTAACGTCTTCCATATTTTGTATACAAAGCCCCAACACATCGGTAGTAATTGTAGAATCACAAATACTCAATTACTGGTAAGTGCTCATTTAAAACATTTGATGTTTTGGTAAAACATTTTGACTCACGAAGTAATTTACAAAAAGAGAATGTACTCACAAAGTAATTTACAAAAAGAGAAGCCTTAGGCCTCGGCCTTCGCGGCCCGCGAGAGATCTAAGGGCGGCGGTAGGCTTGGTGAGTCATCGAGTAGCCTCCACACGTGTTCGGACACGTGGCGTTATTATGTGTCCAGCAAGGCAAGGCACTCACGCCCCGCGAGAGACCAAAGAGGTCTTGGTCGCGGCCCGCGAGCGACACCCAAATTTTTTTTTTCTTGATTCTTCTAAGTATGAGGGTATTTCGGGATCGTTTCTCGCATATGGGGTGTATTTAGGAATGTTTTAGGGTCACGTTAAGGGTTCTAGGAGGGTTGTTATACTGACAAAGGTATTTTTTGTTATCAAAAAATGCCTTTTGTCCTAAAGAATGCAGGGGCAACCTATCAGCGGCTGGTGGACAAAGCATTTGCTGAACAAATAGGTGAAAATATGGAAGCCTATATGGATAACTTGGTAATCAAGAGCAAGACTGAGGGAAAAATGCTTGATGATATTCAAGAAACATTCCGGAACCTCAGGAAGATAAACATGAAACTCAATCCTGTGAAGTGTTCATTCGGTTTTGAAGAAGGCAAGTTCTTGGGGCACATTGTAGGCAAGCAAAGCATAAAAGTCAACACCAACAAGGTCAAAGTTATCCTGGATACAAGATCCCCACAAAGCAAGAAGGAGGTCGAAAGCTTGAATGGTAAGCTGGCAGCCTTGAAGCGTTTTACCTCCAAGCTGGCGGAAAAGTCCCTTCCTTTTTTCAAAACCCTTCAAGGGTGCACAAACAAAAAGGACTTCAGGCTTGAATGGTAAGCTGACAACCTTGAAGCGTTTTACCTCCAAGCTGGCGGAAAAGTCCCTTCCTTTTTTCAAAACCCTTCAAGGGTGCACAAACAAAAAGGACTTCAAGCTTGAATGGTAAGCTGGCAGCCTTGAAGCGTTTTACCTCCAAGCTGGCGGAAAAGTCCCTTCCTTTTTTTCAAAACCCTTCAAGGGTGCACATACAAAAAGGACTTCAGGTGGACCGAGGAAGCGGAAGAAGCCTTTAACCAAATCAAACAACACCTAGCTTCATTACCAGACATCGCCGCTCCCGAAACTGGGGAACTAATCTCTGTCTACCTACCAGTTGCTGAGGAAGCAATCAGTGCAGTCCTGATCATCGAAAGAAACAAGGCTCAGGTACATGTTTACTTCTTCAGTAAAACTTTAAAGTTGGCAGAGACCAAGTATCCCCCGTTGGAAAAACTTGCTCTTGCACTAGTGAAAACAGCCAGAAGGCTTCGAAGGTACTTTCAAACACATCCTATACAAGTGGTCACCGATCAACCAATCAAGAATGTGCTTGAAAAACCTGAAACCTCCGGACGTTTAGCCAAATGGGCTGTGGAACTAGGTGAACACAACATCACCTACGTTCCAAGAAAAGTTGTAAAAGCCCAAATTTTGACTGGCTTCATTTTGGAAATACCCAAGGAAATAATAACAGAAGTTAACACAGCCTCCACTGAACCTTCTAACCCTAATACCTGAAAGCTTTTTACCGACGGAGCTTCCAGCATTGAAGGGTCAGGAGCAGGGCTAGTCCTGATCAATCCTAATGAATTGGAATTCACATATGCTCCTCGGCTTGGCCTATTGTCAAGTGCAATTATTTAGAAAACCAATTTCTAAATATTCTAAGTGTTAATATTTATTTGTTTGATCATATCAAAATAAATATTATAAGTGTTTGTCTAGCTTGTTATTGGGTATAACTCGACTTGGATCATAACGTACTAGCCACATCAATTTAATATGTGTCTTGGGCATACAGAGTCCAACAATCTCCCACTTGTACAAGATACATAGAAGATTGATGCAAGTAGTAAATAACGCCTACCTACGGTTTACTACCCCTAATAAGTATGACTATATGTCCCATTCAATAACATCATACCCTTCAAGTCCCTTACTTGAATATGATTTAGGTGAATCTATCATTTATCCCTTTCTTGCAGATGTCATGTTAAATCCAGAGACATAGAGTGATCACTCTCTATTGATTTAACTTTAGCATGCCTTAGACATCTTACTCTCAACGAATAAGAGGAACGAATCCCATCTTGACTACATACGTCTCTCACAATCACCTTGTACCACACCTGAGCTTAGCCTTATGTACTGCCATATTACTGACAGCGAAGAAATAAGTCAAGGCATAATATTTGGTGAATATCAAGACCCAATATGTATCTCAGGTCAAAGGATACTATGATATTCTCCTTTACTAAAATTTACTTATGATCAATCACAAATGATTCCATGCAGTAATATTCGAGAGCGAGTTAGTCCAATATTTGTATCCCACAAATATCTATGAACCTTGGCAGCAACACTTTGCTCTATATTCATTCCTCATGAATATCCACCAATCCAAGTTCATAATAGTCTTACATTCATATTTGTTCCCACAAGTATGATTGACTACGGACATTTAGAATAAGTAACTTATTCACGGATTTAAACATGCTAAAATGGAACATAACTCAAAATACCATAAAGAGTTATAATAATAGTTGTTCCAATATCCAAATACAAAATAGATCAAATCCAATCACTAGAATATCGAAGTCCTTAGGCACAAGTATGACCCTTCATGCTTTGCCCGTTCAAGGAGCTTCGTGAGTGGATCCGCAATATTTTGATCTGTGTGAACTTTGCGAATACATATATTTCCCTTTTTCAACTTCATCCCTTATGTAGTTGAAACTCCGCTCAATGTGCCTAGTCTTTTGATGTGCATGAGGTTCCTTGATTTGAGCAATCGCACCATCGTTATCACAAAGATCTATAGGAGTCCTGAATGGTAGGGACTACCCCTAGATCGACAATAATTCAAGTGGCAGATCCATATGAATTATCTCAATCAATGAAGCGGCGATGTATCCTGATTCTGTAGTGGACAATGCTACCCTGATTGTGATCGAGAACCATCTCGATCAGTTTGGAAATTCGTATCCATGTAACCCTTTACAACGAATTCCGAAACTCGCATCCCTGTAACCCTTAACAACGAGTTCTTCTTCACCAGATTCATATATTAGAAATATATCCTTAGTCCTTCTAATGTATTTCAATATATTTTTAACAGTCACCCAATGACCGTTACTCACTCGTATCTACTCGTCATGCTTAAAGCGCATAACGTGTCCGGTCTAGTGCATATCATTACATACATAAATCGTTTTCTGGAAGGTTATACGCGATCTGATGCATAAATATAACCAGTTTAATGCAACAAACACTTCGGAATAGTGACATAGGCTTAAAATACCATAAATAACCTTTACATAGCTTAGAAATAAGTTTTGGAGGGTTTGGTATGGCGAAATCAAGTTTATTCGATCACAGGGACTAATTTCGACAAACTGCGAAAGTACGCCGATACGTACTGTGACGAACATTCCGGAACTTGATCATAAGTTAAATGTGCCCTAAATATCCTTTACATAGCTTAGAAATAGGCTTTGAGGTGTTTGGTGCGCAAAAATAAACTTTCTTGATCAATAGGGACTAAAAGCGTCAAAAAGTGCATAAGTTTGCATTTTCGCGCATATCTTACGTTCTGAGTATATCTGGACATCCAAAAATTTATGTAATCATTAAAATATTTTATTTTAGTGATTGGCATGATAAAATTCAATTCGTCGCGTAATTTGGATCGTTTTTTCGCGTCCGTTCGTGTTTCGTCGTAATTAACCAAACAACGCAATCGTACGTCCAAACGAACCGACATCCGAGATGTTTTTGAGCATATTTTAAGTTCCCAATACTTTAACTTCATTTTAGAGCCTTGAAATGGGGTTAACGGGGTTTAAACGCATCGAAAACGGCTTAAAAGTGTTGCAGGGACCATTTTTGGGTTGGCTGGTGGCGTCACGCCACCACTATCTGGGTTGGCTGTGGTGGCACGCCACCACCCTATCTGGGCAGAATATCAAGTTTCAGCAATGGCAGGTCTATTTTCAGCAACCGAATTGAAGTTTAGTGTCTATTTTGTAACATTTGCAATACCGTTTGATGGTTTTGGGACACCCCTAGTATTCCAAAACCATGTGCCCACATGGGGGGTCAAGATCAAAGCACGTTTTGCAAGGAACGATCCTAACGGTTGTGGGTTTTCTATAAATACCCATCACCTTCATTTCTCATTCCTCACAAAATCTAATTGAATTACTCTAAGTTGGGGTTCAAGAACTTCATACCTAAGTAGTTTGATCAAGATTTCCTTGCTTGGACCCTTTGTGCTGTTTGATTTCCGTGATCCCTCTAGCTTTGCTTGGTTGTTAGTCAAGACTTCTAAGCATCCTCAAGTGAGTACATAGTCCCCTCTTTTACTGTTTTCAACTGTTTTGGGGTGATACACATGTGCCTACTTGTTACTTTCGTGCTTTTCATGTTTTTATATCATATGCTTGTTATGTTCAATAGTACACCTATAGTACATGATTTCATTATGTTTTGCTATGTATGTTCACTTAACATGCTAGCACATTGATTTTATATATTACATTTTGTTTCATATGTTTATCCAGCATATGGACACATTGTTTTACATTTGAACTGTTTGAACCATTGAAATTGTTTGATTGTGTGAACCGTTTGAATCTGATTGATTATGTGAACAGTTTGAAACTGATTGATTGTATGAACCGTTTGAAACTGTTTGATTGATGTGAACCGTTTGAAACTGTTTGAACCGTTGGGTTAGGGAAGTGATTAGGTAACGAGGCGGGTGTAATGTGTTAAAAGCATGGTGGATACGCCGCTGGTACTTCCTATATATAAGTGCTTTTAACACATTATAGATCGTTGCGTTATCTAGATCACTTGGGCAAGGTTATCAAAACAAAGTTATATTACAAGGTTTTTCTAACAATATAAAACATTCGAGTTTTATTTCAAAAACGATTTACAATTTGTGTTTACTTAAACAAATGTTTTCACATGTGTTTCAAGTACCATAGTTGGTGATATTTGATGATGATATTGATGCATGCTCACATAGGAGCGGACGAGGCCTTAGTGACTTAATAACAATGAAAGTCTATTTGTTCATGTTTTGTTTCTAATTTCGATGTAACGTAATACATTTAATTCAATAAAACAGAACTTCAATCCATGTGTTATGAAACAATGATTTTGTTACAACACTCCCCGACGTTTCCGCCACGGTTTGTTGTTTTTTTGTGGTCGGGGTGTGACATCTACTAATTCCTTCCACAAGGAACTTAGCTTCCAAGAACTCAGCCTTTCGAGCAACAAATACCTTTTGCTCTGTTGGATCGTAGAATTAATATCATATACCATCTTTAGGATATCCTACAAAGATACACTTAGTGGATCGTACTTCTAATTTGTTTGGGGTGTATTGCTTCACATAAGCTTCACAACCCATACCTTTAAATATGACAATGATGGAGCCCTTCCATGCCATATTTCAAAAGGTGTCTTATCCACTTTCTTGGTTTGGGCCATATTTAATATACGGGTCACGGAGAGCAAAGCGTAATCACAAAATGATAGAGATAATGTGCTCCTAGCCATCGTAGATCGAACCATATCCAAATAGAGTTCGATTCCTCCTCTATCGGAACGAAGAACTTTAATTGAGTTGATTTTGTACTTCTCCTTTTGAAGGCTTTAAACATTTCAAAACTTCAACTTTGTGTCTCAGCAAGTACACATAACCATAACTACTATAGTTGTCGGTAAAAATAATGAAGTATCTTTCACCATTCTTAGTCATTGGCTTAAAAGGATCACATACATCCAAATGTATGATACCTAATAAATCTTTTGCCCTTTCCCACTAAAGGGTTTCTTAGTCATTTTACCTTTTAAACAAGAATCGCATATATCAAATGAACCAGTATCATTTGTTTCCAAAAGACCATTATTTTGAAGTGTTTGTATGTGATTCTGTTTATATGACCAAGGCGATAATGCCAAAGATAGGTCTCACTCAAATCCATTTTTTAGTTTCTTGGTGATTGCTTGGTACAGTTAACCATCAAATGATGTATTATCATGAACCAATTTATAAATACCATTTGAAGGTATAGCTTTAAAGTAAAACATGTCATTCATCGAAATATAAATATCATTGTTTAGAAACTTTAAATCAAAACCATATTGTCTTATAAGGGAAACTTGAATAATGTTCCTAGTCAAACTAGGAGCACCCAATATAAAACAATTTCCAAACCATTTGGAAGTTTCAAAACATAGTCTCATCGGGCTACAACTTGAACTTTCGCTCCATTGCCCATGAAGAGACTAATGTCTCCCTTCTTTTAATGCTTATTTCTTTTGAACCCGTTTGCAACAAATTGCAAACATGAGTTCCACATCCGGTATCTAATACCCATGTGTTAGAAGAAATAATATTAAGTTCAATATGTATCATAAAGATTGTACCTGAGGTTTGCCCTCGCATCCCTCTTATTTTTCAACTCTTTGAGATAGGTTGGACAATTCCTATTTAAATGTCCTATCTCACCATACTCAAAGTATAGATCGTTCGTGGCAACCTTTGCCTTCTTTTCTTTTGGTTTCGGTGGTTTCGCTTTAGTCTTTCTTTTCTTTTTCCCTTTGAATTTCCCGTTACCATTTGCAACATTTGCTTTGGTGTCGCGGTGATGCCCTTTATTGTTGCCATCCTCATTGATCGTTGGAATGGATAAAGGCCCTTTTACCCATATTGAGCCTTTCAAGGTGATCAATGTGGCTTTTCATCTTAAAGACATAAGATGAGACCGATTGGTTTTTCTCCATTCGACATGCATGAAGCGCTCGAACCGTTCTGAAGCGTTCTACCCTTAGGAACATTTCCTACAATTGGTTAATCATGTCGCATGCTCATGATGTTCGAAACCCTTTTTGAATCTCGGGAATCATAATTCCTAACATGAGGCAAGAGGCTTGCATAGTATTCTCGATATACTTAATCCAATCGTTATAGGCATCCTTATCTTCCATAAGAGGTTCATCGGGATTAGGATCGTTTTCAGTGATAGGTTACGGACGGTTTGGGTAATATTGTTAGCGGCCATCTACAAAATTTAACAAGGTTCAATTTTAGTATTTTCGATATTATTATATTTTAATCATTAATACCCTTTTATGTCTCATAGAAAATTAATAATTAAAATCTAGAATCCAACGTTACATTTAAATATCGGTTAGGTGACCTTTATCCCTTTATTTAAATTAACAAGGTAGTCAACGTTTGACAATTGCAACCCTTTGCAACTTCTAGACATATGGGATCAGTTAAACATCTTTATGTTTAGTTGGCATGTTTAATCTCATCAACACCTTTTATTCGCCATGCTTCGGTGACCCTAAGTTCATGGTTTCCAAATCAATTCGTCCAACTTACACACACGTGTGAGTTTATACACATAAGTGGTTAGGTGACCTTTATCCCAAAACATGGTAAACCCACCTCGAATATACAAGTTCCTTCAAATGTGGTTAGGTGACCTTTATCCCACAAAAGAGTTCCCAAGTGATTCGAGTGTTGTATAAAAGGATGGTGTTTGACTTGTTTTATAAAAGGGATTTTAAGTTTTCAAAATTCTAGTTTAGAAAACATTATGTACCATACATTTGCATGCATTCAAATCAATGGTACTTTAGTGAAAACAAATTTTCAAGGTTCTTTTTAATAAAACTTATTTTATTATAAAATCATTAATTTTTAATAACCTTTTATTAACCATTTTAATGATCTTTAAAGAACCAATTTTAAGCTTGTTGTTGATTATTAGTTTGTTAAGCATGCATATCAACATATCACCCAAACAACATAAATAAACAACCACACAAGCACAACACACATATCAATAGGTGCATAACCATAGCCAACTATTTTGACCACACTTATTAGCCGAAACAAGTGTGTCAAAAGTTCCTTCCTAAGGGTGAATATAGACACAAATAATGTGTCGTTGAACTCCCACTTGATCCCGCATCCAAATGCTTCAAGTCTTCTTCTTGTGTTGTGATTTCTTCACATTCTTTGGGCTTCCAAATGTCTTTTATATTCAGCTCCAAACTCCTTTGGACTTCAAAAATGTGTTTTGGTTATCGGGCTAAAATCCTGTTAAGAACTATGAAGTCCTTTAGGCCCGAAATTAGCCAAAACCAAAACCGCATTTTTGTGTGCATCTTCTTTTACAAAAGGTATCCTAATACATTTTTCTAGTAAAATAAAATGCACCTAATCTATTTATTTACATACCAAATGAAAATAAATAAATTACATAACTTTACAAATGGAAGAACAAAAATAATTAATTATTACAACCTTTGAAATAATTAAATATAAATCACAAACACAATCATTCAACATATTCACACAAGGTCATGGCTAGGTTATGAACACCGAAATATATATATCCACATATATATAAAATTCAAGAAGCAAAAATGGTTTCCTTTTTACAACCTACTTTTCGGTCAAGAATGAAAAACCGAAAAAGTGGGTTTTTGTCCAAACAAAACAATCATCCAAATGACTTAATTTTTCAAGATATTTTTATGCATGTAAGAAAATAATCTTGAAAAAAAAAAGGAGAACCATGATGATAAATTTCGGCCATAGGGTTTAACCAAACCCGAAAATTTCATATCCTATGAAGCATGCACTCATATAAGCGGCTCTAGATGCCATTGTTGGGGTTTTCACATGTTTATCAAAGTATTTTATCCTTATAAAATAAAAACGTAGCGGAAAATATTATTTAAAACATGTTACTTACAAGATATAAAACCTATTTTATATGTAAAACCCAATCCCCGGATCCATATATGAACATGCATGCTATCAAAATTAAAACACAACCATAGAGTGTTTAGAATACTACCTTCCAAGGAGTAAAGGATATGAAGAAGATGATGCTTCTTGAACGGTTGCCTTCAAGTGTAGAAAACCTCAAGCTTATATACCCCAAGCCTTCCAACAAACACTTTGATTTTAGCTAGGATTTACACTTATGAACTCACTTGAAAAATCCCTCACTTGGAACCAACCCTTGGCCGAAAATGAGAGGAGAAAAGTAGAGTTCTTGCATTTGATAAAACAAACTTGAAAAAACTTGAATCAAGACCCCAATGGCCGATTTTTAGAGAGAAGAAAGATCAAGTCTTACACTTGAAATTATCTCTAATATTCTTCTATCAAGTTCATTCTCCAATTTTGTCATACAAAATTGTTATAAAATCTATGAGAGATAAAACCACCCACAACAACCAATCATAGGGCATCTAACTTATGACAATTGCATGGATTGTCATTGGACCAACAATTGATCTTGGGAAGATCATGTTGGGGGCGGCCCACATGGTGTTTTTAAAAAAATTTAAAATTTTCTTTTAAACAATTTTAAGTCTTATTTATATTTTATAACTTTTATAAAATATAACATCATATGTTATAAGACTTATGCAACCTTTTAAAATGTTATTTAACCCATTAAATAACAAAATAAAATACTCTCTCAAAATAAAATATCCATATAATTTATTAGTTTGTCAAGTGCAATTATTTAGAAAACCAATTTCTAAATATTCTAAGTGTTAATATTTATTTGTTTGATCATATCAAAATAAATATTATAAGTGTTTGTCTAGCTTGTTATTGGGTATGACTCGACTTGGATCATAACGTACTAGCCACATCAATTTAATATGTGTCTTGGGCATACATAGTCCAACAGATGAACCTCAGATATTTCTGGCCCACCATGCATCGAGATGCAACTGAACAGCTGAAAAAGGGTGAAGCCTGTCAAATACACGCCCCAATGCTAAAAATCCCAATGCACGACTTGGTTCCCATCTCATCTACTTGGCCATTCCATAAGTGGGGAATGGACATTGTTGGCCCATTCCCCCGGCCAAATGAGGAGTCAAGTTCCTTCTAGTGGCTGTAGATTACTTCACCAAATGGCCAGAGGTGAAGCCATTGGCAAAGATAACAGGGAAGCAGGTCATTGACTTCGTATGGGAAAGCATCATTTGTCGGTTTGGGCTGCCAGGAGTGTTGGTCACTGATAATGGAAAACAATTCGTGGAGAAGCCTTTTAGCTCCTGGTGCAAGGAGTTTCGAATAGCACAACTATTCAGCTCAGTGGCCCACCCACAATCCAACGGCCAGGTTAAAAGAACAAATCGAAGCATTGTGGAAGGCATTAAAACTTGTTTGGAAAAGCATGATACCATCTGGCTCGAAGAACTCCCTAATGTGTTGTGGGCAATCAGAACTACCGAAAAAACAAGCCACAAGAAAACTCCATATAGTCTGGTGTTTGGATCCGAGGCTGTAATCCCGGTAGAGATAGGAGTTACAACAAAAAGGATGTTCAACATTGATCTAGAAGCAAACAAGCAAGAGACGATGTTGAACTTGGAACTCCTAGAGGAAGCCCGAGACCATGTAGCCATCCAGGAAGCGAAATACAAACAAAAGATGGAATCTTACTACAATGCCCGAGTAAAATACGAACAGTTCAAGCCTGGTGATCTCGTTTTTCGAAACAACGAGGCCAGCAAGAAGGAAAGCCAAGGAAAACTCGGCCCTAAATGGGAAGGGCCGTATACCATCCTCGAAGCTCATAAAGGAGGATCCTACAAGTTGGCTGACTCACAAGGCAAAAAGCTTCCCCGACATTGGAACGACAAAAACCTTAAAAGGTTCCATGTTTAAGGAAAAAGTGTTAGAAAAACATTAGCAAATTGTTGTTTTTGTTCCCTTTGTAACCCACACACTTTGATGAATGAACGATGAAGTTCTTGTTAAAACATGTCTTTTTATCCTATAATCAGGTTGAGAACCTAGCAAAAAACTCCATGACAAGGGTCATGTCAGGGGATGAGCTCCCAGGCCACATCGCTCAATAGGTTCAAGGGTTTAATGCACCTATATAAGGAGTGAGTTCCTAAATCAATACAACTCCATGAGACTTAGAAAATCTTTCAAAAAATATGTCTCAGAGACAGGTTTGAGCAGCCTTCACCAAATGTTCCTTAAGCCTTTGCAATGGCTTACGAACCAAAATCAGACTAAGTAAAAGTCAAAAATAGGATAAGTGTTATGCCTTCTTGTTAAAAATACCACAAGGCTGAGTGACTGCAGCACTGAACCCTTTAAGGTATAAGTAACATAAGGAAAGCATACCATCAATAAAGACAACTAAACAAACAAAACAAGGGAATGAACAAAACAAAAACACAATACACAACAAAAGTTAAACATAGCATAAGCATAACCTAAGATTAAAAGTACCAAGGGCCATACCAGGCCGTAAACATGAAACATAGTCTGGAAGCCTCGAAGGCCTTAAGCAACAAGGGACCCAAATGGTTCCCTTAAATAAAAGATGTTCAAAATACATAAACCACATAATATTGTTTTAAGTGCTAACGAGAGACTCATGCATTCTTTGGCGAAAACGAGAGACTCCTTCAGGAGGTATATCAGCCAAATTGCAAACACCTAACAGCATACGCGAAATCAACACATCATCTTGCATCGCCGAGTTGGAACTACGAACCGCAGGAGGAGAAAAGTGGTTCAACACATCTTCACAAACAGTGGAGGACTTGAAGTTATCCCCAACCTTGACCTGCAAGTTGGGAACATAAACATCCTTAGCATTTCCCTCCGCTGGTTCTTCACTACTTTTCTCCAAAGCAACAGATACCACAACCTTTTTACCACTTGACTTTCCTTTCTTCGCAGTAACAACTGCCAACTCCTTTTTTCCTTCAACTTCAGTACCCTGATCCTCAAAAAACTCAATCTCATCACTGAGATCAACATGTTCAACAGACGATTGACCGGGACCCTTCAAGCGACGAGACGAACGACGGGTCGAAGGCTTGGAAGAACTAACCTTTATAAAGCCTTTAACGTTGGGAACATTTACATACTTGCCCCTAGGAACCAATCTACCCTCAGCAGTCCTAGCAATGGCATCTTCACCCTCAATGGCTTCCGTATCCCCGAGAACAACATCAGAAGTGTCGTCTGACTTAATGAAATCCAAAGCAGACATAACTGCACATAGCAAATAAAAGATCAAACAAAACAAACATAAAGACACAAGAAATAGAAAAGTCAAAAAACATACCTTGACCACCCCTCATGAACGAAGGGTCTCGATTTGGCTTATCCCACAAAACGCTAACACTAGTAAAAACCAAGAGATGTTCAGAAAACGGACGAAGCCGAGAAGGACAAGCCCTTAGGGCTTTCAACATCCCCTCATTCAATTCAGACTCGGAAGGGTCAAGTTCGTTTAAGACAGCATCTGGATGCCTCCAGACCATCTTAAAATGGACATCTGACTCAGACACCCAAAAGAATCGATCTTTCCAGGATCCAAGGGTAGAGACAAGTGAAGAAATCAAACATACATCAACCTGGGACGTTTCAAACGTAAACCAGTCGCCATTTTTGGCCAAACGAAAAAACCGTCTAAACATTAACAAGTTAGGATCATAACATAGGGCACGACACAAGACTTCAAAGTGAAGAACCCTAGAAACCCCATGAGGATGTAATTGCCCAAGAGAAACATGATAATATTAAAGCACATTCAAGACAAACACAGAAAAAGGGTATCGAAGATTTGAAAACTCAAAGTGGCGACAGTACAGAGAGATAGAACCAGGGGGACATTGATCGATGGTCGTATCGCAACCCGGAGCCACTGGATTAACGGAAGGATCAATACCCCATTGATCACAGAAGGAATCAACTTCCTCTTGTGTTAGTTTAGAAAAGGTCTTACCCATATCCTTCCTCGCACCCATCATTCCAAGGGATGATCAAGGAAAATCAAGCAAAAAAACAGAAAATAAAGAACTAACCTGTGAACCGGAAAAGAGAGAATGAGGGATTCTGGTTGTGAGAAGTGTTAAAGAAAGATGATGATGATTAAACTTAAATGAGAAGTTAAACGGATAATAAATTTGAAAACAACGGTTACAGTGCCTAGGGCAGAAAACCGCCGCCTGAATAACTGTCAATATGTCAAATCAATCTGTCCAATCGAAATTCAAAATAATACCGCCCAAAAGCCTTACAAAAGGCAAGCCTTGAAGCCTTCAAGCCTCTCAGCTAATAAAAAATATAGCACAAAAAGTCAGAAGCCTTTGAGCTTACACCCAAACACCTCTGACTTGGGGGGGGGGGGGGGGCTGATGATGTGGGTAGCTCAGAGCTTAAGAAACTAACTTAAGTGTAATATAGCTTGAAAGGTTAAAAGGGTTCAATTGACGACCCAGCTGTGGTAAACAGCAAAAAGCACGAGACAGGGTCACATCCCATCACACTTTACTTGTGATATCCTCGCCCAGCCGCAAAAGAGAAACAAGTGGGACGAGGCACTCTTTTACCCACAGGTTAAAGTCTTCAACCCTCAAAACGGGCAACCCCCTATCTGCAGTACCGGATCACTTAGTCAAAGGTTTCTTATTTGAGGATTATCTTTCTCTATAAATGACCACTCCTGGTCACTTAACAAGACATTCTGAAATCTCTGACTCTCTCTCTAGAATATACAATTTGTATGCTCTATTCTTCACATTCAATACAACTATCACACTGCATGCACATAATCTGGGTTGAGAAATTCTCGGCCTTGAATTCCAAGCAATTGATAATAGAAGTGATCCCACCCTACGTATTGCGTATGTAGGGGGCTCGTAACCTGCGTTAGGCAAAACGAGACTCTTGAAGCCTTTTGCCTAATGATGTGCGTGAATGTTATTAGTTTTTAATGTATATATTAAGCCCTTTTTAACACTTTTTTAGCCAAGTTTTAAATTTATAAAACACGATATTTACTAACACTAAACACACATATGGGCAAGTGCACCCATCGTGAGCGTAGTATAGTGTTGGCAAGATACCGAGGTCGTCCAAGGACACAAGAGCTTTTAGTACCGGTTTATCCTCAACGTCTAATCAAATCAAAAGTTAGAAAAAGGTTTTTAAACTAGAAAAATAAAAATTAACTAAAATCCTGAAAAATAAAATAAAAATGAAAACAGATAGACAAGATGAATCACTTGGCTCCGACTCGTGTATAGTGTAACCTTTGATTATTTCCGCACTTTTGCACTTTTTAAGAGATTATCTTAGTTATTGTAGTAGGCCCCTCTTTTGAAGGTGACGTTACCCTCAACCCAGTAGTTTGAGTCAGCAAGGATACAATCCTAAAGGGTCGGATTATTGAAAGATAATTAATTAAGTTATTAATGCGTATTGTGGTAGGCCCCTCTTTTGAAGGTGACGTTACCCTCGGCTAAGTAGTCTGAGTCAGCAGAGATACAGTCCTAAGTAGCCGGGTTAAAGTATTAATAGTAGTTTACATATGAGGGAGTCAAAGAGTTTGGACCCCCGCCATCCAATACCGTTAAGTATTGAAGGAGGTCCTACTAATTTGACCCAGGTCCTTGCAGGATCTATACACTAAACAAGGCAAGACTCTTACCAAACCGTTCCCTTAACCCCCGACCAGGTAGCCAACATACCTCCATATAGACCGTGGAGATATGAATGGTGAAAATCTTTTATTTTATATAGACAGTAAAATAATGCCAAGACACCACGGACAAACGATAAGGAAAAATCACCTTCAACATAAGAAACTAGTTATTAAAGTCATTAATACATAACCAAGTAAAAAGTGCGAAAAGATTAAAATAAAAAATATTACACTAGACACTTGTCTTCACCAAGTGATGTAAGAGACTTAGGCAAACATGGCCTTTGATTGTCAAGAACTCTTACGATCAATCTTGGATCCCGAGACGACTCACACACTCTATGATGGACAATGGATGATGGTGGTGGATGATGGTGTTATGGTGGTGGTGGGTGGTGGGTGAAGTGTGAGAGAGGTGGTGTGCCAAGGGATGGTTTGAGCTTGAGCCAAGCACTCCTATTTATAGGCTGAACAGAAGCTCGGGCACGGCCCCGTGTCCAGTGGGCACGGCCCCGTGTCCATCCTCTTCTCTGTCTTCATTAATTGCAGTTTGGCTGCATTAGTTGACCACGCCCCCGTGTCCGCTGGGCACGACCCCGTGTGCAGAAACGTATCTGTACTATCAAGATTTGCCTGGATTCTGCGAATCTTATAGTTGACCACGGCCCCGTGTCCGCTGAGCACGGCCCCGTGGTGGGCGATGGAAGCTTCTACAACTTTGTCTTTTATGCTGACACTTGGGCACGCCCCCCGTGTTCACTGAGCACGGGGCGTGTTCAGCCTTCTGTTCTCTTGTTTTGCTTGGGAAGATGCTTTCGGGGAGGTCGGGCATGCCACGTTTGTTCATTTTCTTGTATTTATGTTAGATTTAGCTGCCTTTTTGCTTCTTTTGTTAATTTGAGCTCATTTAATCCTGAAAATACAAAAGGAAGACAAAAGCACACTTTTTCCAACATTAGTACTAAAAAAGGGTTAGTTTTATGCCACAATTGATGTAATTTATATGTTGCATTTTGCACACATCAAATTCCCCCACACTTGAATCTTTGCTTGTCCTCAAGCAAAACTCTTTATAATGCGGCTTTTTCACTCCCAAATGGAATGCGTAAAAGAGAAGGTTTTTGGGCTTGTCATAGAGTGTCGGGATTTCCAAGATTCTTTATTAAGTTTTATTTTTATTTATTTACAATCCTATTCGTCATGATTTATTTAAAACTTTTCATAAAATAAATTACTTATTAGGGCATAACATGCCTTTTTAAAATTCTATTTATATACAAGTTCACATACCTCACGGGGATCACTCAACACTCGGCCGAAGATGTATTTTAGTGAATCACTCGAGAGCGGCATGGAACTTACTCCTACCATAGGCTTGCCAAGCAATCAATCCTCCTCCTTTTTAACTATACACCTTTGTAAATATCAAGAGGACTTTTTGGGTGAAGGGTTAGGCTTGGGTTAAAGGTAGGTGGTTGGGTTAGCGGTTAGTAGAAAAATGGCGAAAAGCGTAAAAAGCGTCGGTTTTCGTAAGAATTTTTATTTTTGCAATTTTTATTTTGATGAAGCCATGATTCAAGCAAAGTTATTTTTGATGAACTTGCTTGTTTATTTCTTTTGCTTCATCTTCAACAAATATATATTTTTTTTTCAAAGTCATACGACAAACCGAGCTTGTTACTAAAACAAAGGGTTAAAAATAGAATGGTTTTGGTGGGTGAAAGGGTGTTTGGTTTGGGTTAAGAAATGAAAAGGTTTAGGCTCAAAGGGGTTAACTAGGGGGATTTTGGGTAGGTGGTAAAAAAAAAGAAAAATAATGGTGTAGAAATAAAAAGGGTTAGTCCTAATGCCTCCATCATTTACTTACTCGGGTTTAAGTTGGTAAGGACCGGGAATGTATCGTCGTGGCAAGTTCTAGAGTCGTAAGAACCAAGGGGCTATTCACACAAGAAACGAAAGATGAGCATTTAGTTTAATGATATGTATTTGTATGCTCAATAAAGGCTCAAAACTCACTTTTATGGGAATGGGTTTTTATGTGACCAAGTATATATAATTAAATTTTAAGTAAGCTTGTCATGCCTTTTCATAATTTTCTTATGTTGGTTCTTTTTATCACGACGCTATCGGTTGTAAATTTGTAAAAATATAACCTTTTTAGAATTTGAAATTCCCAAGTTAAACCTAGACAAGTAAAAAAAATGAAAAATTTTTGAAAAAAATTGGGGTGATTAGCGGTTACAATAGAATTTTGTGTAAGGCTTGTTATTAGGACTTGCAAGATTCAAGATTTTAGCATCCCCCCCCCACTTAAATTACACATTGTCCTCAATGTGTCCCAAAAATAAGTTTTTAAGTTGATTGAATGTGTAAAAGGGTGTTAAAAAGCAAAAATTTGTTTTACTGGGCGTCTGGACACGGCCCCGTGTTCAGGTGCCAGTAACAAAATTGAAAAAGAGAAACAGAAGCCTGGACACGGGGGCGTGTTGGGTGAACATGGCCCGTGTCCAATTTACCTGAACTGGGCATTTTCTGCAGACTGTGCAGCACGGGGCCGTGTTGGGCGGACACGGCCCGTGCTGGACCTGCTGTAATGAAGAAAGTTCATCGGATGGCCCTGTTTTCCTGCATGGGGTGCTGGTTCAAGTTTCCCTTGTTATCCTTCACCATCCCGAGTGTGTTTTACTCATTATAACATCATCCAAACACCAAATTAACTAAAACCATCATTCATTAAATCATAGAGAGAATTACACAATAATCCTAAAAGTTAAAATACTAGATAGTTAGGTCAAAGAAACACAAGAAATCTAAACCAAGAAGTTCTAGCCTACTACTTATTCTATTAGCAAAATTTCCGAAAAGATAAATCTCTCGGTTAGATATGGCATGGAAAACTTCTCTTTCTGGGCATGGGTTCCTCACACGTCGGCGAGCCATTCCTCTATCTCCCTAGGGAGAAGAAAGGCGGGCTCATTGGCATTGGTTTGAGGAGGTGCAACCTCCACCGGGACTTCTTGTAGACCTTCAAGAGGAGGTTCTGCTGGAATGTCGTCCCAACCGGTAGGGTTGTTGATTCCAAGTGCTAGGTTCCAATCCTCTTGAGGGAGGATCGGTTCCATGGGAGGTGCTACACGAATGTTTAACCTCTGGTGCAAGAGGTTTATTTCTTGAAAACTGTTTTCCAACCCCACCGTAAGATAATTTATACGGTCTATTAGGACCTCCTCTACCGAAGTCATCTCGTCAAGAGCTTCACGTAATGCCATCACGTAACGTACGAGAGTCGCTTCGATTGATGGCCTTCTCTCCCTTCGACCGTTTCTGGAGTGCGCAGAAGAGGTTTTGACTAGACATTCTACGAAAACAAACCAGAAATAGTTCATTTTAATGAAACAGTACATCGGACACGGCCCCGTGCTCAATGAGCACGGCCCCGTGTTCAACTTTCTGCAGATTTTCGGAACAAGGAATCTTGGGGTTTTAAATTATTTTTCCAACTTATGAAGCATTTTTGAACAGAAATAACTTAAAACAATGTTGCACAACTTATTTTTAACAAGATTCCTTGGACAAAAATCTAATAACCAACACAATAAAGCTTGAAAGCAAGCTTCAATGGAGGTGTTGAGACAAGAAAGATGTAGAAGAAGGCAATGGATAAAAGAGGAAAGGACAAGATGCTTGTTAGAACCTTCTTTTAGAAAATACCTAGGATGGTAGGTGAGAAGATCCTCTCAAATCACTGTCCCTGGATGGTCCAAATGTGCAGGATTCTTGGCTGCATTTATAGAAAACGACAGCATGCTGGACACGGCCCCGTGTCGGCTGGACACGGCCCCGTCTGTAGGCAAGATCCTGACACCTTTTGTCCGTATTCTGACAAAAAGTCAGAAGGGAATCTTTTGGTGGACACGGGGGCGTGTTGACCTGGGCACGGCCTCGTGTCGGAAGGTTGTTTTATGAAGTTTATCTATTTTCAAGGAACTTTTCCGGATCAGGCGGTTCCTTACTGAATGGAACAACCCCAAAGTGCCTAAGATACCTTAATTGTTCTAGATTAAGACGAGAACGCAAGAGGTTGTCGGTGAGGGTGATTCCTATGCTATATGTAGGTGGACAAGTCCAACCCTTTACCTGGCTCTCGTTAAAGAAGGTGTATGCCGAATTGATGCGTGTGAAGTGTTATATATATTAGGTATATATTTTAAGCCCCTTTAACACTTATTTTTAGCCAAGTTTTAAATTTATAAAACACGATATTCTACTAACACTAAACACACATATGGGCAAGTGCACCCATCGTGAGCGTAGTATAGTGTTGGTAAGATACCGAGGTCGTCCAAGGACACAAGAGCTTTTAGTACCGGTTTATCCTCAACGTCTAATCAAAATAAAAAGTTTAGAAAAATGTTTTAAACTAAGAAAAATAAAAACTAACTAAAATGCTGAAAATAAAAATAAAAATAAAAACAGATAGACAAGATGAATCACTTGGTTCCGACTCGTATCTAGTGTAACCTTTGATTATTTCCGCACTTTTGCACATAATTAAGAGATTATCTTAGTTATTGTAGTAGGCCCCTCTTTTGAAGGTGACGTTACCCTCACCCCAGTAGTGTGAGTCAGCAAGGATACAATCCTAAAAGGGTGGATTATTGGAAGATAATTAATTAAGTTATTAATGCAATATTATGGTAGGCCCCTCTTTTGGAGGTGACGTTACCCTCGGCTAAGTAGTCTGAGTCAGCAGGGATATAGTCCTAAATAGCCGGGTTATAGTATTAATAGTAGTTAACTTATGAGGGGATCAAAGAGTTTGGACCCCCGCCATCCAATATCGTTAAGTATTGAAGGAGGTCCTACTAAATTTGACCCAGGTCCATTGCAGGACCTCTAAACGCTGAACAATGGCAAGACCTTTACCAAACCGTTCCCTTAACCCCCGACCAGGTAGCCAACATACCTCCATATAGACCGTGGAGATATGAATGGTGAAAATCTTTTATTTTATATAGACAGTAAAATAATTTCAAAACACCACGGACAAACGATAAAGAAAGATCACCTTCAACATAAGCAACTAGTTATTAAAGTCATTAATACGAAACCAAATAAAAAGTGCAAAAGATTAGAAATAAAAAGTATTACACTAGACACTTTGTCTTCACCAAGTGATGTAAGAGACTTAGGTAAACATGGCTTTGATTGTCAAGAGCTCTTACGATCAATCTTGGATCCCGAGACGACTCACACACTCTATGATGGACAATGGATGATGGTGGTGGATGATGGTGTTATGGTGGTGGTGGGTGGTGGGTGAAGTGTGAGAGAGGTGGTGTGCCAAGGGATGGTTTGAGCTTGAGCCAAGCACTTCTATTTATAGGCTGAACAGAAGCTCGGGCACGGCCCCGTGTCCAGTGGGCACGGCCCCGTGTCCACATCCTTCTCTTTCTTCATTTAATGCAGCTTTGTCTTATTAGTTGACCACGCCCCCGTGTCCGCTGAGCACGACCCCGTGTGCAGAAGAATCTTTGTACTATGCAGATTTGCTGGATTGTGCGAATCTTATAGTTGACCACGGCCCCGTGTCCGCTGAGCACGGCCCCGTGGTGGGCAATAGAAGCTTCTACCACTTTGTCTTTTCTGCTGACACTTGGGCACGCCCCCGTGCTGGCTGAGCACGGGGCGTGTTCAGGCTTCTGATCTCTTGTTTTGCTTGGGAAGATGCTGTCGTGGGGTCGGGCATGTCACATTTTGTTCCTTTTCTTGTATTTATGTTAGATTTTGATGTCTTTTTGCTTCTTTTGTTAATTTGAGCTCATTTAATCCTGAAAATACAAAAGGAAGACAAAAGCACACTTTTTCCAACATTAGTACTAAAAAAGGGTTAGTTTTATGCCTCATTTGATGAAATTTATATGTTACATTTTGAACACATCACTCTACGATGTGTAATGGATGATGGTGGTGGATGATTGTTCTAGATTAAGACTCACACACTCTACGATGGACAATGGATGATGGTGGTGGATGATTGTTCTAGATTAAGACGAGAACGCAAGAGGTTGTCGGTGAGGGTGATTCCTATGCTATATGTAGGTGGACAAGTCCAACCCTTTACCTGGCTCTCGTTAAAGAAGGTGTATGCCGAATCGCTCAGGTCTATGTATGCATCGAACGAAGTCGATGGGGAGTCCTTCACGGCACAATCGACACAGGGACGACTATCGCTCAAGTCCTCACTAGAGTTAGAAGTATCGTCGGGAACAACGAAGTTGTTTGAATGCGATCCCAACACTTCTTCTTGGTTATCGTCTTGAGATAAATTATTGAAATCTATCATAAGTTCTTTTAACCAATTAAGAATTAGATCTTCTAATTGAAATAGTTCATCAAGAAGCATTTCTCCTAGAAAATCTGGTTGAGAGCATTCGAGGGAGAGATAGGGATTATTTTTACTTTCGCCCCTCTTAAGGATACAGGGAAACGATGGGTCTATATAGTGGGGTTTATAATTTAGGAAATAACATTCTAATTCCTTATGGGAACCACCACATATTCGACACCACGTACCATAAGAGTGCCGAAAGTAAAAAATATCAGTATCACTCATATTTGTGTCAGAAATTACCAACCGTCGGGATCTCACGGTTCTGTTTTCAGTAACTGAATCTTGGGCACGGGGGCGTGTTGAGTGGGCACGGCCCCGTGTTCAGCTTACTGTCTGACTTAAAACAGGATTGCCAGTTCCAATGATTGGGCACGGGGCGTGTTCAGCAGGCACGGTCCGTGCTGAGTTCTGCAGAAGCTGAAAAATTAAGAAAAATCCTTAAAAAAATGGATAAATAAGAAAAACGATTAGGCCGTTGATTCCTAACTTTCTTAAAATCCTTGTGTCCCCGGCAACGGCGCCAAAAACTTGATGTGCGTGAGTGTTATTAGTTTTTAATGTATATATTAAGCCCTTTTTAACACTTTTTTAGCCAAGTTTTAAATTTATAAAACACGATATTTACTAACACTAAACACACATATGGGCAAGTGCACCCATCGTGAGCGTAGTAGAGTGTTGGCAAGATACCGAGGTCGTCCAAGGACACAAGAGCTTTTAGTACCGGTTTATCCTTAACGTCTAATCAAATCAAAAGTTAGAAAAAGGTTTTTAAACTAGAAAAATAAAAATTAACTAAAATGCTGAAAAATAAAATAAAATAAAAATGAAAACAGATAGACAAGATGAATCACTTGGCTCCGACTCGTGTATAGTTTAACCTTTGATTATTTCCGCACTTTTGCACTTTTTAAGAGATTATCTTAATTATTGTAGTGGGCCCCTCTTTTGAAGGTGACGTTACCCTCAACCCAGTAGTTTGAGTCAGCAAGGATACAATCCTAAAGGGTCGGATTATTGAAAGATAATTAATTAAGTTATTAATACGTATTGTGGTAGGCCCCTATTTTGAAGGTGACGTTACCCTCGGCTAAGTAGTCTGAGTCAGCAGAGATACAGTCCTAAGTAGCCGGGTTAAAGTATTAATAGTAGTTTACATATGAGGGAGTCAAAGAGTTTGGACCCCCGCCATCCAATACCGTTAAGTATTGAAGGAGGTCCTACTAAATTTGACCCAGGTCCTTGCAGGATCTATACACTAAACAAGGCAAGACTCTTACCAAACCGTTCCCTTAACCCCCGACCAGGTAGCCAACATACCTCCATATAGACCGTGGAGATATGAATGGTGAAAATCTTTTATTTTATATAGACAGTAAAATAATGCCCAGACACCACGGACAAACGATAAGGAAAAATCACCTTCAACATAAGAAACTAGTTATTAAAGTCATTAATACATAACCAAGTAAAAAGTGCGAAAAGATTAAAAATAAAAAGTATTACACTAGACACTTGTCTTCACCAAGTGATGTAAGAGACTTAGGCAAACATGGCCTTTGATTGTCAAGAACTCTTACGATCAATCTTGGATCCCGAGATGACTCACACACTCTATGATGGACAATGGATGATGGTGGTGGATGATGGTGTTATGGTGGTGGTGGGTGGTGGGTGAAGTGTGAGAGAGGTGGTGTGCCAAGGGATGGTTTGAGCTTGAGCCAAGCACTCCTATTTATAGGCTGAACAGAAGCTCGGGCACGGCCCCGTGTCCAGTGGGCACGGCCCCGTGTCCATTCTCTTCTCTGTCTTCATTAATTGCAGTTTGGCTGCATTAGTTGACCACGCCCCCGTGTTCGCTGGGCATGACCCCGTGTGCAGAAACGTATCTGTACTATCAAGATTTGCCTGGATTCTGCGAATCTTATAGTTGACCACGGCCCCGTGTCCGCTGAGCACGGCCCCGTGGTGGGCGATGGAAGCTTCTACAACTTTGTCTTTTATGCTGAAACTTGGGCACGCCCCCGTGTTCACTGAGCACGGGGCGTGTTCAGCCTTCTGTTCTCTTGTTTTGCTTGGGAAGATGCTTTCGGGGAGGTCGGGCATGCCACGTTTGTTCCTTTTCTTGTATTTATGTTAGATTTAGCTGCCTTTTTTCTTCTTTTGTTAATTTGAGCTCATTTAATCCTGAAAATACAAAAGGAAGACAAAATCACACTTTTTCCAACATTAGTACTAAAAAGGGTTAGTTTTATGCCACAATTGATGTAATTTATATGTTGCATTTTGCACACATCACCTAACCAGCCCCTTCACTATACTCGGTCTCAAATTTGTTGTAGCAACACATTGAGTACATATTTGTTTTCTAAAGTTGTTTTTAGAATCAATTACATAGATGGTTCATGTGATTTACCTAAACCGTATATATGATTATGGATCCGTCGTAATGCACAGGTCCTTCATACCAGTTTCATAAAAAAATATATAGTATATCACATACGGGCTCAATTTTCATAAAATTCATATCAAAATCACACGTGTAAATAAAACATTGTATATTTTATTAAACCTACAAAGAATATATCAAATAAAAAAGTCCCCCTTATTTTAACACCCCCTATATCTTATTTTCACACCCCCTATTGTATACGGGCCGTATACAATTATACGGCCCGTATAGAATGTTTTTGAATAGGAAAATGCGTAGGGAATGTTTTTTTGATTTTATTATATACGACCCGTATATAGTTATACGAGTCGTATACATGTGTATACGAATTGTAAACGTATACGGCTCAATGGATTTATTTTGCGAGGTTTTTGATGTTACCACATGTATACGGGCCGTATAACTATATACAGGCCGTATATAATGTGTTTTTTCAAGTATCACGTTTTTCCCGTAAAAACACAATCATTCTAGGGTTTCTAAACTATCCATCACCTTTAACAATGTCGATAAACGTTGATCAGAACACGTCGCTTAAATCGGAGCACAGGTAGAGTGACGTTACCGATCAGTCCGTTGATGGAAACCTTAGCGATTGTAGAGATCTTCGTGTTGGTTATTTATCGATTCCGATTAACTACCAAGGGTGATTATGGATTGGTTACAGAAACCACTAGCAGAAGAACCCGACACGTCTTCTATGATGATCCGAAACATTCCGAATAACTAGCAGAAGAACCCGACACAAACAAGTTCTCCACAGTTTGTTATTCAGATATCTATTCGGTCATCTTTCCAAACTACAACACACGATAACTTTAAACTTTATATTGTGTGATTTGACCAGGAAATGATTGGAGGTGATTGCTACTTTTAATAAACGAATTATTGGACTTCTTGTTCCAAATGCACGCCTAAGTTCATCTTTTTTTACTCTTTTCTTCGATTTCAACAAATCTTTTCCTTTTCCTTCAATTTCTAGAACATTCTCCGTAACATGAAGACGTGTCGGGTTCTTCTACTAGTGGTATTTTAATGAAGTATTGAAGATTGAATGTGCAAACCGCAACCGTTTTTTACTACGGAAACGGTGGCTATGCGAAATACAAACCGCAATCGTTTGTGACTATGGGAAACACAAGTTTTCTTTTTGAGCTTGATGGATGTCCGTTATCTTAGTTGAGGCGTGCATTGTTTAAAATGCAGCTGTAGTACCGGGATCACTGGACCAGACACATGTCACATAGTTTGTTAGTGAACAAAAGTTACAGATGTAGGAATATAACTAGATGTTACGTGTAGCTTCATTAAACCAAGAACAAAGCCTATTTCAAAACACATGTAGATGAAGTCAAATGTGATCAAACTTGGACATCAGACGTAAATCTTGAAGCAAATATGTGGTTCCCAATTGGTTACAGAAACCACTAGCAGAAGAACCCGACACGTCTTCTATCTACTCTAAAACTTGAAAATGGATATGATCGTGTCAAGATCTTTATCTATCATGTCATCGACCAACTGCTCGAAATCTCTTTCGTTTCTCATGTTAGGGAGAATGTTCTCGAAATTGAAGGAAATGGAAAAATGGTTGCTGATGTTTGAGAATTAAATGCATGTATGTGACAAAACAAGGATCGTTCTAATAGATTAAAAGAAGGGGTTTTACGGTGTTTTGGTAGGTTGAAAGAGGTGAATGGTCTTGAAAGATTTGTTAAAATCGAAGAAAAGAGTAACTAGCAGAAGACGTGTCGGGTTCTTCTGCTAGTTATTCGGAATGTTTCGAATCATCACAGAAGACGTGTCGGGTTTGTTTTTCCCATAGCCAATGTTTCCGTATACAAAACAGATGCGGTTTGCATATTCAATCTTCATTGCTTTATTAAAATTACAACACACGATAAGTTTACAGTTTATAGGATCCGTACTTAAAGGTCTCTCTAAAATGCAGTTGCAGGATCCGTACTTAAAGGTCTCTCTAAAATGCTTGGAAAATTGCATCAACTCTCCTATATCAACATACTCTTCTCCAGATGCTTAGTTGTTATGAATGACAACTTGAGGGGTCTAGTTAACTTTCAGATTCAGATTCAGGAAGCAGATGATTTGTCAAAAAACATGGTCAACGTAGTAAAATGTGAGCTTTTACACCAACCATATCGAGATACTTTGTGTTAGTTTGATTTGAATTTTGAAAGTTTGAAAGATGTATTCGATGGATGTCCGTTATCTCAACGCTTCTCCTTACATTACTGATCTGGAATTGGACAACCGCAACCGTTTTAGTGCTTCTCAATTAGATATTATTTATTGAATCATAATTGAAACAGTCGGAAAATAACTAAACCGAACCAACATAGTTGAAGGTGCAAGAGAATGGTGAGTAATCAGTTGTATTTTTAATGCTTTGTTTCTTATTGGCCATTATTCGACCGAGTAATCAGTTGTATTAATAGATTCCGAAGCTGTTATTTTAGTTGCTTCTCTTGTTAAGTTTCTGAACCAACTGAAATCCACAAATTCCAACAGTTTCTTCGTAGATTTCGTCCGGTTTCAAAGCTGGTTGAGGATTACGAGTGTTCTAGACTCGTTCAAAGCCGGTTGATGAAACCGAAGCTGTTATTTTTGTTTTTCAGTACTTCCGAGACGATTCAAGTGAGTCCTATGAAGCAAGTGTATGTCTATTCAATTGAGAGGAATAATTGCATTGTTTAAATCAGAATCAGGGTTCTCAAAACAAGGATCGTTCTAATAGATTAAAGAGAATAAACCATTTTTTACCATTTTTACCCATAGTATACGGGCCGTATAATATTATACGGCCCGTATACAATCATCGTATACATTGTATACAATCGGGTAAATTTTGTTCACAAGCTGTATACGGCCGTATAATAGTATACGGCCCGTATTAACAGGGTAAAAAATGATCTGGTAATTTTTGTTTCACATGGTGTATACGGTCCGTATAATAGTATACGGGCCGTATAATAGTATACGGCCCGTATTCTTAGGGTAAAAAATGGTTTATTCTCTTTAATCTATTAGAACGATCCAAAAAACGAAGAACAAAGCCTATTTCAAAACACATGTAGATGAAGTCAGATGTGATCAAACTTAGACATCAGACGTAAATCTTGAAGCAAATATGTGGTTCCCAATTGGTTACAGAAACCACTAACAGACATGTCGTGCATTGTTTAAATCAGAATCAGGTTCTCAAAACAAGGATCGCTCTAATAGATTAAAGAGAATAAACCCTCGTTTCTTCATCTTCATCTTCAAGAACAATGATGAACAGATGTTTTTTTTTTCGCAGAACCGTTGGTATACGTCGACCACAACGAGAACAGTGCAGCGATAGTTGAGTCTCCTCATTCGTTCCCGGTGCAATGAGTGAAATGATGAGTTAGGGTTTTTGAGAGGAGAGAGAAATAGTAGAAATAAGAGATGCTTTGAGAGACATAATCGTGGTGGATTGCGGTGGTTTGGGTCTAGGGTTGTCAGAGAGAGAAAATGAGGGGGAGAGAGTCTGATTCAGATTTAAACAATGCACGCCTGATTCAGATCTCTATTCGGTCATCTTTCCAAACTACAACACATGATAAGTTTACACTTTATAATGTGTGATTTGACCGGTTGTATATAACAGAGTAACCCTCACTCTCAGTCATATCTATAGAGAGAGTTGGGTTTTCAACAAATCTTTGTGATATAGTAATTTTCAATAATGTAGGAAGGATTGTAGTTATAGAACCCGACAAACCAACAAAATCCGAATACTTCAAACATTCTAAACCCTAACTGTGTATGTGTTTATGCTGTAGAAACCGGTGCTGAATTTGTGTATCTGAATCAGGTTCTCAAACAAACACTACTAAAGAAGAGTTGGTATTGAAAAACGTACAAATCATCTGCTTTCTGAATCTGAATTTGAATGTTAACTTTGACTCATAAACCCTTGAATCCCAATGCTTCTATAAAAAAATTTGTTTCTTTCCTTTTCATGAGGTAAAACCGGTTTCAACATCAAGGGTTGTTTTTCACCCTGTGTGAGCATTGGAAGCCCGAAAAATCTAATTTTCAAAGAATACGGGCCGTATAAAAGTATACGGCCCGTATATATCGTTCGTATACATTGTATATGACCAGGTTATACGGCCCGTATACACCATGTGTAAATAAGTTTTTCCCATGTGTTAATACTAGGTTAGAACCCCGTGTATTACACGGGTTGAATAAATATAATTTTATATACTAAGTAATAAAATAGTTACATTTTTTAAAAACTCGTGTATTGCACGACTTGAATAAACACATGTCTTACACAAATAATGTAATCCGTTAAAACATTTAGTCATCAAGATGTGTTTTCTAACAAAAGAAAAATTGAGGTACTATTTACTTATTGTAACATCTCACTTTATTTTTTATTAGGTTAGATACTTATGTATTACATGGTTTATAAAATTTTACTTTGTTTTATTTATTTATTATTAGGTTAGAAACTTACATATTACCTGATGTTGGATAACAGTAGAAAAAAAAGGAATATTTTAGTAAAAAATATTAAATATATAAGAGATAAGCTGGATATTATGATTTAATATTATTATTTCATTGGAGTGTGAAACGGGATAATGAGATCCTTTATTAGAAATATGATTCTAAATATACCATGTATAAAAAATATATATGTTCTACATGTATTGAATAAATCATTTTAACGAAACAGTTGATTAAAATAAATATTTTTATTTTAATATGTGTATCAGTTATCCTTGTCCTTATCATCAAGTTGATTAAAATAAATATTTTTATTTTAATATGTGTATCAGTTATCCTTGTCCTTATCATCAAAATATAAAAACAATTAAAACTACCAATTAAATAAAATCTTTATCTTTATAAATATTTAAAACGCTAATATATTTTTTTAGATTTTAATAATTAATATATGATTATAATAATTAATATATTATTATCAGTTTTCTTTGTATTTATCATTAGAATCTCTTCTACAAATTTTAAATTTAATATTATCAATAATTGATTTTTTATAATAAATATTTAGGAAAATAATTAAGACTGTCTCATAGAACGCCATGTGTCTTCTTTTATTATATGAATATATTAGTACCCAAAAAAAAAAAAAAACTTAACTCCACATCAACAAGGTGATACTTGCTAAATTTCAGGGTTCAAACTCAAATAGATTTCACCAAACACTCTTACACACACACACACTCACAAACAATGCAATCCAGCACAAAATGGATTCAATCGTTCATCTACCTAACCCTAATCACAATCTCACTCAATCTGCTACATATTTTGCTTCTATCCGACAGATTAATCATCTCTCATCACAAAATTACACTCAAGAAGCATCCTGATCTTCCTCTACGCTTCAATTCAGACGGAACCTTCAAGATCCTTCAGGTTAGCATTCAAATTCAACTCATCGTTTGTTGATGAACCTAAACAGTTGACTGTGTGTGTTGATTAGGTAGCCGATATGCATTACGGAACCGGATTGACTCGGTGTAGAGATGTTTTCAGCTCTGAGTTTGACTCGTGTTCCGATCTTAACACAACTCGGTTTTTGAAGCGGATGATTGAGGCTGAGAAGCCGGATTTTATTGCTTTTACAGGTAGGTTTTCTGTTTTGTTGTGTGTATGGAGTGTTGATTTATATATATGAATTGTGTATGTATGTATGTGTTTGATCAGATACACTTTAATTTTGTTCTTATGAGTTGTGGTTACTAGTGGATGATTGTAAATTTTGCGTTTGTTGAAGAATTGTTATTTGATTTTGGTGAAGGATATACTGGTTGACTTTAGAAGGTCAAGTTACTTTTGGATTTTTAAAATTGCAATTGATTTTCATTAACTTTTTTAGGGGGAAATGTTGGATTACCAAGTTGAATCTAGGCCTGTAAACGAACTGAACGTACGGAAAAGTTTGTTTATTTGATAAATGAACGAGCATAAACAAATTTTTTTCTCATTTTGTCTAAACGAACGAACATGAACACGTGTCGTTCGTTCATTTATGTTCGTGAACGTTCGTTCATTTATAGTTGTTTATGTTCGTTTGTTTACGTTCATTTATGTTTGTTAGTTTACGCTTGTTTAAGTTGGTTTGTTTATGTACTCATTTAAATAATTTAGGTCCATTACAATTTAGTCTTGTTTAATGAAACTAAAACATCACCTATTACAATTTAGCTTAGTTTATAAACTTTTTAGGCCCAACAAATTAGTGTTCAGTCACTCCGTGTTCACGTGTACTTTTAGTTGGTGTTCGTTCATGTTCAGTTATGTTCGTTCATTTGTGTTCCTTTGTGTTTGTTTATATTTGTGAACCGTTCGTTTAAACTATCAACGGGCGAACAGAAACTAACACGAACACGTTCATTTTCTGAATGAACAAACATGAACAAATTTAAATGAACGAACACGACATGTGTACATGTTCGTTCAGGAAAACCCCATTCGTTTAAATGTTCGTGTTTGATTGTGTGTTTGGTTTCACTCAAACCAACGGACACGAACATGCCCCTTTCGGTTCGTTACAGGCCTAGTTAAATCTGTTAAAGATATCATAAGCTGAATTTACGGATTAATTTTTTGATCTATTCTATGAGATTATTAGTAACTTTTCACAGTAATATACTAAAAAGATAACAGAACTGTAATGACTCGTATTGAAAAGCATGTTTTCTCTCGTGCAATACTAGGTGATAACATATTTGGGTCAAGCACTAATGATGCGGCTGAGTCACTATTCAAAGCTTTTGGTCCAGCAATGGATTCCGGGCTTCCATGGGCAGCAGTTTTGGGCAATCATGACCAAGAATCAACTATGACACGTGAAGAACTGATGTCATTCATCTCCCTGATGGATTATTCGCTTTCACAACCCAACCCGTTAACTCAAGATCCCACAGACCCTACTAAACAACAAATTATGACAGAAATCGATGGATTCGGGAACTATGATCTCAGTGTATGGGGTCCCCCAGGGTATCAGTCGGCCAACCAGACCGTATTCAATCTCTTCTTTCTAGACAGTGGGGACAGAGCTGTTGTTGATGGGTTTAGAACATATGGATGGATCAAGGAGTCTCAACTTAATTGGTTACGTGGTGCTTCTAAGGTATACTGTGCATGTTGTATAGAAATGAAATTTCAATGGGTTGATTTGGGTTTTTCTTTTATTTCCCGCTTACTGTGGGTCGATTTTGGTTGTGTTTTTTTCTCAAACGTATCAAATAGAAAGTTAGATGTAAGGGGAGCGGGTCAAATAAGTCAAACGGGTTGAACTTTGGCCATAGTCTATTTTTTATGAATACATCGTCCTAAACCATTTTTTTCTATATTTTCTTAATTACTATAATGGTATTTTTTAGGGATATTGGATTTAAATAACCCCAACTTTCATCAATTGGCCAATAACACTTCCAACTTTCGATTTGTACACCAGCACTCCCAACTTTCAACTTATTGGCCGATAACACTCCCTAACTAACATAATCCTAACACAATTAGCTGATGTCAGCTGTACGTCATCAAAAAATGCCATGTTAGCTGCCACATCATAAAAAAATGCCACATCAGCTGTCATGTCATAAAAAATGCCACATCAGCTACATGTCATATGCCATGTCAGCAAAAATGACCACATCAGATGCCACATCAGTAAAAACTAACTGGGTTAGGGTTCATTTAGTTAGGGAGTGTTATCGGCCAATAAGTTGAAAGTTGAGAGTATTGGTGTACAAATCAAAAAATGGGAGTGTTATCGGCCAATTGGTGAAAGTTGGGTTATTTAAATCCCATATCCCTATTTTTTACAAGGGTAAATTGCATAAAAAGCTTACCAACTTTGGTTAAATTTCCATTTCAAGTAACCAACTTTTTGCCACAGAAAATTTCATTGAACTTGAAGAAAATTTGAATTAAAGTAACATTGATAGCAGGTAAACCGATATCTAAGCACCCGATTAAACTTGAATTCAGTTCAGCCCCATTTGCCAAGCAGCAAAAAACTTTCTTCTGTAAAACTTTTGGAAGTGTGAGGGTTTTATTGGAATTTTTGAAAGTTTGAGGGTTTTCTTGAAGTATTTGAAAGTTGATTGTTTTTTTTCCTGTAACAAAAGAAGTTGGTTACCTGCTTATGAAATGAGTCATTTTATGTGAAACATTATTAACACGTTAATCATTTACAAAAACTAGAAAATGGACCAAATAGTAATAGAAAGTCAACTCAACTTGACCCAGCCCGTTTTGACATGTGCTTGAACAAGAACCGTTATTATTTGTTATCAAAACGGTCCAACCTGCCCATGAACTCCCTTCTGTGAGTTGGTTTCATTAGATTTAGATTTCATTAACATGTTGCAGGATCTCACTAACAGGGACATAACCAAGAAAACCATCAATCACAAGAGATTCCATCACTAGCATTCTTCCATATCCCGATCCCAGAAATCCGTTCCGGGCCTTTTAGGGAAGTTTTTGGGGAATATCGTGAACACGTGGCATGTTCTATAGTGAACTCTGGAGTCTTGAAGACACTCGTGTCAATGGGAGATGTGAAAGCAGCGTTTATAGGCCATGATCACCTCAACGATTTCTGTGGAAATTTAAACGGTGTATGGTTTTGTTATGGTGGTGGTTTTGGGTATCATGGTTATGGTCGAGCCGGGTGGTCAAGACGAGGTAGAGTCATACTTGCCCAACTGAAAAAGGGGAAGAACGAGTGGTTGGGAGTTGAAACGATTAAGACATGGAAGCGACTTGATGATGAAAACTTGACTAAAATCGATCAGCAGATCTTATGGACATCATCATAGTGATTCTTGTTCCAGGTGAGTCTAAATGTGCAAAAACGGACAGATTGGTAACGGGTCAAAATTGATCAACAAATATATTTTCTTTGAATAATTTGTATGCCAAGATTATAAAACTTACATTATTTTAAGGGGTAATTTCATATATACCCTTACAAAAATTTAAAATATCGTATATACCCAAACAAAACTAATAATATCATAGAGTTAAATGCTTGGTTGGTCCCTGTGGTTTGCAAAAATTGCAGACTTGGTCCCAAAACTTTACTAATTACACGCGTGGTCCCTGAACTTGTCAAAAGTGCACTCGGTTGGTCCCTAGCCCTAACATCAGTTAAATTTCTCAGTTAAGTCCATGTTAAATGACCAAAATACCCTTGCCTATTAACCCTCTTTATAAAAACCACAGGGACCAACCCTCATCTTCTTCATCTTCTACTCTCTCTCTCTCTCTCTCTCTCTCTCTCTCTCTCTAAAAACAAACGGTCCACCCCTCCTACCTCTCAATTACCATCGCCACACTCAGATCAATCCTGGATTCCTGGTCTAGAACCACCGTCGGAAACCTGCATCAACCCTAACCATAACCACCCCAAATCCTCCACTGCCGCAACCCCAAACCTCCCCGATTACTCGAATAATTGTGACAGTGGTTGTAGTGGGTTTAAGGTGGTGGTTTTACGGTGAAGGTGGAGGCGGTGGGTTGAAGGTCACGGCGGAGGTGGTGGGTTGAAGGTGACGGCAGTGGTGGTGGGTTTATGGTGGACACAAATCGACGGCCAGGACCACTGATAACCACCGTTGATCTCCCTCATACTCACCTTCTTTACCTCCGATTCACTAGTCTCACCGGCTGTTCAGGTCTCGAGTTGGGCTCCGGTTTGGATCACCACCACCACTGTTCAGTGGTGGTGCAGCGACACGAAACAGAAGAGAGAGAGTGGAAAGTTGATGGTGAGAGAGGCTACGACGGCAGCAGCCGCTGGCGTCGATGACGATGGTGGTGGTCGTACCTAATTTCTCCGGTAAGTGATTGGCCTGAAACCTTGTATTACGACTTAGATCGATTTCATTTCAGTTCTGTTTTGACTCACTTTCCGGTTCATATTTGGGTTTTAAAAGGTTGATTGGGTCGATTTGAAAGAGGGATGTGAGCTCGGAGACTTTGAGCAGGGGATGTGAGCTCGATTGTTGATTTGGGGGTTATGAATCTTACGATGGACGACGTATTGGTGGTGGAGGGGAGTGTTCAGTGGTGGAGGAGGGAAGGTGGTGGTGGTGGATGTTCAGTGGTGGTGAAGGTGAGATGGTGGTGGGTGTTCGGTGGTGGTGCAGGAGAGATGGTGGTGGTGGTTTAGGGTAGAAGAAGGAGGCAGGAGATATATTGTTTTATATATTTTTATTTCTTTTAATTGTTCTAAGGGTAATATAGTCATTTCACACATAGTTAACTGAGAAATTTAACTGATGTTAGGGCTAGGGACCAACCGAGTGCACTTTTGACAAGTTCAGGGACCACGCGTGTAATTAGTAAAGTTTTGGGACCAAGTCTGCAATTTTTGCAAACCACAGGGACCAACCAAGCATTTAACTCTAATATCATATATACCCGATTCACTAAAAACAATTTACTAAATGACTATGTTACCCTTGGTTTCAATTAAAATGTTCTCTTTCTACTGTAGTAAAAAAATCTCTCTAAAACCCTCAATCGGGCCACCCAGCAATCTCAAACTGATCTTTAACATCAAAAAGAAAATATCTTTTTAACATAAAAGCTCAGAACTCAAGTATCCATTACTTAAGAATAACTTTCATACTCCATTTCTTCAACCTTTTTGAATAACCATGTACAATTAACAACTGTGAATAGAAAACAAAATAATTTTAGTTCGAAGTAGATTGCAATTGAGCCTCCATTATCTCAGCCAATCTTTTCATTTTTTTTATTTTAAAGGTATCAGTTTCTGCGATTCTAATTTTTAAATTTTCAGTTACAAATCACTGCCCAATCGCCGTCTAACCTCCGTCAATCACATCACCGCCGTCATCACTTCACAGATCTGAGATTCTACTTAAAGTGTGTTCGTTCCGAGTAGAATTGTCTCAGACCAGGGCCGAATGCTCCAAGTCAGATGTCAACGATCAGAGTTAAGGTGGGTTTGTATCATGATAAGGTTTTCTAAGGTCCGACATGGGTTTAGATCTGTTCATCCATGGTGGTCGCCAGTTTTTATGCTGAAACGTTGATGGACATAACGGTGATGAAGACGAACCAATGATGGATGCGGAGGTGGTTATGGTTAACCATGGTTTTAACCTTTTGATGTGTTGCTGGCGATGGTGGCTGTGATGAACGATCGTGGCTGGATGTAGAATTGTTGATGATTAGAGAGATGAAAAAAAGGATAATAGAAAGGGGTAGAATAGTCATTTAGTTATAATTGGGTATATATGATATTTTATGTTTTTGTTGGGTATATATGATATTTGTAATGTTTACAAGGGTATTTACGAAATTAATCCTTATTTTAAATAATAATAATAATATAATTTTTTGAAGTCCTGGCTTTGGCCCGTTTGGCATATTTTCTTCTAACCTAAACTGACCCGTTATTGGATTGTCTCGTTAATAAACAAACGGGTTGAAATTGCTGTCTCTGTTTTGAATCAACTATGCTGATGATTATTGCTTAAAACTATTTCTGCAGGTGGTCATTTTGTAAAGAACTTTGTTGTCGGTGTGGTAAAGGGCTTGGCAGTTCTCGCTTCTCGGCCTTTTTGACATGATATTTGATCAATCTTTGTAAAATTCACATTTCAATGAAAATCGCGAGAAACTTTTTTGTGTATATTATTAATGGTGACAATTCCTTGGATGATATTCGATCTCTTGGGTGATAGATTGGCTCTACTATTAATGGTGACAATTCCTGACATATCGTGTATGAATATAGTTAGATTTTACTCTTTTAGTTGATCAGTCTAATATCCGTCAACTGTTGCAGCATATTAACCATTTACTATCTGTTTAACTTGCTTACAACCCATCCACCGTTTGAATTAAGGCTGCATGGTTTTAGGTGTAACTGGTTAACATTGATGTTCTTTTAGAATAGATATACCTTGTTTAGATAATATGTTTAATTTTGAAATGTTTCTCTGTAATGGTAATAGTATTTTAGATTTTAATTCGGATATTTACATTCACAATTCGTGTTGGTTTATTTTTATTCATTTATGTCATGAACGGCTCGTTTTGAACATAAATGAACATGTTCATTTGCTTAATGAACGAACTCGGATATTAAAATCTGTTCGTTTAAGTGTTCATGTCCATTCGTTTTAGACCTACAAGGCTACAATGGTGGGTGAAATTCAAGCCTCTCTCTTGGGCATTATCCCACATGTGGCTGCCTAGTTAGCAAAGAGCCATTATGGGGCTTGAAGTTAAAAAGGGTGTAGTGGTATAATGCCCCTTGCAATGATTACTCAATTATTTATTTTTAATATTTTTTTAAATTAAGAATAATATTTCATTAAATAAATAAAAATTACATAAATACTAAAACACACACAAATAATACTATTCGCCTTAATTTTCATCTTCGCTTTCGCCGTACTCGTCTTCATCTTGGCCTTCGTCGTCATCTTCGCCTTCCTTGTCATTTTCTTCTTCACCCTCGTTTGGAATATATACCGAACCGACCATGCATGTTGGACCACCCTCATCGGCTAAAAACTCTTTGTAATAATAATTGGCAACAGATGAGGAAGACGCAGGGAATCCATTTCTGGAGAAGGTGGTGTGGTGTGTTGTTGTGTTAATTTTTGAGGTATTGTGAGTTGTGAGTGTGTATATGAATTGTGAGTGTGTGTATGGATTGTGAGTGTGTATATATATAAATATTGAATTTGAATTAAAAAAAATTAAAAAATTAAAAAAATAGACGTTAAAGTTACGGTTGCCAACGCTTCATTGGCCAAATCAATTCTCAATCTGGCGTACGCCCATTAATTTTTTTTCATCAAGAGAAAGCGCCCACAACTAGGGGTGTTCATGAGCCGATCCGATCCGATCGAGGGTCTGCTCATGCTCGGATTGAATTACAACCGATCCGATCCGAGCGGATCAAATTTGTAAAACCGAGCGCAAAAGTGATGCTCATGCTCGGATTGAATTTGAATCGATCGGCTCGGTTTCGCTCGGTTTTATCAAATCCTAAAAAAAATCGAGCGGAACGTTTTCGCTCGGTTTCGCTCGATTGAATGATAAGGCTTCGTTCAACCAAAACAAATTCTAACTTAATTAAAACATGTCCAACACTTTACTAACAAAAGCAATACATAACTCAAATCATGATTCTAAAAATGTTCTTAACAATATCAAGAAACACAGGAGCGGCGATATGTTGCAGATTGAAGACTGGAGCGACTCACTTGTTTGATACGTTGATTGTCCGACGATGTGTGTGAGTGTGACTGTGGAGACCAGAGAGTGAGAGTCGGAGACTAGAGAGCGGTGATATGAAATTGATACGACTGAATAGTGAATACTCTTTTAGGAATATGATTTAGGGTTAGATTTCATATTAAATATTAAGTTGGGTTGAATGTTATTTGGGCTTTTAATTTTTTTTGGGCTATTATATTTTTTTTGGGTTTTTAATCTATAAAATCTATAATATATATATATATATTAAGGGGAATGCTAAAATGAGAACCACCTCGAGTTGTAAGAACCGTGAGAACTACACCGTAGGGGGCGCAGTGGACCAAATTTTTTTTTCATAGACGTAGACGCATGTATAAAAACACCATTTGTAAAAAAAATTCAAAAAAAAAATGTCGTGTGTGTAGTTTTGAGCTCCACAAGTTTGTGTTTACGGGACCCGTAAATCTGGTCGGAAAATTTACGGGTCCCGTAAACACAAACTTGTGTTGCTCAAAACTACACCCACGACATTTTTTTTTTACAAATGTTGTTTTTATACATGTATCTACGTTTCTGAAAAAAAAAATTGGTCCACCAAGGCCCGGATCAAAAAGTTCTCGCGGTTCTTACAACTCGAGGTGGTTCTCATTTTAGTGTGATCCTATATATTAATTATTAATAAAAACAATTCGAGCGAAACCGAGCGATCGACGAGCGAGCGGAGCTTTGCTCGTGCTCGGATTGAATTTGAATCGAACCGATCTGATCGGCTCATTTACAAACTGAGCGGGAATCGAACGAGCATTTTTCGAGCGACCGTCGAGCGATCTTCGATCATCGAGCAGTGCCCTACCCACAACCCCACTAAGGGTGGTCTTTGGCTTATTTTTGGATCTTCTCCGTCCACATTTCTCTTTTGCACTTCATTCAAAACCAACCAACCAACCAAACGATGAGGTGATTTCAAAAATGGCGGCAACTTCCGACGAAGCATTGGACTCACTTCTCTCCGATTACGATCAGATACATACCGTAACACCTTCAATTTTCACCTCCTATTTCAGATCAACTCAAATCAATCACAATTTCTCTAAACCTAAATTCCATAACCTTTTTTGTAGGATTTCATCAAACAGACTTTTGAGATTCAAACTCTTCAATCAAGCCGCAAATCCGAAATCCAGAGGCGAGAAGCAGTTGAATTCACCCTCAACACTCTCAAATCAGGTGTGTTTTATGATCTAAAACGACTTCGCTTTTGATTTACTGCATTCTCGTGAAAATCAGGTATTATTCAAATAGGATCATCTGATTTACGAAATTGTACGACGGTTTGTGGATTATAGTCTCGTTTTTCTTTGTTTATCGATCTATTCTCGTGAAATTTAGGTTTTATTCGACTATAATCATCTGATTTAGGAAATTGTACGGCTGTTTGTGGATGTTACTCTCGTTTTTCTCTGTTTATCGATATAATCATGCATTTTGTTAGGTTACAGAAGTAATTTGAAATTTGATTTTGCGTTGAGTAAGTAGTATCGGATACTTTAGATTTGAAATGATGATTTTGAAACGAGCGAAATGAAAACCTAATTGCGCCAAAACTATTATTTGGACTGAGGATGTGGATTTGTGCTTGAAGCTTTGTAGGTCATACTAAGTGTTTGTTTAATATTTACTCGTAGAAAATGAGAGAGTTATGAAGTTGTATACAGGTTCCATCAGCAAACTGGCTAATCAGGCGAGTGATGTGATTATTAGAATCAGTTCAATTTGTTTCTAGTATAATTTGATGTTGAGTTGCATATGGTAACCGTGCTTTTGTTCAACGAAACAGCTTGAGCGTAGGAACGACTGTCAAAGCTTGAAAGAAGAACTGAAGAGAGTGAATGATGAATACACCAAGAAAGAGAATGTAAGTGACTATATGACTATAAACATGACTGAAACCGTAACATTGTTTAAACCCTGTGCCTTGAGTCAATCGATACTTCTTCTGTTCTACTCCAATGCAATATGACCTGTTAAATATGAACAAGTATTTTTCATCCACAATTGATAACGTGTGCTATTAAAGAATCATTTGATAGGATATTTTTTCACATATTTAATAAATCACCGAATATGAACAAATTCTTGTGGTTATTTCTTAAAGGAATGAACGAACATGAGTACATAAGGTTCATTTTTTGTTCATTTACATATTCCTTCGAATAAATTAAATCGTAATAATACCAAGTGGATCAAACACATTTTGAGTGCCATCAGCCCATTAAGCTTCAATCAATCAGTTGCTGATGTTTAAAAATTAGAAACCCTAGCTCACAATCTCACTTCTTCTAATTATTAATTTTATTTCTGTTCATTGTATTTGTTTATATTCATTTTTGTTTGTTTAGAATATTAATGAACAGACACAAACAAACACGAACAAGAAAATATGCTCGTTTTATGTGTCCATCTTTGTTTATTTGTTCAGCAGTTCAGTTAGGTTAAACAAACACAAATGTATCCTTGTTTGTGCTTGTTTGGTTCATTTACAGTACAGCCTAATCAAGTAATTTGTACATCTTTAGAATTTAGCCGCAACATATTTTTACAATCTAACAACCTAGAAAGAAGCCCATATGCATTTCTACAGTGAAAGTTGGTTTGTTTCACCTCCTTTCTAGGTGGTATCTTTACTCTTTAGCAGTAACAATACTATGCATACTTTAGTAACAGCTTTGAAATCACAACAGGAGTTCATAAATGCGATTAACCAGCTTAAGCATGATTACGAGAACAGAATCAAAGGTCTGGAAGTTCAAATAAAGTAAGTTTTCATTTTAAAAGACTCTTTTCTTGACCAATTTGGGTTAGCATATAATTACTGTAAAACAGAGATAATCTGGCTCAGAAAAAGGCAAATGAGTCAACCATTAACCAGCTCCACCAAGATTTAGCTGCACATAGGAACCATGTTGAAGCTTTAGCAAAAAGATTGGATCAGGTTCATTCAGATGTTGAAATCACATGTGAGCTTCTATTCAGTTAATTTGAAATTTCAAGACTTTTATTTACATGTTCTTTGAGACTCACATGTGTGCCTTTTTGTTGTAGATCAATATGAGATACAAGATTTGAAAGATTGTCTTATGATGGAGCAAGAAGAGAAAAACGGTTTGAATAGGAAACTTCAGAGTCTAGAAAAGGAATGTAAGTTCATCTTACATATACAATAACGGTAACTTCAATTTGAACATGTTTATGACTAGCGGGTCGATTTAGTTTATGGGTTAATTGGCCGATTGTGTTTATGGGTTAATGGGTCGATTTTGGTCAATACTTCAGTTGTTAAAATGGGTTAAATCTAGCTAAAACGGAACAAGTTGAACAGGTTGAAAGTCACCCAAGATTACTTAAAACTCGTATGATATTTGGCACCCTTATAGGTAACCTTCATTGGCAGTAATATATTTGGTTAATCTTGTATCTGTGTGTGTTGCAGTGCTGATTAGCAGAACAAAATTGGCTGAAAACAAACAGGATTTGAGTTCAAATCGACATGTTGAAACTCTAAAGCAGAAAGTAATGAAACTGAGGAAGGAAAATGAAGTCCTCAAAAGGCGACTGGCCGATTCAAAAGAGGGCTGATATATGCCAACAGTAAACAAACTTCAAATCTAAAAAAATGAATTCAAATTAAGAACTTTTTCGGTCACCTAATATATTCGTGCCAGCAGGCTGAAAAGCTCAACAAAAGAAGGCAAAAAAATGGTAATAAACGTAGCCGCACTGAAATTACTGTTCTAGCCTTTGCTGGGGTAATCCCCTCCAAGGCTCCAACCATGGCAGTAATATAGAAAGAGTCAACCAAACGTAGGCCTAACAATATATAAACTTATTTTTTTTGGTCCAGCACTTCAAGTTCGAGTAAGAATAGCAAAAAACCGAACCCGACTAGCAAACCTGAGGGCTCAAAATTTTTGGGAAGGTATGAGGCCCAGTATTGGGTTAGTTTTAAAAAGAGCGCGGACCATGATTTTTTTACAATGGGTTCCATTTTTTCGGTGTTCAAAATTTTCATAACAAAACGCTAAAATTGTCGGGTCGGGTCAGAGCGAGGTTTAAATTAAATTTAAAAAAAAAATTAGGAAAAAACAAGCTATACAAGGATTGAACCCATGACCCTTTGTAGATAAAGAATGGGGTATACCAGTACACCAACTTCCCTTCTCTATATGATGTCCATCTAATTGTATTTATGAGGTCCTTATAAAATTTAATATACCGGATTTACTATTTTTTTTTTGAAACATTGGGGTCCGGGGATCCCGACTCACTCTATGTGGGTCCGCTCCTGCGGGCATGGTACATTGGTTCTTGGAACATACCTGTTTCCTCGAACTATAGTCCTAAATATTTTTCATTATTTATTATTAATATTCGTCCTGGTTATAGATAATATACCGATTCACTAATTTTGAGTTTTTATATTTCTAATTGGCAGTAAAATTATATGCAAATAAAAAGACTAAGAATTTATTTAGGAATTTCAATGGATAACTTTTAACTAACTGGTATATTAGAGGTACTTGATGTGTATTGAGTCTGGTACACAACAAAGTTTTACTATTGTGTATAAGACTGAGATTACCAACACTCGTCTTAAACCCATCCACTGAGATTACATTTAAACTCCTTGCCGGAGCTATGCAAAATTGATGGTTGTCGGGGTTTGGGTAAAAGAAAAACCTCAAGCGAGGTCAATTTTGGTGATAATCGGTAGTGTAAATGTTGGTGATTTTAGTGCAAGCTTTTTCGGTAATTAGCATTTACTTGAAGACCAAATCATCATAACCATACTCAATAAATCTTACCAATAGCAAAGTTAAGTTGGGTCTCAGGATGATACGATGTAGACAACTTTACCTCTACCCTATAAGAATAGAGATGTTGCTTCCAGTGAGATCCCTGGCTCGTTTGTAGTTTTGTATCAATTGAGACAAAGGCCGATTAGTGCATGTACCCCTTTGTTTTTCGGTTATCAATGTCACCACACGATGCATGATTAACCGTTCCCCGTTTTTAACGTTATTTTCATGAAATTAATAAAATAACGTTAAAATTGTTGCACTTTCACTTTTGCTCCCGAGGGTCCACAAATATATATAGTATACGCCGATACCTGAGGACCAAATGAGAAACCCTAATAAATATTAATTCAAGTAAGGGAATGTAGAGTGTATGCTTGATCAAGACTATCGTGATTTCAAACATTAAAAATCCTCAAAGGTTCTAAGGGACAAAATCCTTAGACCATTGGGGTTATGGGATTCTAAGGGGGCTGGCCCCTGTGGGGTTTAAGGAGTAGCACCCTAGCTAGTGTCACAAATTGCTACAGCCTGGTAGCAACTTTGTCTAAGGTAGAAACATAAGCTAAAGGTAGCAACATCAGCATAATGGGGTAATATCTTGTTCTTCGGTATGAACTTGGAACTCAGATAGCAACAAAGTTACCAATGATAATGTTTCCGTTGGATTCCTATTTATCTAAATGCAATGTAACCCCAATTGTCACATTTTTTCATGAAAAGTTGTGACATATCACCTCAATTAAGACAAATAGGTAATGGTTCTGTGTAAGACCCAAACACGTAATAACTTAAAAATGACGCAGCGGAAAATTGTTCGTGGTAGAAGAAATCCGTATAAAACCTGTGGACATCATTCACAACTTAACTATTAGTCATCGTCAACATCTTATGACATTATTATCATACAATTAAAAATCCGTACAACATTCCACAATATAAACTTGATCCATTTCATATCTCTTGTTCCGGTTTCGACTTCACTACTTCTTGAATCTGATGTTCTCATACCTGTATTACATTCCAATCTCAAGACAATTCATTAGTATTCGTCAATGACCAATATAATAAACCATTCATTCATACATAGATAACATCTCGCATTCACACATATTCACATTCCAAATTCCCACGTGTATACATACACTTACCTCTACACATATACACATTCGTACACGCACACATACATACAAGCTCTCGCGCTTACCGTTTGCATTCACATAAACCTATACATTTTGTCATAATCACAACTTTCCTTAAGATAGAATTTTATACTCACCATCTTGCATACCCATTCGTTCCTAAGTTCGATTACATATAGATTTCCTTCACTAACACGGAGGTAAAATCCATACCTTCGCCATCCGGAGGCTCATAACAATACTTATGTTCTAAACCGGCTTTAAATAAGTTAAGAGACATGAAAATCATTCAAAACATCGAGTTCGTTTAAAAACTAGGAGTCTCATAACTTTTTACTTGTGATCAATATTTCATAAATCATGAAACAATTAGTCTTACGTAGTTTAAAATGTGTTTAAACGAGTTCGCGAGACAAAACAAGTCAAATAAACAACTTTTGCCAGCCCAACATACCGTCGCGTCGCGCGACGGCTTCTTGCCCATGCTGTCGCGTGGCGCGACCCCCTTATATCGACAGAAGTTTCATTTTATTTGAGCTGCAGATTTCCAGCTCCAACTTCTCGCTTGTTAAAACTTAAAACTTGCATAACTTATGATCTAGACTTCCGTTTTGAGTAATTCTTGTTTCTACGCGTCCGTAATTTAATTACGGATCCATTTATCATCCTAACTCACATCAAAAGCTGAATTATAAGATAAGGACTTATACATCCTTCAAACCATTATTCGACCCGTTTGATTTCACTAGCTAACCTTCGTTACATACAACTCCTTCGATATACTAAAGTAACGCTTACCTTAAAACTCTCCTTCATTACATAGTATTTCCATAATTTTCCACACTCCTAAATATTAAATTCTACATACATACTAAGAAGTGAATTAGATTCACTTACCTTGAGCGTCCGTTTCCGCATTCGCTTCCTTGTCTCCTCTTGACCCGTTAGCCTTTCTTGCTTGAGTCCATTTCCACATGATCCCTATGCTTTCGTGTCACCACAGTCACATCCTTGTTAGTATACATGATTGTACATATAAATGATCATGTCGAATGCATAACTCACATTTGACTTTCATTAGTCAAGTCTAACAAGCATAAGGCATATACCCAAAATCACATCTTTTCGAACTCATATAATCCATCATGTCAACGCATAAAACGAATATTGATATAACACATACCATATAACATTCTAAGATCTTACAATTGTGACAACATTCTAGCCATGCCTCTTATGTGCAGTTGACTTTCAAAAGTCAATGATTTATCATTTTAACTTTCGGCTTAATCTCATATACTCATGACATCATAATAGGCTGTTTTGGGGTGTCCGTTTACTGTACTTACGAGCTTACAAAAATTACAATATTTTTATGTGACGTGCCCCTCGGAGGGGTTATCCTTATGTTAAATTTTTAGAGTCTAACTCTCTACAAAAAAATTATAAAAATTCATTTACTAAGCTGCAATCAGATTCATCACTTCTGACTGCAGCTTACGAAAAAATGCATTTAAAATTCCTCGTTTATCCGATTGACGAAGTTCCAGTTGGAGATTTTTGGAATCACCTGAAGCTACATACAGTAAAAATTTGAGATCATAACTCAATTCCTAAATTGAGTTATGACATTCGTAATGGGCAGCAAATTCTACCAGAAAAAGCAACCTGAACCTTCGATACGGAAAAATTCATAAAACGTTCATTTTTTGTCGAAAAAATGCAATTCCAGTTGGGTTTGAAAGGTTTTTTCCTGGGAGTTCATCACAAACTCAATAAACATTAGTTTTTGACAAGATTTGACCCAGTTACAGCCGATTACATTCGGCTGTAACTTTCTGGACAGATTTAGTTTTCATCAAATCTTTTTCTAAATATCTCTCATTCAACTTCACCTAGACATTTTATCGAACACTTGGCGGGTTTCGTATTTAAAGCATAATGTACAAGTATTTTTCATGCTCATCTTCCTAATTTTTGTGTTCACTTGTCATTAACAACTAAGTAAAATCACATTACTTCATACCATACTAAATTTAACTATCAAGAATCAATCACATAAATCATAATACATCAAAATTTGCATAAGATTTGACATGGGTAGTATACCCATGTCGACACCCTACTCATAGCAAATGGGTTTTACTCCAAATCTTCCTTATAATCAAAATTGAACATAATTTAGCATCTACACATTCATCATAACTAACATTCATGCTTAAATCTTACCTTATATTCACGGATTACATAAAACCCACTTAATCAAACATCATTAAAACACCAAATTCGACTTACTTGATGTTAGAGACACTTAAGTGATCAACATTACAGGTTCATGCATCCGATTCCCCTTGAGATTCCTACTCGAATTGATGAATTTGGTGAAACTAGGGTTTCACCCTTTGTCTCTCTTCTCCTGGTCGAACATCGACCCCCACACACACTAAATGTGTGTTTTTGTGTTTTAATTTCTTTTTTAATTAAACATTAACTTTCCCTCTTTTGACAACCTTGGCCCCTCTAGATGCTACTTGATCATAATTGTAGCAAATTCCTTCCTTTGGTTGATTTGTTAGACGTTTAACCAAGTTTAAAAACTTAGTTATTATATTTATTTAATTAAACATGGTATTGTTCTAATGAATTTTAAAAATTCGTTTTTTGGGATGTTACAATTCTACCCCCCTTAAAGGAGGTTTCGTCCCAGAAACCTTCCTCACCCCTACTTGGCCGATTCTACACCCAATCCATTACTCTTTTCATTCATAGTGCTCATTACTTGCGACTTATATATAGTGGTAGGATCCGCTTACAACCATAAGAGTATATCTTGTCCTTACCCTAGAAATCAGGCGTTAAACTTTCAGACATTTAGCATTCATAGTGGGTCATTGTCACACCCCGATAATTCCACGTATTACCGGTGGGCCCGGTGGGGAGTATCGTGACGTAGTTGATATCATCATGGTCAAACAACACAATTTAAATGCACAGCGGAAGCAAAAGATATTAATCACATTACAAATTGAATAAATAGTAATATCAAAGTATCACAATGGTTTGTAAAGGATCCACATGCGGATCAAAAGATAAATAAGATCATTGTTCAACAGACTTTAACATCTAGAGCCTTGCAAGACTTGATTATTGATGCCTGGAGTAGCCAGCCTATTTCGTATAGTACCTGCACTTAGCCTTTTTGGAAAATACGTCAGTTTACACTGGTAAATACAATTAACCGACTCATTTTGAAAAGAGTTTAAGAAAAATTGAATTGAATGCACCAGGCACAAATAATCTTTTATAACTTGGGATAATTATTTAAAAATAAACTTGTATACAGTTTTACATGTTTGTCGTCCATTTAGGACCCGGTTAGAAGAGCCGGTTTAACAAGATTAATAGACACACCACTTGGTATAATACCCACAAGAAGATACCCTTCTTGTGGACTACCTTTTTACATACACAACTGTCAGGTGTATGCCTACACCCCGTGCTTAAGTCGTGGCCATTTCTAACGAATGAGCCGAGGATATACAGGACATGGTCATTAACCCCCCAAAGGTATTGCATCAAACAAGACAGAATAAAATGGGTTATGCATCTTTTTAATCATTATTTGATTGTACGACTTCATACCCGACCAAGCGGTATTATTATAATACCGTACCCCAAACCCGTATAGGGAAAATAAGTTAAAGTATTTACCTGAGCAAAGTATAAATCACAAACAGCAAGTACACGTAGCTTTTACCGGGCTCCTAATCTGGAATGAAGGTTTTAATTAACCTATTATATTCCTAACGGGTCTTTCTTAAGTTTAAACTTAGACCGGTTAGTTTTAAAGAAATGTATACGGTTCAAAACGCAAGATTAAGCGAAGACCGGATTAGAATGTGATTTAGTCCTGACAAGTTTGAAGACTTGTATAATATGGGTAAACTAAACATATTCTGGATTTTGAGGTGAAAATGATAAGGGTTGACCCGTTTCGGTCAATTTATGCAAACTTGTTACATAAACCGAACCGGACGCGAATAACGCATAACGGGTAACCAAATGAATCATGAACAGGTTTCCTAAGTTAATATGCTTTAAATATGTTGTGATATCAGTAGGATACCTTCCATTATGCCCAAAACGAGTTTAATCTCAAATTAAGCCCCGTAGGGGTATTTTGGTCATTTTAAGGATTATAAAAGAGATTAAATATAACTCTGGTGTTCGGGTCTGAAATAATCAGTAAAATTACTTATTTTAGTAAGTTATATCAGTAGGTGATAAGTCTTATATGACAAGAATGGTTTTAACCCATACTATACGTTTTAAAAAGCGTAAAAAGTCGTTTTAAGCGATTTCCGGGTTAAAATAGGAAATCTGAATTTCCTGATCAGTTTACTAAGTTCAAAATACTTCATTTATTATATAAAATCAGTAGCAAAAGAATTGGTATCAAAATGTTATGTAAAACTCATTTTACAAGCAAAAAGGGCATAATCGGTAATTACCGAATCAAGGCAATAACCCTATGTTATGATTAGTTTAAAAATAATTAAAAATCTTCAAAAATCCCAAAATATTATATTACATCAGTGGGTAAAAGGTTTGGTGTCAAAAATTGGGTTTAGATAGGCTTTATGCTAATTACGCCGTTTAATTAATAAAAAACTTTCTAATTACGCTATTGAGCATAACTCCTAATCTAGACCTCAAACTGATGTGAAATTTTAGGGACATGTTTATAAATCAGTTGTTGGATCGTTGTTGAACCCGAATGAGTCAATCAGAAGAGTTGTGAATCCGATTCAAAGGCGGAATCAATGAAACGGATGCTCAAACTAATTATAATGCTTCTTTGATTGATTTAACAACGTTTACAACCTGAAAGCAATTTGGCAGCACTTCGTTACAAGTTCTGGAACCGTTGCCAAATGAACAAACAATGCACCTATATATAGTTGGGGAGGTTTCACTTATATGGACATGTCCATATAAGCGAAACTACATGCTTGTGGTTTCGCTTTTATGGTCAGTGTCCATATAAGCGGAACCTCTTGCATAACCACTAAATTTCGACTCTTGAACCTCGTGCACTGGTTATCCTAACCTATCCTATTACGTTACATGATACAAGACGAAGTCAATAGACGTAATGCACTAACAGACTCCCCCTCGGATATTGACGAAGTCTTCAGTGACTAATCTCTGTTATGACACCTTCTTCAGTCTTGATCATTCTGCATCCTCACTCAGATTGTAACAATGTAAGCATCCATCACTCTCTTGATCAACTTCTCTCTTTGACTCTTACACCAGGATCTCATCACTGGCTCTATCATCAACAGCTTCATCATGAGCAGGCTCCCCCTTTCGTCAAGCTTCCGTACTTTTAGGGATCGACACCTCTCTTTCCAGCTACAAGCTCCTCCTAACTTTCAGCTTGTCTTCAGACTCCCCCTTAGACTCTGCTCTCGGTATCGTAGTCTGGACTTTTCCTACAATCACTCATACAACTATAAGTAACAACATTTTAAACTTCCAGATATCGTAATCTGACAATTCAATCTCCTCAAAATCACTTCTCATGAATTTGGCAGTTTCCTCGAATCGTATCGGAAACTAACTCTATAACAATATAAGTATCCAAATCCCCCACAGTTAATCATCCAAGTCCAAATTAATGACCTTGGAGATATCAAAAACTGTTTTTGATTTTTGATTTTAAAACTTCAAGATTCAAATTAATGAACCTGTTTTATTTTCAGAAACACAATCAGCTTACTTAGATTTTGAAACTCAGCACTCAGACATCGGTTGTCGAAAATAAAGCAGAAATCAAAATCTTTATGTATTTTCTGAAAATATAAAGTAGTAAAAAAATATGTACAAACATATTTATAGACAATATTTTTGTTTGAGTATGCGTCAGAGGATCATATCAGTTTTTGACAAATCACAAGTACCGTTGAGCTTAGTTACACAGTAAGAATTAAACAATTCACTTAGATTGTCGATATACTTGTCCACTTAAATTTTCATACAAATTTCAACTGATTCAGGATATGAATTAGGTGTTTTAAGAACTTAAACTCATTCATGTGTCCCACCTCTTGAATATACTCCCGTATCCAGATCCCAATATTCAGTCTTACAGGTAATTATAACACAAATGATATCTGTAAGTGGTTAATAATTTATGAAGAATCATGAGAGCTCAGGTCAGAACCATCGTTCAGCAGAGAGATCATGACTCAACTTGTGGGTGTGTCCCCTTTAGAGGATCTTTTTTACAACAGCATTGCTAAGCAATTTTATTGTCTTATCATATATGCTGAGGGTGATACTGTGTTTCAAGCATTTGTGAAAAGTATTATTCGAGGACTAGGTCAGAACTTCCATTCAGAAGAAGTCCCGGAATAATACCCCAGATATCACTGAGTATAAAGACCTAGTATATCAGAAAAAGGAACCTTTCAAACGAGATTTCAGGGGTTACCTATATATCCAAGTAGTGTTCCCCACAAAATAAGCAAGTTTGAATTTATGTTTATATCCCGAAAAAGTTTACTAAATGTATAAAAATCTACCGGCATATCATCAGTGAGACTGTTTAACGCTATTTAATCATTACAAATCATTAGCATACTGTAACTGTCTACTGATGTACTATCATTTCCTCTTTTTACGTAAAAACTCAATTTTCAATTTTATCATGTTTATGGCTTTTTCAAATTTTCAAATGTTTTTGTATTTTCTAACAACATTACTCCCCCTAAAATGCAAAACCATTTAAAAGAAAATTTAACAACACGAAACTGATAGCTTTATCTCGCCATCCATGTTCTGCTAATCATGCACTGAATTACACTAAAAGCAATAATTACCCCCATGATTTATAACCCATTGATCTTAACAGTTTGAAAACCGTTTTTCAATCTGATGAAAGTAATCATGTTTGTTCAGCCGTGAGGGTTTCGGCGTATTCAATCAACATTTATTCAAACAAAATTAAAAACAAACATATTTATAGATTTTCAAATTTTAACAAACTAAAACATATATTTGGTTTTTAATTTTTCAATTTTTAGTATTTTGAAAATATTGTTTATTTATGTACAGAAATTGATAAACTCCCTGTTTAACCAAACCAGGGTTCTGCAACCTCTTCCTGTGCCAGACTGCTCCAACTACCATTCTCACAATCTACAGCTTCGTTGAGCACCTGCACATTCAAACTTTATCAATCATTTGAACAATTTAGCCCAGGTCTGTTGGACCTTAGGCATTTCAACACAATAATTTTCATTCAATTTTGGAAACTCTTTGTCACTTAAAACTTTTTCAACTTTGACTTCAACTTTCTCATCTTTTACCGACGTAACTTGTTTCTTAGCACTCCACATTTGACCTTTCGGAGTACCTCTTTTATAAAAGTTTGTCTCTTTTTGAACCTTTTGATTTTGAATAACATTTTTAGGTTTCCAAAACTCTTGAGGTTTTGTCATATCAACAGATGTTCTCCAACTTTGTGTTGTTCTCAATCTGGATGTGTGAGAATTCCAGGTCTGTCTTGAATCGAACCTGTTCGGGTATGATTTCCAATTTTGATTTGAAGCAAACTTGTTTGTATTGTACCTCCAAGTTTGTTTCGAATCAAATCTGGTTGACCTTGGTTTCACATCCTCAGATTTCTGTTTTTCAACATCAACAGGTTTTGGATTAGGACACTTTCGTGCAACATGTCCAATCTGATCACATTTAAAACACACTTTCTTTGAAACATCCTTGGCCTGTTGTTGTTTCTTTTTTATAGTCTCAAACTCCTCATTAGACTGTTGTCCAAATTTGAGTTTTTCCTCTTCTTTCAAGCTTTTCCCTTGAACAAAATTCAATTTTTGTTGCAAATCCTGTTTTTCATTTCATTTTCGATTCTGTTTCTTTTTATAACCCAAACCAGCCTTCATGTTTTTCTTTTTAAAACCAGGTTTGGTATAAGAACCTTTGTGACCTTTACCAGCAAACTTTGAAATTTCCGACTTCTCAATCTCAACCATTTTGAAAACTTTATCGACCTTCTCTGAAATCACATTCTGAATCGGGAATACAACATCTAAGAATAGTTTGTCCGATCCAATCATGGTATTGACCAATCCCTTTGAATCATCATTCAAATTTTTCTTGGATTTTGTGTTTTTCAGATATCCATCATAAAGATTTCCTTCATCTTCATCCTGTGATTCAGACTTACCTTTTGTAGACTCATCTTTCAAAACGCTTTCAACAACCTTACTTACCACTTCTGAATCATTAGCATCATCAGATTTGGAGTAAGTCACATTGATACTTTCAGGTAACTGGTCAGCTATGTTCAAACCCTTTGCCACCTTTTCCTCATCATAAAAAGTATAATTGTTTCTCAATGGTGGTGGTACCTGATGAAACTCTGAACCAATACCCTTTTTGCAATTATCAGTATCTTTGTTATCTGGTGTGATGTTGAAAATGCGTTCAAGAATGTACGAAGAGTTATGATAACTTTGAAGTTTTGTAACAACCTTTTCTTTTTCAGCCAAGACTTGTTTAAGATTAGCAATTTCATCAACACATTTGTTTAATTCAATTTGCTTTTCTTTAAACTTTCTTTCATACATTTCTTTAGTGACTAAAGTTTCTGACAATCTTTGATCAAAACTTTTGACTTGGCTCTTCAAAGTATCATAAGCTTCTTGTACTCTCTGACTCGACCACTTTAAAGAATCATACTGTTTTTGAAAATCTTGACATTTAGATTCTTTTTCAACACAATCAACACATTTTGCTGAACACATTTGTCTATACACATCATTATACTTTTCAAGATCTTGACACTTCTGTGTTAGCTTTTCAACCTTTAGTTTCAAAATTTCTTCTTTGTCAATCATTTCTTTACATTTTATTGTGAAAACATTTTCAAGTTTAACTATGTCATTGTCTTTTGTTTTTATGATATCATCTTTTTCAGTACAGGCTTTGCACATTTCTATGCAATTCCCGCACTTGTTTTCTTTTTCATCAACCAATTCAACATTCGGTAAATCAGAAGATTTTCTAACCTCAGTCTCATTCAGCACCGGTTCTTCTGACTCAGCTTTCTGAACTTCCTCTATCTTCTGTTCTTCTTCTATCTTCTATTCTTTTTCAGCTTTCTGATCTTCTTCAGCAGCAATCTTCACAACATTCTTTACTTCTTCAATCATCTTCTTCAATTCTTCTTCTTTTCTTTTCTTCATTTCTACCACCTTCGGTAAACTTGCTTCACAAACCTCTCTTATCTTCTTCTCCAAATCAGGCAGATATGCTTTATCAGATAACCTTCGTGTGTTGAAAGTAGCCTGCCTTGGAATCAAATTTGTTACAGCTTCGAAATCCACTTTTGATGGGTCAGCAACTGGATTACCTCGTGGATCCATGTAACATTCCAATTATTCATTCCATCGTTTTGCTCTCTGGGCTTCTTTGAATGGTTCGTTTAATTTTCCAATTTCCCATCTTGCATAGTCTGCTTTCCACCATCTATCAGGATCAGCATCAGCAACAAATACATATCCAACTACATCTTCTTCAGGGAAAACTTGACTCCAGTCGTAACCTTCATCGTTATATATAACTGCAAGAGCCCTTGATTTTTCTTCAGACTGTTTCAATCTTGGTGGCTCAGACTTGTTCTGATGGTAAATCGCTTTCTTGTAATAATCTTCGTTGAACGGGTTTGCAGAATCATCATTAGCATACGCATTTCTGCACTCGCACTTAAAGTGACCTCTTTGTTTGCATTTGAAGCATGTCACCTTAGATTTATCAAATCCCAATTTGGTAGATGGTCCACCAATTGACTTTCTCCCCATGATCTCCATGAACCGATGTGCCCGACGAACCGCACTGGCCATGCACCATCTTATATCCATTAGTTCCATCTCCTCGGGGTCTAATTGATCATAATCTTCTTTCGTCAAGTTGGTATTGCCAATCTTCCCTGCAACGAGGCTTTCATACGATTCAAGTACATATGCCAAGAAAACCATCTGTTGTTTTGCCGATTCTTCGCTAAAATTCTGCCCATTCTTCAGATCCACTGCGATATTACACTGAAACAAATTCTTGGAAGCAGATTGACTTGAAGTGTTTGAAGAAGATCCACTGTGAAAACCACTGTGAAGACTTTCATTGTTCACTGAATTTGAACTTTCTGCAGAAAATGCTGTTTTTGGAGATCCAGCCTGTGGTGCATTTCCTCGGTAGTAAAGTTCCACATTTTGCTGATAAGCTGGATTGTTGACTTTAGATCTCTTATATCTCCAACTCATGACTTTCAAGTCTTTCGATCAGCAAATCCACTTTTAAATCTTCAGGCTTGATTGTGTTTTTCAACATTAGAGCGAAGTATTGCCACTCTTGTTCATTTGGCAATGAATCAAACAATTTATCCACCAGCTCCTCTTCAGAATATGAAATTTCATGTCTGGCCAGCTCCATTTTCAGATGTCCAAATCTTTCGATCATTTTACAAACATATTCATTTTTCATACAACTAAAAAGATCAAACTCTTTACGCAACAACTTCTTTTTATTTTTAACAATTTCATTACTTCCTACACACTTTCTCCCTAACGCTTCCCACAAACTCTTTGAAGTTTTCTCTTGTTCAAGTAACGAGATAATATCCTCTCTCACTGACTGTTTGATTAATGTGATCATCTTATATTCAGCCACAACATTTTTTATATCTATGTCTGAGAAATCTTTTGCATTTATTAACTCTCCTCCCTCTTTTACTGGTTCAGTGTATCCATTTGTTAGTTTTAACCAGCTTTCAGGAGCGAAAGCTTTTACCCAACCCTCAAATCTGTTTTTCCACCAATGATAATCTTCAACTTTCATAAGCTTTGGTGGCTTCTGTTGGCTTCCGTACATGTTCTCAAACTTCAAATTCTCCGAAATCTCTCTTGAATATTCTTTCATCTCAGATCTTCTATATAACGATTCGGAAGTGAACGCGTTGTAGAATGTGTTGTAGAACTCTTCACCGTTGCTTGACATCTTCAATTACCTAATGCTCACAAAAGCGAAACCCCTTTAATTTTTTGTGATTGGGCAATTTTTATTCCTCCTAAATTCTCATTGGGCCTCAAAAGTATTTATTGCAGACAACAACAACTAAGCTTGGGCTGACACACTTTCTAAACGATTGGACCGATTGTTTTACTTGCAAACAAGATTAATGTGGCCGACAATCAACAATCTCGAATCAATCCTATTGGGCCGCAAACAAAAACACATGCAATTTACTACATTCTTGATTCACAGTTGCCGACACAATTAATACGCAACACAAACTATTTGACCGTTGGAGCGAAACCAACTTTTGCTCAGAAGAGCGAAATCAGATAATGACCGGATGAGCGAAACCACTTAATGTCTATATGAGCGAAATACTTCGATTGTCCGTAAAAGCGAAACCTTAGTGTCTGTATAAGCGAAACTACACTGACACATGAGCGAAATACCACATATTCTTGTTCATTGGAGCGAAATTATATGGACAAATAAGCAAAATCACACATCGTCCAAATAAGCGAAATCACTTCGGAAGATGGTTTGGTCCATTTTTAGTCCGAATTTTGTCCTGTAACTTTCAAGGCTTTGTTAATATCCACTAATACACATTCTGTAAAAAAATTGGTCGATTTTAACCGTGGAAACTTGTTCAGATCGAAAAAGAAGATGTAGAAGACAGAAAGCAGATTCAATTGAGCTAAAATCTTCCTCCTGAGGGATACCACTTGTTGGATCGTTGTTGAACCCGAATGAGTCAATCAGAAGAGTTGTGAATCCGATTCAAAGGCGGAATCAATGAAACGGATGCTCAAACTAATTATAATGCTTCTTTGATTGATTTAACAACGTTTACAACCTGAAAGCAATCTGGCAGCACTTCGTTACAAGTTCTGGAACCGTTGCCAAATGAACAAACAATGCACCTATATATAGTTGGGGAGGTTTCACTTATATGGACATGTCCATATAAGCAAAACTACATGCTTGTGGTTTCGCTTTTATGGTCAGTGTCCATATAAGCGGAACCTCTTGCATAACCACTAAATTTCGACTCTCGAACCTCGTGCACTGGTTATCCTAACCTATCCTATTACGTTACATGATACAAGATGAAGTCAATAGACGTAATGCACTAACATCAGTAACAAAGATTATTGTCCTCTCACATTTCCAAAAATCTCGTTTTATGGTCAAAAGGGTATTATGGTCAACATTAAGCAATTAACGGAAACGTGTAAATGAATCGGACAATCAACGAGCCAATCACAGAGGGTTATACTATCATATAACCTGGTCCTAACGAAGCTCTAAGGCATTTCTAAATCATGCTACTACGGGTCAGAACTGAAAGTCAAAGCAGTGGTCAATTTATGCGACTTTCGGTTCCGAACCGGTTCTAAACTGAAAATTGTCGGGTCGGACATGCTTAGACATGTTCTTGCATTGATTACTACGTTATATGAGTGGTAAAACAGGTTACACGTCTTCTACATTGCTAATTATGTTTTAATTCAAAAATTAAGTTTCTGTTGACTTTTTATAACCAACTTTGACCCGACAAACGACCTAGTTAGAGCGGGAATCAGAGGGTGCCCTTTTAAGGGTTTATTGCCCACATAATTACCAACTTATAACTACTTTCAATTTGACTAATCACTGGACCATTAGTGATTAATCGTTAAGTCAAACCTTAATTACAACGGTTTGACTTTAAGCTAATAAACTAAGTAAAACACAATTAAGGAAGGTTAAGGACACTTACAGAAGTCCTAAGTACGACTAGAGATGCTTAGGGACTGATCTTGAACACCAAAAATCTCTAGAAGTTGTGTTTGAAATGAATGATCAAAAGTTGCAACAAGTGCTTCTTTATATAGTGATCTTGATTGATCAAGATGGTGCCAAACAAGTCTAGGCATGTTCCCTGATGTATACAAGTGTCCCTAGTGCCTAAAAACATGTTTGTGCAGCCCATGGTATTGAAAACAAGTGATATAAGTCGGTTAAACGGGCTGGACAGACACATGTGGGTGTTTTCTGATGCTGGGGGGTTCAGGCGGCCCGCGTAAGAGTCCCCTGATGTCTTACGCGGCCCGTGTGGCTGGTCAGGACAGGCCACACAAGTTTCAACAATTGCATTTTGGCCCCCGGTCCTTTTAAAAGTGGTTTTAACTTCTTGTTTTGCACTTTAAGCCCTCTAATTTGATTTCTAAGGACTTCAAGACTTAACCAATCTTTGTGAAGCCCTCGGTCAACTTTATGGTCACCCGAAAAGCCTTAATTATCAACGTTTACGCTTTTAACCCCCCGCATACGAATGTTAGCATAACTTTCTCATACGGAAACGAAACCTTGTGAAATTTTTATCACTTATTCTAGTGAGCATAATTAATCGTTACAAAGCTTCGGGTTCGCTAAATGGTCACTCAGAGGTGTAAATTAAACATGTTGACACTTTTAACCCTTACGGTTTGTAATCTCTCACTTTCTTCCACAAACGGCTTCATACGCTTCACAATTTATTCGTTTAAGGGTATAAACATCGTGTAGGGTTGTTGCGAGTTATGTTTATCCGATGTTGACATTTTGAATCCTTTTACATACGTAAATTCTTTGTTCATCAACTTTAGTCCTTTTAACTTAATCCTTTACATGTTTAAAGCTCATGACACGTGTCGATATAATATTGGACATGAAATTTCGAGGTGTTACATCCTCACCCCCTTAAAAGAAATCTCGACCTCGAGATTTACAGAAATAAATGAGGGTACTTTTCTTTCATTTTCGACTCTACCTCCCACGTGTACTCGGGACCTCTACGGGCATCCCATTTAACCTTTACAATTGGCACATGCTTCCCTCGAAGCTTCTTAACCCGTCGATCCTCAATCGACACAGGTTTTTCCACAAATTTCAAGCTCTCTTCTATGTGCACATCTGTATGTGGTATGACTAGTGATTCATCAGCTAGACATTTCTTCAGATTGCAGATGTGGAATACGTTATGAATACCGCTGAGCTCTTCAGGTAAGTTTAACTTATAAGCAACTGATCCGACACATTCGATGATCTCGAATGGTCCTATGTACCTCGGGCTTAACTTGCCTTTCTTACCAAATCGCATTACCCCTTTCCAGGGTGATACTTTAAGTAGGACTTTGTCACCTACCTCGAATTTCAGAGGTTTACGCCTTAAATCTGCGTAGCTTTTCTGCCTATCCCTGGCAGCTTTGAGACGATCGCGTATTTGTACAATCTTATCTGTCGTCTCCAGGACTATTTCAGGTCCTGTCAGTTGGACATCTCCAACTTCCGCCCAACAAACGTGCGTTCTGCACTTTCTACCGTACAAGGCCTCGAAAGGAGCGACTTTGATGCTCGAATGATAGCTATTGTTATAGGAGAACTCGACCAATGGTAGGTGGTTATCCCAACTACCACCTAAGTCAATCACACACGCACGAAGCATGTCTTCCAAAGTTTGGATGGTACGCTCACTCTGCCCGTCCGTCTGAGGATGGTAAGCCGTACTGAAATTTAAGCGTGTGCCCAAAGACTGTTGGAAACTTTTCCAAAAATGTGATGTGCATCGGGTATCTTTGTCAGAGATAATAGACACTGGTATGCCATGTAGAGATACAATCTTATCTATGTACAATTGGGCTAACATATCAGAGCTATAAGTCTCCTTAATGGGTAGGAAATGTGCTGACTTAGTTAGTCTATCTACTATCACCCATATAGTATCATTTCCTTTCTTTGTCTTTGGCAACTTGGTGATGAAATCCATAGTCACCATTTCCCACTTCCAGGTGGGAAGTTCAGGCTGTTGTAGCAAACCTGACGGCTTCTGGTGTTCAGCTTTAACTTGCGCGCATGTCAAGCATTTAGCTACATAGGTAGCTATAGACTTCTTCAAGCCTATCCACCAATAGTTTGCCTTTAGATCCTGGTACATCTTATCAGCTCCAGGATGAACGGAATATTTAGAATTATGGGCTTCCTGGAGGATAACATCCCGAAGTCCTCCATAAACTGGTACCCATATTCGTCCATTTAACCTTAGGATTCCGTCCTTGCCATAGGATAACTGTTCTTCAGTTACTCCTAGCTTTTCATCAGGATAGTTAGCTTCCAATACAGCTTCCTTCTGCGCAGCTAACAACCTTTCATTCAAACTATTCTTTATCTCAATGCTCTTGGCATTGATTCTTATAGGCTTCACCCTTTCCTTTCTGCTTAGGGCATCGGCGACTACATTTGCCTTGCCACGATGGTATCTTATCTCACAGTCATAATCATTTAAAGTTTCCATCCATCGGCACTGCCTCATGTTCAAATCCTTTTGGTTAAACAGGTGTTGGAGGCTCTTGTGATCAGAATAGATCACACACTTGATACCATATAAATAGTGCTTCCATAGCTTTAGTGCAAATACAACGGCACCCAACTCCAAATCGTGGGTGGTGTAATTATTTTCGTGCACTTTTAACTGTCGGGAAGCATATGCAATAACTTTTCCCCTTTGCATAAGCACACATCCCATGCCTGTGTGCGATGCGTCGCAGTAAACCACGAATTCCTCGATACCTTCAGGCAATGTCAAAACAGGAGCATTGCTCAATTTTTGTTTGAGAATATCAAAGGATTTTTGCTGCTTAGGACCCCAATCGAACTTTATATTTTTACGAGTCAATGAAGTTAGGGGTGCAGCAATTCTTGAAAATTTTTCTATAAAACGCCGATAGTATCCTGCCAGACCTAAAAAGCTGCGAATCTCTGTGGGCGTCTGCGGCTCTTGCCAATTCATGATGGCTTCAATCTTAGCGGGATCCACCTGGATACCACGCTCGCTTACCATATGCCCAAGAAATTGGACTTCACGAAGCCAAAATTCACACTTAGAGAATTTGGCGTAGAGCCTTTCTCGATGAAGCAGTTTCAGAATGCAACGGAGGTGCTTCTCATGGTCAGCTTGATTCTTCGAGTAAATAAGAATATCATCGATGAAGACGATGACAAATTTATCCATGTAGGGCTTGCAGACGCGGTTCATGAGATCCATGAATGCGGCTGGTGCATTAGTGAGTCCAAAAGGCATCACTAAGAACTCGTATTGACCACAACGAGTCCTAAATGCAGTCTTGTGTACATCTTCATCTTTAACCTTCAGTTGATGGTAGCCTGACCTTAAGTCAATCTTGGAAAAGTAACTTGCTCCTTGAAGCTGATCGAACAAGTCATCGATCCTGGGTAACGGATACCGATTCTTGATAGTAACTTTGTTAAGCTCTCGATAATCGATGCACAGACGCATCGAGCCATCCTTTTTCTTCACAAACAGAATTGGTGCTCCCCAAGGAGATGAGCTAGGTCTAACAAATCCTTTGGCTAACAAATCATCCAGTTGAGTTCTCAACTCTTTCATCTCTGTTGGCGCCAATCTGTAAGGCGCCCTTGCAACAGGTGCTACTCCAGGAATAATGTCAATCCTGAACTTCACTTGCCTATCTGGGGGTAAACCAGGTAGTTCTTCAGGGAATACTTCTAGATATTCAGAGATAATAGGTATGTCTTCGATCTTAGGCTTTGGTTCATCAACAGTTACTTACGCCATGTAGATAACACAACCCTTCTTCAAACACCTTGATGCCTTGAGCATGGACACTTGCTCAGGCATTCCATACTTAGTATCTCCTTGGATTGTCATAGGCTCGCCATGAGGAGTTCTGACAATCACTTGCTTCTTAGCACAAACGATCTGGGCTTGGTTGTGAGACAACCAATCCATGCCTATTACTATATCGAAATCGGCTAATTTCAAGGGAAGTAAGGATAATGGAAAAGAATGGTTCCCAATGGATATGAAACATCCATCTAACACTGTTGAAGCAGATACTATGGTTCCATCAGCTAACTCCACTTCGTATTTTAAGCTTAGGGTTCTAACAGGTAGATTTAACAACTTACAGAATTTATTATCCACAAATGACTTATCCGCCCCTGAATCAAATAACACCCTTGCATAAACATCATTTATAAGGAAGGTACCTGTTATGACATTATCATCCTGAACTGCTTCCTTAGCATCCATCCTAAAGACCCTAGCATTGGTCTTCTTAATTTCTTCCGGTTTCTTTGCATACTTTGGGCAATTTGACTTGATGTGCCCCTTCTCGTTACAGTTATAGCATGTCGCATCCCTTATCTTCTTGCACTCTATCGTCTTGTGTTCCTTGGACTTGCATATCCCACATGCAAAAGTCCTTGATTGTGTCTGCGAGTTCGATTCCAATCTACACTTTCCAAAGTGATGTTTCCGACAAACTTTACATCTGGGTTTCTCACCCGACTGTTGGTTACCTTTGTTGAACCCTGAACTCTTCTTGTTCTCATGGTTCCCTTTGTGTTTCTTGTCTGAACGACGTGAGTTATCATCCTCACGTTTCCTCTTTCCCTCATCTGTATTTCTAAGCGATCTCTGTCTGACCGCGTCGAGGGTCAGAGACAATGACAAATCAGCTACAGACTGAAAAGTAGTAGGTCTTGATGCTTTTACGCTTGCCTTGATCTCTGGAGCTAATCCTCCAATGAAACGAGCTATTCGCTTTGGTTCAGGTGTGACTAAGTATGGAACCAAACGTGACATAGTGTTGAAGCTCGTAAGATAGGCTTGGCAATCTAAGTTTCTCATGGTCAAGCTTAAGAAATCAGTTTCAGTTTTCTCAACTTCATGTTGAGGACAGTAATTTTCTTTTATCAAAGCAACAAACTGATCCCACGTCATGTTATAAAGCGGAATCTTCCCAGTGGCTTGAATCAATGATCTCCACCATGCTAACGCTTCTCCTTTGAATGATTGTGAAACATACTTCACAATGTCTCGCTCGGCGCAACCACTAATATCTACTACAGTGTCCATCTCGTCGAGCCAGGTCATACAATCGACGGCACCCTTTTCTCCCGTGAAGTCTCTCAGCTTGCAGGAGACAAAGTACTTATATGAACGGGTCTTGACCCGTGGCTCCTGGTTGAGCTCAACCTGTTTAGACGGGACACTTTTCTGATTCGAAGAGTGATGAGATTCACTCTTTCGAGCTGAATGAATTTTGGAGGGTGCTTTAGAGTGAGGTACAGATAAGGTCTTGCTATGTGTACCACTTGATTTATATTCCCTTCTATCCAGAGCTCGAGTAATGGCATTGTCTATTAATGCCTGCAGTTCTTCACCCGCTATGTTAATTCGGGTATTATCATGATTCTCCCGTGGGTGACTGTTGATCTCATCCGAGTCAGCCATGTAGTTTGAACTGTTACATAAGATATTGACAATAATTTATTTGGGAGTTTATTATGGAATTGTCTTTCATGGCAATTCATTAACCATGGTAAACATAGACCATAATTGGTTAATTTGTTAATCATATTTATTTAGGATTTTTATTATAATTTATCCTAATTATAAAACAATAACAGTATTATTGGTGGCACAAAAGGCCTAGTCACTAGGACATTCTGAATCATAAGCCATGATTTCAGAGAATCAGGCATTAAGGTTTGAACATAGTTCATTACCTTTCCTTGACAGGGAGTTGTAGACTACTACTGTCTTTTGTCTTATGTGACAATGAGTATGGCCCGTAGGCACCACATCGCCAATTGGATGTTTAATATATGATCATCTTAATTGATGATTTAAACCCATGATTTATAGATCATCAGGTTGGGTTAGGAATCTTTTGAAGAATCCATTTATAAGAATGCCATGTGTGATTTTAACGAATCACGTCTGCCAGGAGCGTTAACCATGTTTTCAGATGTTAACAGGGTTTTGAATCCTTTTTAAACAGGTCTTACCATCTTGGCCAAGTCTTATAATGACATGCAGGCTAGGTTATACCTTTAAGATTCTTATTTAATATTTAATAGGCAGATTATTTTAAGAGGAATGATTTTTGATTTATTTATTTCATGTATAATATATTTATGCATATTATGACAAAAATGAAAATTTTAATTGAATATTCCATTAAACATTAAAAGGAGTACATATTGCCCTAAACGGGACTTTTAACAGAATAACTTGCCCACACAGGGGCTAAACTGTACATACAAGTCCTCACAGGGACTGATTACTAAAATAGATGTCCACGCAGGGACTAAAGAAAGACAAGTCCACGCAGGGACTAAAGGAAGACAAGTCCACACAGGGACTAAGTACATAGATAAATATCCACGCAGGGACTTGATTGAAATAAGGAAATACAATAATACATATAGGGGTTTAGTGATCCCTCTTCTTCTTTCCTTTTAGTAAGCTTGCTAGGCCTTTGAGAAATCCCCGGTTGTTCCTACGTTCTTCTTGAAAGTCATGTTCCACCCGGCTTAGCCTTTAGAGGATTTCCTCCTGTTCCAGTGGGGAAAACCGTGGTGGCTGCGGCTGCTGCTGAATCGGAGGTCGAGCAGGTATTTGATACCCATGAGTTGGGTATCCAACTCCCCAGGGAGCTCCATATGGTCCTTCAGGATGAAGGGCGTTGTAGTTTGCCGCTACAAGGTAGGGGTCGGCTTCAGCGTAATTGTAGTTAGTGTGAGCCGGCTGCTCAAATGGATTATACGCCGTTGAACCTGCGTATGTAGGAATTGGGTTACCAAATCCCAATGGTGGCGGTGCGATAGGTGCAGAATCTACCTCTGAAACTGGATTTGAAGGCCCACCCATTTGTGGGTCTTCATGCAGTGGTGGGTAGTGACTACCACTTGAGTGTTGGGGGGTGCTGAAGTGAAAACCCCCTTCTCACACGGACATCCGTGTGCCTGTTCTTTTACGCCTTGGTGGTTCTGGAGGTGCTTGATGTACTGGCGGCGGTGGTGGCGGTGGCATGACTTCCACGAAACGCGAATCCTCAGAGGGATCCTGCTGCTGCTGTTGCTGGTGAGGCGATAAATGGTGAGAGGGTGTAAAATACCATTCATACTGGTTAAATCTCGCCTGGTAGCTGTCTGGGCCACGGTAATGTGATCCATGAAAGGGCGACCCATCCGAGATCTCGATGTGGTGAGTGGGTGTCCCGGATGGTGGTTCGGCGGGATTTGTGTCTTCATCCATATCTATTCCCTGAGCTTCGGGGAAATGGTCTTCAGGGCCCAATGAGTTATGAGCCGTTGGTTCTTCAATTATGTTTGCCGGGTTAAACCGGCTCTGAAAATACGGTGTCGGATCCTGGAAGGCCCGGTGTGAGGTTGACCGCTACAACGGCAAGAAGGAGTCGCGTGAATCTTTGGGCTCGTTCTCTGATTGTGGCCCAAAGGAATGGCGATAAGGAGGCGTTGAGCTTAGCGAGACAGATCGCCTAGCGGGCTCCAAATAGGTCCTCCAGTTTCCTTGAGGATCGGTACTCATGGTAGCAGAAGGAGTTCGCCGGTGTGAAGGCCCGGCCTCGTGATCGTTGGGGGAGTTCATTGGCCCCTTGCCTCGTCCTCCTCTTCGGAACCTCGGTGGCATATTCCTGTCAATACAAATGAAAGAAACAACAAGAAAAATAAAGGACAATATAAAACAATTTAGGATTTGTCCTAAGTTCTTTGTCTAAACTCGGAAGTCGAGGAATGTGCAAACTGTGTCATTGAGATTAAACACAAAAGGCTAGTGTTTAATTCACTCAATGTTGGCTCTGATACCAACCTGTCACACCCTGAAGAAACACTAGATAAATGGTCGGAACCGAGATATCTAGGGGGTTTGAATCCGCATAAAAAGGTTAGTTTCCTCTCGATTGATCCAGGTATAGCTGTTCTTCTTCTCCGAGAACTCTGCAAAAAAGAGCACCGTTAGCCTCGCCAAGGGGAGAAGAGGGTTCTCTCCTTGACCCGACTCCGGTTTGAGAATAAGTTGTAGGAACTAGGTTCACTTTTTATTAAAATTATTAATAAAATAAATAATAACGAGACTCTTGTTATTTGTGGGAAATTATTCTAGTACAATACCGGTTACAAAAATAAATAAACCAATATAAAATACAATTTAATTTGTACCAATTTTGATTCAAGCCAACATCTTTGGATGAACTTCAACCGCACCATCTTGTATGAACCTCCGCTGCAAGAATGAACAAACTGTCGTTGACGGTTTTGGTTGAGGATCGTGTTAGACACGGGGCCCTTAAAACAGATTCCGCGCCTCCTCTGAGACGGTCTGTTTCCAGGATACAACAGCCGAAGCAGTAGTTGTACTGCCGGAGATGGCTCTCGCGCCCGAGATTACACCGGGTATAATTTGGTGTTATGGAAAAAGATGAAGTTGATAAAGGATAATTTAGAGAGTGCTCCTCTCTAAAATTTCCATGGAACAAACGACCTCTATTTTATGTGTATTTCTTTTCTTCTTTTTTTCAGAGACTCTAGAATGAACCATCATTCTCTTTTTATACTCACACACATAAAGAAGCCATTAAACCTCAATTATTATCTTCATGAATTAGACAATTAATTCTATAATAAACAAGGTTTAATATCATTTTAATGGATTTAAGTGGTAGTCAAAGCTGTCATGTAACTAACGGAGACTGGGTTGACTGTGGGTGACCCGCCCGCAGACAAGTCGCATGCTACGCAGTCTTCGCGCCACACGTGAGACACCCACCACGTGTAGCGCCATGCGCCGCCTGGAGTTGTACTGTCGCGCCATATCGACACGCGGCATGACATCCGCCTGCGCCACCCAATGGTGCGCCAGAAGCGGACCCGCCATGTATTTGACCACACGCTCATGGGCAAAATACAAAGGCGGTGTGCGAAGTTCAAAATGCACCACATGCGCTCATATTAGATGTGGAGTCGCTCGCCACACGGATGCTACTGCGCATACCAGGACGCCACCTGGTCATGCGCCATCCATACTCTTGCGCATATGTGCGGGTGCGGCGCACCCTTTGGTCCCCACTAGTGTTTGCCTTGAAGGAAACAAATTATAAGGAGTGCTCCTCCTTATATACCACTTTGAGTTTTGTCATCCCACCTATCTGGGACAAGTTGACAAAAACTAATCCATTTTATTCATCTTTGTTTGTTCCAAACATACAACTTCAAGCTTCGATATCTCAGCTCTATTTGGACATAGTTTGAAGACAAACCATAAATAATTATTTATACAACACATATATAAATATTATTGATGTCCAAAATATTTAGTGAAAAACTCATTTTCACTAAAATTTCCAACAATCCCCCACATGAATGGAGATCGATTAAAACACACAAAATTCCCCGATGAAAACTCGACAGTCGAGTATTGCAGGATAGGTAGGTGTAGCCTTTGAACCTTCCTTTGTGAAGCATACTTAGCCTACTAGGGTTTTGTAGACGTGATGTCCTTGAACAACCCCCCATTTATGTAAACGACAATATACATTCACGCAATACTTTCCCTAGCCGGGCCATCTCCTCATGTATGTCTCCAATAATGGTCATGGAGCACTTTCCTGGTTCTGCGGGAGCTCTAGGAATTATGCCCTAATTCCATTCGAAGCGACCACACTTCTCTCCAACATAGGTGATTTCCCTTTAAATCATTAAAGGCATTATGGTTCATTATGATTTACACGAATCATTTAACCACATATTATGCTTAGCCTCACAATAATGTCACTGAATATTATAGGAATGGACTAGGATGTAATTAAACACCCTTTTATAGTTTAGGGAGATATATGAACACATACACCAGCTTATACATTAGCTATGCCCCCACAGTGACTACCCTTCGGTTCATGATTAAGTTGGCCTATTGAACCTAGATCTTGGGATCTCCAGTCAACTAGGTTAGGTTTCCCTCATGTCCCTTTTTTCCATGGCTTTAGTCCAATTCCACAACCTGATCTCTTATCAACTCACTGGTTGTTGGATCCAAAAATTATCTTTGACTTCGCTAAGTCACCAACGATAATTTAAATTGAGATCAGTTGTTCTAACGTGTTTTTGACTCGCTAGTCACTTTGCCTTTTAGTCGATTCATAAGACCTATAACTCGTGATCTCAACCTGGATCCAGTTATGTACCCTGTCTTTAGAATGACATGAAGCTCAATTCATGGCTAAACACGTTTTCACCATGCCTTTGGTGTGTCATGACTGACATCTTACTAGATTGCATCTAACCAATTGGCATTCGAGTCCAATCTACTCGATTGACTCCATATAACCAATGTGTACTCCACTTGATCATGCGTTTGCAATACATGCAAGTCACCCCCACATTTAAGTGTAATTAGATAACATCCAAATGGGGTGATGAAAGGTCCTCCCTTTCATTTCGAGTTTGAGAAAACTTCTCAACTACCTTTTCCACATTCAAATGCAAGTCATCCCCCACATTTAAGGGTAATTGGATAGCATCCAAATAGGGTGATGAAAGGTTCTCCCTTTCATTTGGAGTTTGAGAAAACTTCTTAACTACCATTTCCACATACCCTAAAGGGTTTGTTTCTTAAATGGTTCCTCCCCCCACATTTCTTGCATTTTAATGAAGTTATATTTATAGTTTTGTTTAGCACAAAATTCGTTCTTGTGTCATCACATATTTTGAATGTTTAAAGTTAATTTAATCTCCGTCGAGCACATAAATTAACAAGTATTAGTCTAGCATGCTTTAGACTACCATAATCTAGCATGTGAACAGAAGATGCATCATTCTGATTCTTCACAGCCTTAAGAGATAACGCACTATCTCTTCCAAACATTCATTTCTTAGTTTAGACACAATAATGAAATTTTATTTCACCATTCCAAAACCATCGGTTTTTAGGAAGGCCTCAAAACCATAGTTAACTCCATCCATTAGGAACATAACTTGTTTGCCTTTTTATCTCCAAGGCTTCACCATTGACTTTCTAAAGACTTAAACATAAGTCTTAATCCAAGTCACTTTGATGAAAAATCTTTGTATAAAATCACTTGAGTCTTGAGATATAGTCAATTACATTGACTCTCAACAACAAGGGATTCACGTATGCCTATAGTGATATATACATTTGTTGTTTCATTAATACCATGTATTGGGATACTCTCCCAAATTGAGGACCAAGCCTCCACATAGTTTAAACAACATTGATGGTGGTAGAAGCATCTACATGTCCATCACTATTGTAAATTTCCATTAATAAATTTCCTAAATTTATTAAAACATTTACAATAATAACATATATTACTTCCATATGTTATATTCTTTGAAAAACTTACATGTGCATTTCCATGTTGATTCTCTCAACATTAGATGACATATCTTGTTTTCGTGCATTTCATCTCAAACCATGCACCACGTTTCTCACGAACTCGTTATACGTTTGATGTTTGATTTGTGACTTATTACATAAGTCATGATCACAACCCGCTCGTTGTGTCCGTGTAAATTAAATTTTACACTTTGTATCAAAATGTGTATCCTTTTGACAACTTATTAGTAGTCCAAAATAACGGATATACCAATGATATCTAAACATCAAATCCCAAAGTGTTATTATTTTCAACGCAGTTTAGAACGAAATAAACGCAATTACATCGTTCTGTCATGTTTTGAGGTACTCCCTCAATGGAACACGTATAAGTTGTTTCGTCTTGAAACTCTAAACTTGAATAATCACAAGTTGTCCAAAGTATAAAGTTGTTTACAATTAACTACTCGCAAGTAGTTAAGCAACTTATTATGTCTATAACAACATCGAGTTGTTTTTCACAAAATAGTCTCTCCAAGACTATTATATGGTTCAAGACGTTATACTTCGCAAAGACATGTTTTATTCGTCCAAAACATTTCTCGTTTTTGCAAGTGTTTTAATATTAAACTATATATTTATGTTTTGATTACAAATCAAGACAATAAACCTTATAATAGTTTAATAAATAAAACAATTTCAAACTCTCTCGTTTTAAAATAAAACGAATACACATCGTTTTAATAAATGGTTTATCATTTTCAAACCATTTCTAACCGTTGTTAGATAATAACGATTATCAATCGTTAAAATGAGTGGTTTGTATGAAAACCAATTCTAATATGCTAATTAGAATTTAAATGTTTAACAAACATTCAAAATATTCGGTTTTTATAAAGTAAACCAGTTCTAACGCGCTCGTTAGAAATAAAACGAATACAATTATTCACTTTTGGTTTAAATGAACGTTTTCTAACACGCTCGTTAGAAATGAACACATATCTTTTCTAACACGCTCGTTAGAAAATATATAAAACGATTACAAATCAGCTTAAATAGTTTATCATAGTTAACCCGGTTCTAACCCGCTCATTAGAAATTAACGATTGCAAATCGTTAAATAGTTGGTTATAAGATAAACTAATTCTAATACGCCCATTAGAAAATTAAACGATTATTTATTTCCATAAGCCGTTTTTGGTTTATATAAAATAAACGTTTTCTAACCCGCTTGTTAGAAATAAACAATTGACAAAGTCGTTAAATCATTTCTAACATGCTCGTTAGAAAATAAACAACTATCAAACGCTTTAAATCGTTTCTAACACGCTCGTTAGAAATAATCGATTACAAAATTTGTTTCGAAGTTTATAAAAAAAATATAAACTATTTCTAATACGCTCATTAGAAATAAACAAATAAAAATCGTTTAAACATATGTGGAAAAAATCCGTTTCTAACTCGCTCGTTAGAAATTTAATAGTTTAGACGAAACCGTTACAAGGTTTATTATCCAAAATAATTGTCTCCAACACGCTCGTCGGTAATTATTTGAAATAACAATATTTTCTAACACGCTTGTTAGAAAATCTAAACGTATATTTTCTAGCACGCTTGTTAGAAAATGTAATCGTTTTTTAACAAGTTAGTTCTACACAATCATCGTATCTAACACGCTCATTAGATATAAAAGATGATATTAAACTTATTATTCTAAAAAATTCTAACACGCTCGTTAGATATATATAAAGTTTAATCTTGTTATACTTTCACCAACAAAGTTTCTAACACGCTCGTTAGAAAATATTAAAACTTGTTTAAAAAAAATTACTTTCTAATATGCTTATTAGAAAAAAAAAATATATTTCAAAACTTTTAAAACCAACATTAATATCAATTATGGTTACTAAAAGCTTATTATAAAGAAAATAACCGTTACAAACACTTTGTAAGGGGTTACAAAATAAAGTTTTTCTAATACGCTCATTAGAAAATTTAGTATTTCAAAACCTATTGAAATACATATTATTTTGTGTATTGTTCGGTTTATCTAAACACGAACAAAAACCATGAACTCCAAAACTTGAATCAATACGTTCGTTTTGCAACACGGTATTCGGATTAAAGATTGTACTCCAATCATAAAATTAATCCGACTCATTGTACTAAATATATATTTCCCAAAAAATATTTACAAGATTTTAACAAACATCCCATTAAATATTTTAACTTTCGTGAACCTAAATCCTCGTAGAGAAGGAATTTAAGATTGTAGCAACAATCTTCACGAAAGTCTGTTTTAAGATTGTAGGAACTAGGTTCACTTTTTATTAAAATTATTAATAAAATAAATAATAACGAGACTCTTGTTATAGAAATTATTCTAGTACAATACCGGTTACAAAAATAAATAAACCAATATAAAATACAATTTAATTTGTACCAATTTTGATTCAAGCCAACATCTTTGGATGAACTTCAACCGCACCATCTTGTATGAACCACCGCTGCAAGAATGAACAAACTGTCGTTGACGGTTTTGGTTGAGGATCGTGTTAGACACGGGGCCCTTAAAACAGATTCCGCGCCTCCTCTGAGACGGTCTGTTTCCAGGATACAACAGCCGAAGCAGTAGTTGTACTGCCGGAGATGGCTCTCGCGCCCGAGATTACACCGGGTATAATTTGGTGTTATGGAAAAAGATGAAGTTGATAAAGGATAATTTAGAGAGTGCTCCTCTCTAAAATTTCCATGGAACAAACGACCTCTATTTTATGTGTATTTCTTTTCTTCTTTTTTTCAGAGACTCTAGAATGAACCATCATTCTCTTTTTATACTCACACACATAAAGAAGCCATTAAACCTCAATTATTATCTTCATGAATTAGACAATTAATTCTATAATAAACAAGGTTTAATATCACTTTAATGGATTTAAGTGGTAGTCAAAGCTGTCATGTAACTGATGGAGACTGGGTTGACTGTGGGTGACCCGCCCGCAGACAAGTCGCATGCTACGCAGTCTTCGCGCCACACGTGAGACACCCACCACGTGTAGCGCCATGCGCCGCCTGGAGTTGTACTGTCGCGCCATATCGACACGCGGCATGGCATCCGCCTGCGCCACCCAATGGTGCGCCAGAAGCGGACCCGCCATGTATTTGACCACACGCTCATGGGCAAAATACAAAGGCGGTGTGCGAAGTTCAAAATGCACCACATGCGCTCATATTAGATGTGGGGTCGCTCGCCACACGGATGCTACTGCGCATACCAGGACGCCACCTGGTCATGCGCCATCCATACTCTTGCGCATATGTGCGGGTGCGGCCAGTGGCGGACCCAGGAATTTTTCCATGGGGGCGCGGAACATTTTTAAAAATTTTAGGCCCATAGGTATATAAGTAAAAAAATCGGTTCGTATTGGGTCGGGTCGGGTCATGTAAAACAAACGAACATCAAACTAAATTTATATAATCATCAAAAACATGTCAAACCTTGTTACAAACATAATTAAAATGTCGACGCCCTACGGGTTTTCATTTTTTGAAATCTATCCAAAATATCATCTAAAGCTAATTTCTTAAGCAATTCTTTCTCTATATAACATAAGTTCATCGCTCCATAACAAAATGTTTCAATTTTAATTTTCAACTATTCAAGCCCTAGAAATCATAACGTAAGTTGTAATCACCCTAAAAATATATAAACAACATAATCACCCTAAAAATCATCTAAAAAACCATAAACAACGTCAAAACACACAAAATTTCAAACCTGTTTAACAACTTTATTACCTTTTTTCTCCTATAATATCAACCAAAATCATCAAAATAACAAAGAAAATTACCCGTGCTCGGAATCCGGTTAGATTTGTTGTCGAACGACGGTGGTATGGTGGCTGATTACGGTGGTCGCCGGCTGCTGGACTGTTGTCGCTGGGTGATGTTGTTCGTTGGCAGTGCAGGGACGCAAGAGAGAGATATAGCGGGATAGAATTTCTAAAGGTTTTGGGCTTTAATTATTTTATTATAGTTTGAAATATTGTTGGGTTTGGTTAATGGGCTAAGACTTAGTGGGCTAGCTAGTTAGGAATTATAAGTGGGTAAAGGTATGGGTATTTGGGTTTAGTTGGTTAGGTATTAAAAGTTATATAATTTAGGTAGTATATTTTTTTAAAAAATAAGAGTTTACTAAAAAAAATTAAATTATAAATTGATAACACTTTTTACCTAAGGGGTGCGGTCTAAAATTCCAAGGGGTGCGGACGAAAAATTCCAAGGGGTGCGGACGGGATTTTCGACAAAATTTAGCCCTAATTTTTTTCCCCCGGGGGTGCGCCCGCCCACCTTGGGGTGGGCTTGGGTCCGCCCCTGGGTGCGGCGCACCCTTTGGTCCCCACTAGTGTTTGCCTTGAAGGAAACAAATTATAAGGAGTGCTCCTCCTTATATACCACTTTGAGTTTTGTCATCCCACCTATCTGGGACAAGTTGACAAAAACTAATCCATTTTATTCATCTTTGTTTGTTCCAAACATACAACTTCAAGCTTCGATATCTCATTCATCTCAGCTCTATTTGGACATAGTTTGAACACAAACCATAAATAATTATTTATACAACACATATATAAATATTATTGATGTCCAAAATATTTAGTGAAAAACTCATTTTCACTAAAATTTCCAACATAAGTATGGGTAATGAAGAAGAAGGAGTATTTGAAAAGTGTGTGTAACCTGCCTTCATACCTGTGTTGCTTCTCATATTTATAGCCGGGAGTCGTTTGGGCGGGAAAACCCGTTAGTGAAAAGTTGACGGAAGATGCTAACCCCGTAAGCGGTTACATTTCCTTCCGTCAAGTTCTTTGATCCGACGTGAGAGCACACGGATCGTGGTTTAGATTGAAGGCTGGGGATTTGCCACGTGTAAAGTGATCAAGTGGAGATTATTCTCCAATTACATGCTTTCATTGTGAATTTAGGGACGTCTGAGATGGTGACACGTATCCAGACGGTTGTAACCGTTTTGGTGGTGCACGATTGTATTTCTTCTAGAAGATTACTGCTGTAATCTGGTGTGACACCTTATTGTGTGGAGACAGGTGAATACATCCCAAGTCTGGGCAAATAATATCCAAGTCTGGATATTAAGCGGAAGTTTCTTGCTTCAGGATTTTTATCCTTTGTTTTATGTAGGACAGGCGCAAGGCTTTATGATTTCCTTTGGGCGCGCAAATGCTGACTGTTGTAGGCCTTTTAAGCCTTTCTTTTTGTGAGACCAGTGCGCGGCCGCGCAAGGTGCAAGGCTGAAAGTTAAGGTTGTGGTATGGTCCCAAGTATTTATTATGAGGTTTTTGGGACCTTACCCCTTCAAGTCCCCCCAGTCTAGTGTTGTACTTATGCAAATAAGTGGAGCACTGGACTTATGAGAGGGAAATGCTTTTGGGCGCGAAAAAATAAGAAAACTTCTAGACGAAGATTCATTTTGATTTTTGTAAAGATTTTTGAAAATCTTTGACTTTTAACGAGACTAGTACAGTAAATTGAGTGGCAACCTGTCATTGTCAGTTGTTTCTACTATCCGTGTCTTACACGCTCGTGTATAAACGCGTGCGTGCTTGATATTTACTTTTCCTGCTGCTTGGAGAACTGTGATATCCGGAAAAGTTGCTGTGACAGTTACAGACGCTATTTATTGCGATGAGTATATATAACGTTTGGGTAACCTCCTCTGTGCAATCATTGTTTTGTTGAAAAACCTTCCCCATTCCTTTTTTCTAAGAAAAAATTCCATCATTCTTCCTCTTATGTCAACCGGAGAACATCAAGAAGATCTTGCTGAAGAAATGTCGACTGAACTTCCACCGTTGAAGTGGCCCAGAGCGTCCTTTGATGGTTTAATTCAGAATCTCAAATTCCCGGAAAACTGGGGTGCTCTATATCCTGAAGAGGGGCAGACGGCGGCGGATGCTCCGGCTGGGTATATTACCCTCTTTTGGGATTTTTTCTGTGATGGTAACTTTCGCTTGCCTGTTACTAGATTTTTTCTTGAAATCCTTGGGTTTTACAACCTGCATATCTCCCAACTTCACCCTATTGGCATGGTTAGGGTTCGACATTTCGAATTCGTGTGTCGAACAATGCATGTTGAACCAACCGTTCCCCGATTTAGGGTTTTTCATTAGATGCATTGTACCCAAGGGTTCTATTCGTTCGTTCAGAGGGCATCTGCAAAGAAGATTCTACTGCAACCCCCAAAATCCTTCCATGATTGGAAGCAAAAATTCTTCTTTATCAAGGCCGGAGTGATTCCGGTGAAGATGGTTCTAAGGGGGAAGGACGATGTTCCGATTGAAACGCTTCAGACCCCTGTTGATGAGAACTGGTATCAAGATCTGAAAGATGTGCCCAATATTGCGTTGCCGGAGAAAGCTCTTGTCGGAGCCGGCATGAGTTTGAACTGGAAGATGGAGCGTGATGACAAAACCCGTATACACGGAAGATGGTCATAGTAAGTTTGGGGTTCTTCCCCCCCTTTTTTTGACTTGCTCTCTCTTCGAATGTAGTTGTTTCTCTGTATGTTGTTGCCTTCAAGTGGGAAGGCGGAAGAATGGGTACTATCAAGAAGAAACCTGAAGAGGAGCTTTGGTACCACCGTATTGTAAGAAATTTTGTTCTTCCGCGGGATGCGGATCTATCTGCTCAACCAGCTGCTGGTGTTGGTGAGTTATATCTGTTTTTGTTTTCCTTTTTGCGCTTTGTGGTTAAATTTTTATTTTGCGCCTTTGTAGGTGAGTTGTTGAATTTGGGTATAGGCCCTGAAAAGAAAAAGCGCGCAACGACTTCTACTTCTGCGCCGAAGAGAAGTGAGGTTGTTAAAGTTCAACCTTTGAAGGCGAAGAATGTTGGAAAGAAGAAAGGTACGCGCCGTTCCTCTGACTCCAGGTGTGATTATGTGGTGGTTTCTGACTCTTTGGAGGGTCTTACTCCTGCAGTAACTGTACGAGAACCGAAGCCTGAACCGAGGGATTCTGCTGATATTCCCCCTTCCAACCCAAATGAGCCTATCGATTTGGATTCTAGTCCCGAACATTTGGTACACAGGAAGGCTGGTAAAAGGAAGCAAGCTGATACTGATGCGGAGGGTCAACCTCCTAAGAAAGTTCAGAGGAAGAAAATTACCAGAAAAGGGAATCTTGATGCCTTTGTTTCGGAATCTGTTCCTGGTAAGTGTCGTCTTTCCTTGTTTCCTTTATGCGGACTAAATCCTTACAGATTTTTATTTTTCCAGAAGTTCCTGTTTCTCCTATTCCCACAGAACTGCCATCTGTGGTAAATGAGGAACTTCCCTCCACTCCTCCGCGCGCTTCTGTTGCTAGCCAGTTAGAGCCTACAGAGGTTGCTGGTGATGGTGTGGATAAGACTGTTGAGGCTGAGAAGCCTGTTGGTGTTGATACAGAGGCTGAAAAGGTTGTTGATCCGAGTGTGGTGGAAGGTGCTGATAATCCACCAACCCCTGAAGCTGTTGCTCAAGATTTGGGGAAAGAACCAACTGTTGAAAATACTTCTACTTCTTCCCCTAAACCTTCTGACGTCGTGCCGGAGCGTGTTGAGAAGGTGACAGTTGAAGGGTTAGACCCATCTGCTGGTATTAGTAAACATTCCCCAATCCGCCCGGAAGAAACGTTGGGAGATTATTACTACCGGACCTATACGGAAAATGATGCTTCTGATCCTCATGCCCCTGTTTGGAATTTGAAGAAAGGCGACACTTTCTCGGATTAGCGTGTGTGCCAAGATTGGTTGCAGGGAATACTTCCGCCTGGAGAGATCAAGTTTCAGGAAAGTCGTCCTTATGAACAAACCTATCAGTCTTATCTTGCAGAAACCGCCTCTCATCTCTCTACCACTCACCGCATAGTGCGTGAGTGGTATAGTATGCATAAGGAGCAGGAATCTTTTATGGCATCTCAAAAGAAATTTTCCAAAGATGAAAAACGTATAGCTCAGTTGAAGGCCAAACTAGAAGCTGAGCAGGCCAAGTTTGAGGCTGAGCGCAAGACTGAGGAATGGTCTGTTGCTGGTTGGAAGAGAAAAGCGGAAGCTGAAGCTGCTCTCCTGTCTGAGGAACGCAAAAATTGGAGGAGAATCTGCGAGAAAGATAATGCTGAGAAGGCAAACCTTCGTAATATCATTAATAACCTCAAGGATGAGGTTGAAAAATTGAAGAATCAGGATGCGGAGGTAGAAAGGTTGAAGAAGGAGAAGGCCGATGCAGAAGTTGCGCTAGCGGAGGCTCGTTCTCATAGGGAACGTAGCGAGCAACGGGAGGTACAAGCTTTCGCCACTCTTGCCCTTAGAGATAAAGAGTTAGAGGAACTTACTGCTTTGGTTTCTGATCAGGAACAACTTACAAAGGATCTGGAGCTTGCGCATTCCGAGAATACTAAAACCTCCCGCCGTTTGACTGAGGTTGAAGAGAAGTTGGAAAATTCAAAAACGGCGCGGGTTACAGCGGAAAGCGAGCTCGAACCTTTAAAGAATGATATGGCCTGGTTGAAAGATCGCGGGATTGCCTGTGTAAGTTGTTTGTTCCTTTTTGTTGTGGAATTGTTTATGCGCTTTCTTGTTTATCCATTCTTACTTGCCTTTATAGGTTGCTGAATCTGTGTTAAATTCTGAAGAGCTGGATAAAACTGTTGCTAATTTAATGGTTGCTGCGCGACGAGATGGGTATGCGCAAGGATATACGGAATGTTCCCAGCATGTGAATAGCGCGTTGAAAGTTAACTGGGATGATAGTAAGTCTGCAACTTTTGGCGTAAATACTGGCGCCGTGCTTGCCTCCATGAAAACAGAGTTTAACAACTTGCAACTTCCGGTCATGGACCTGATAAACGTAGCGCTATAATCGGATGATCACGTGGCGCAACTAAAGGAAATCTTTCCGGATGAGGGTGAAGATTTAGAGTAGTTTGAAATTGTATTTGAACAATTTTTTTATGTAATATTCGGGATGTAAATCCCTATTTTTGATGGTGCGCTGCTGCGCAAGTAACTTAAACACTGCCGTGTTTGAAAATCTTCAGGGCGTATTTGTACGCTGAGGATTGCATGTTTCTATTTGTTTGTTTACAATATTTTGCATGAGTACGATTACTTTTTGTTGAGTAAGGCGAATGAAGTTGGTATAAAACTCATGCTTGAACTTATGGCCATTTGTGATGTGATCACTGACCGTTCATGAAGCTTGTTTTAGAACTACCATAATGTTTTTGCGCTTACTAAAAGAAATTGCATGCACTTTGTAAACATAAGAATAATAGAAACTTTGTAATTTTATTAACGGATAGAGCACAGAGGCTTTTACAAAGTTTGCTAATAATTATGTGAAACTTAACTTACTCTCTATTATCTCCGCTTTGCTTGATGGATCATGTTTTTCCGCGGGAAATCTATAGAGTTGTTCCTTTAAGTTTTTGCTCGTTTTCTTGGGCCCTCCTCACCCCGGGTTATCTGTTTAATCTCTTTGCGCACGTTTTGGAGTAAATGCGTGAGTTCGCCGCTCTTGAGGGCTTTCTCTATTTCTGTGCGTAGAGAGATGCAGTTGTTAGTGGTATGCCCGTTGTCTTTATGATATTCACAGTATTGCGCCGGGTCTTGTCCACGTTTACTTTTCATTGGGATCAGAGTTTTGAATTGATAGTCTTCAGTACTTAGAACCTCCGCTGGAGTCTTTGTTAGGGGAGTCCACTGTCTCTCCCTATTCTCCAGTTTGCTTTCCCGCTGTGTGGTGAGTTTGTTGATTGTTGTGCGAGCGTCTTCAGACAATCGACTTCCTGATCCAGACTCACGCCATGACTTCTTAAACCTTCTTTCGCCGGTTGAGCTTAAGTCTGCGGGCCTATTGTGTGGTGGTGGTGGCCTGTTTGTAGTAAGGTTTTTCTCAGTTTGCACGTAAACCTTGGCCGCCGCCATTATCTTCTCCCAACTTTTTGGAAGGCCCTCTGTTCCAGATAAGACTTTAACCATGTCATCACATCTAACCGCATACTTGAACTGAGCACGGATTAGTTGTTCGTGAACACCGCCAATCTCCAACACTTCTTTGTTGTATCTAGTGATAAAATCCTCCAGATTTTCATCATCGCGGCGCCAGATGTTCATAACGTCAGATGTGTCCCGAATGGAATGCCGTTGCTGGCTGAAGTGTGTCAAAAACTTTTCACGCAGATCCTTCCATGATTCGATCTGTCCAGTTGGTAGGTTATCAAACCAGATTCTCGCTGGGCCAGTTAATGTTTGTACAAACAGATGACACCATAGCGGGAGAGTCCAACCTCCAACCAAACCTGCGCTGGTGAATACTCTCAGGTGATCGTCGGGGTCTGTTAACCCATTAAACTTCCCTATGTTGGATGGTAATTTAGCTTTCTCCAATGGAGCTAAAGCTATTTCTAGTATGAACTTTGAGTTTTCCGCTGCTTCTGCAGGGCGGTAAACTAAGTCATAATTGTGTTCTGCCTCAGGGTTATAAACCGCTCGAGGCCTGCATTTGTTATAGTTTGGCTGCAGTCGATTGAACACACTGGTGTTTGCACTTAAACGGTATGTCGGATCAGATTCATCGGTGTGGGTATCTCGCTGAGAACCCAACCTATCATGAACCGATTGTCTTCAGTGTGTTCTACCATGATTCTCTCTCTGGTGACTTCCTGTCTGAGTGTATTCCCGTTGTGACGTAGATCTGGCATGAACTTCTGTATCTTCATAAGTTGATTCTTTCCGTTGGGAGGCATGAGCACGAGATCCTGGTCTCCGTGATTGAGTCAGGGGGCAGTTTGAGCACACAGTTGTGTGTATACTACGTTTAATGCTCCTTGAGACCGGACATACCAGGATATCGAAGTTTGTCCTGGTGGTAAAATTGATTGAGCAGGGTTTGCTGGTAACATTCCTGGAGTGACAGGATCGTTTGCTCGATTGGATTGAACCTCGTTATCGTCCGAGGCATCTTCTAGGATTCCTTCTACTTGCAAATTGTTTCCGACGTTCGGTCGAGGACCGACTTGCCGGTGAGATGATGAGTTTTCTGCCATACTGAAGTTGAAAACGAAAGGAACTGAATCGAAACGAGATGAAAACTAGAAAAACAGAGGAATCGGTGGGCACCAATGAAGAAACACTAGATAAATGGTCGGAACCGAGATATCTAGGGGGTTTGAATCCGCATAAAAAGGTTAGTTTCCTCTCAATTAATCTAGGTATAGCTGTTCTTCTTCTCCGAGGACTCTGCAAAAAAGAGCACCGTTAGCCTCGCCAAGGGGAGAAGTGGGTTCTCTCCTTGACCCGACTCCGGTGTGAGAATAAGTATGGGTAATGAAGAAGAAGGAGTATTTGAAAAGTGTGTGTAACCTGCCTTCATACCTGGGTTGCTTCTCATATTTATAGCCGGGAGTCGTTTGGGCGGGAAAACCCGTTAGTGAAAAGTTGACGGAAGATGCTAACCCCGTAAGCGGTTACATTTCCTTCCGTCAAGTTCTTTGATCCGACGTGAGAGCACACGGATCGTGGTTTAGATCAAAGGCTGGGGATTTGCCACGTGTAAAGTGATCAAGTGGAGATTATTCTCCAATTACATGCTTTCATTGTGAATTTAGGGACGTCTGAGATGGTGACACGTATCCAGACGGTTGTAACCGTTTTGGTGGTGCACGATTGTATTTCTTCTAGAAGATTACTGCTGTAATCTGGTGTGACACCTTATTGTGTGGAGACAGGTGAATACATCCCAAGTCTGGGCAAATAATATCCAAGTCTGGATATTAAGCGGAAGTTTCTTGCTTCAGGATTTTTATCCTTTGTTTTATGTAGGACAGGCGCAAGGCTTTATGATTTCCTTTGGGCGCGCAAATGCTGACTGTTGTAGGCCTTTTAAGCCTTTCTTTTTGTGAGACCAGTGCGCGGCCGCGCAAGGTGCAAGGATGAAAGTTAAGGTTGTGGTATGGTCCCAAGTATTTATTATGAGGTTTTTGGGACCTTACCCCTTCACATCCCGGTGGGGAGTGTCGTGACGTAGTTGATATCATCATGGTCAAACAACACAATTTAAATGCACATCGGAAGCAAAAGATATTAATCACATTACAAACCAAATAAATAGTAATATCAAAGTATCACAACGGTCTGTAAAGGATCCACAGGCGGATTAAAAGATAAATAAGATCATTGTTCAACAGACTTTAACATCTAGAGCCTTGCAAGACTTGATTATTGATGCCTGGAGTAGCCAGCCTATTTCGTATAGTACCTGCACTTAGCCTTTTTGGAAAATACGTCAGTTTACACTGGTAAATACAATTAACCGACTCATTTTGAAAAGAGTTTAAGAAAAATTGAATTGAATGCACCAGGCACAAATAATCTTTTATAACTTGGGATAATTATTTAAAAATAAACTTGTATACAGTTTTACATGTTTGTCGTCCATTTAGGACCTGGTTAGAAGAGCCGGTTTAACAAGATTAATAGACACACCACTTGGTATAATACCCACAAGAAGATACCCTTCTTGTGGACTACCTTTTTACATACACAACTGTCAGGTGTATGCCTACACCCCGTGCTTAAGTCGTGGCCATTTCTAACGAATGAGCCGAGGATATACAGGACATGGTCATTAACCCCCCAAAGGTATTGCATCAAACAAGACAGAATAAAATGGGTTATGCATCTTTTTAATCATTATTTGATTGTACGACTTCATACCCGACCAAGCGGTATTATTATAATACCGTACCCCAAGCCCGTATAGGGAAAATAAGTTAAAGTATTTACCTGAGCAAAGTATAAATCACAAACAGCAAGTGCACGTAGCTTTTACCGGGCTCCTAATCTGGAACGAAGGTTTTAATTAACCTATTAGATTCCTAACGGGTCTTTTTTAAGTTTAAACTTAGACCGGTTAGTTTTAAAGAAAGGTATACGGTTCAAAACGCAAGATTAAGCGAAGACCGGATTAGAATGTGATTTAGTCCCGACAAGTTTGAACACTTGTATAATATGGGTAAACTAAACATATTCTGGATTTTGAGGTGAAAATGATAAGGGTTGACCCGTTTCGGTCAATTTATGCAAACTTGTTACATAAACCGAACCGGACGCGAATAACGCATAACGGGTAACCAAATGAGTCATGAACAGGTTTCCTAAGTTAATATGCTTTAAATATGTTGTAATATCAGTAGGATACCTTCCATTATGCCCAAAACGAGTTTAATCTCAAATTAAGCCCCGTTTTTGGTCATTTTAAGGATTATAAAAGAGATTAAATATAACTCTGGTGTTCGGGTCTAAAATAATCAGTAAAATTACTTATTTTAATAAGTTATATCAGTAGGTGATAAGTCTTATATGACAAGTATGGTTTTAACCCATACTATACGTTTTAAAAAGCGTAAAAAGTCGTTTTAAGCGATTTCCAGGTTAAAATAGGAAATCTGAATTTCCTGATCAGTTTACTAAGTTCAAAATACTTCATTTATTATATAAAATCAGTAGCAAAAGAATTGGTATCAAAATGTTATGTAAAACTCATTTTTCAAGCAAAAAGGGCATAATCGGTAATTACCGAATCAAGGCAATAACCCTATGTTATGATTAGTTTAAAAATAATTAAAAATCTTCAAAAATCCCAAAATATTATATTACATCAGTGGGTAAAAGTTTTGGTGTCAAAAATTGGGTTTAGATAGGCTTTATGCTAATTACGCCGTTTAATTAATAAAAAGCTTTCTAATTACGCTATTGAGCTAAACTCCTAATCTAGACCTCAAGCTGATGTGAAATTTTAGGGACATGTTTATAAATCAGTAACAAAGATTATTGTCCTCTCACATTTCCAAAAATCTCGTTTTATGGTCAAAAGGGCATTATGGTCAACATTAAGCAATTAATGGTAACGTGTAAATGAATCGGACAATCAACGAGCCAATCACAGAGGGTTATACTATCATATAACCTGGTCCTAACGAAGCTCTAAGTCATTTCTAAATCATGCTACTACGGGTCAGAACTGAAAGTCAAAGCAGTGGTCAATTTATGCGACTTTCGGTTCCGAACCGGTTCTAAACTGAAAATTGTCGGGTCGGACATGCTTAGACATGTTCTTGCATTGATTACTAAGTTATATGAGTGGTAAAACAGGTACGCGTCTTCTACATTGCTAATTATGTTTTAATTCGAAAATTAAGTTTATGTTGACTTTTTATAACCAACTTTGACCCGACAAACGACCTAGTTAGAGCGGGAATTAGAGGGTGCCCTTTTAAGGGTTTATTGCCCACATAATTACCAACTTATAACTATTTTCAATTTGACTAATCACTGGACCATTAGTGATTAATCGTTAAGTCAAACCTTAATTACGACGGTTTGACTTTAAGCTAATAAACTAAGTAAAACACGATTAAGGAAGGTTAAGGACACTTACCGAAGTCCTAAGTACGACTAGAGATGCTTAGGGACTGATCTTGAACACCAAAAATCTCCAGAAGTTGTGTTTGAAATGAATGATCAAAAGTTGCAACAAGTGCTTCTTTATATAGTGATCTTGATTGATCAAGATGGTGCCAAACAAGTCTAGGCATGTTCCCTGATGTATACAAGTGTCCCTAGTGCCCAAAAACAAGTTTGTGCAGCCCATGGTATTGAAAACAAGTGATATAAGTCAGTTAAACGGGCTGGACAGACACCTATGGGTGTTTTCTGATGTTGGGGGGTTCAGGCTGCCCGCGTAAGAGTCCCCTGATGTCTTACGCGGCCCGTGTGGCTGGTCAGGACGGGCCACACAAGTTTCAACAATTGCATTTTGGCCCCCGGTCCTTTTAAAAGTGGTTTTAACTTCTTGTTTTGCACTTTAAGCCCTCTAATTTGATTTCTAAGGACTTCAAGACTTAACCAATCTTTGTGAAGCCCTCGGTCAACTTTATGGTCACCCGAAAAGCCTTAATTATCAACGTTTACGCTTTTAACCCCTCGTATACGAATGTTAGCATAACTTTCTCATACAGAAACGAAACCTTGTGAAATTTTTATCACTTATTCTCGTGAGCATAATTAATCGTTACAAAGCTTCGAGTTCGCTAAATGGTCACACAGAGGTGTAAATTAAACATGTTGACACTTTTAACCCTTGCGGTTTGTAATCTCTCACTTTCTTCCACAAACGGCTTCATACGCTTCACAATTTATTCGTTTAAGGGTATAAACATCGTGTAGGGTTGTTGCGAGTTATGTTTATCCGATGTTGACATTTTGAATCCTTTTACATACGTAAATTCTTTGTTCGTCAACTTTAGTCCTTTTAACTTAATCCTTTACATGTTTAAAGCTCATGACACGTGTCGATATAATATCGGACATGAAATTTCGAGGTGTTACAGTCATACTATCCCTACCTCACTTATATACAAGGGAAATATTACATTCTGGGATTAGCCCCACAAATACTTATTGTGGTTTTAACTTGGCATTCTACCTTAGCAACCTTTCTAGGCACTTTCTTTAACACATAATACCTTGGATCATCTACTGACTTAATTTTATTGACATTCATTTGAGTTTAACGTTACCACTGAATACTTATTATTAATCCTTTACTAATTTCGTTCTTGGTTTCTTTTATACCCCCAGATTCTTACTCAAAAACTTTAAAATTTCCTCTTAACGACCACAATTGTGGGTTGAAATTTCCTCCTAAATTGACCTTTAAAGGTCATACATTACATATTATACCATACTTATTTTGCCGTTCGTTTATTAGTGGGTAGCATTCTGTCTATCAATTCTAACTTATCAATCGTGAGTTAAACATTTTACTGACCTCGTCTTCATTGCGTAGATCGATGATCCGTAAGCCGTGTCAATTCGCTTCTTCATAGTACCTTCCGTACCAGGATTAATTGCATTCATTCATGTATTAAGTTCCCGCTTTCGAGCATCATTTCGTCAACTCTACTACTTTTATCACGCCAATAATTTCACCATTCTCATATGTAACATTAACGGTCAGCACATATCATTCAAATTTCTTCGAGTATGGCGTTTATCAAATTAACTTGCTTATAAACTAGCCCTTTCTAGATTCTTTTAAAACATTAGTTCGCTCGGCCCATTCTTAATGGGTCAATACATGACCATTCATTAGCATAACCTTTTCATTCAGTTATTCAATTCATCCGGTGTTAATTCACCCATAATCTTCCATAAATCCTTAACTTACTAGGCGTACTACATTGTACATTTTATTGCTTACGTAGTACTCTCTCATGAGTTAGTTTCCAAAATGTTGGTACACTTTATGTGGACTCGACTCGGCTCAGTTCGACTCGACTCGGTTCGACTCGGTTAGGTTCGACTCAAGCCCGACGTAGCGACATTCCTCCGTCGTGCGCCCCAGAGTTCGACACGCGAAGCACGGAGAGCCGCGAACCAATCCCGCTGACACATCATCATGACATCATCATGATGATTTCACACGTTTGACTAAACTTAACAATTTGAAATTCCAAAAGCCATGCATGACGAAATCTCCATGTTTTCGTCAGAAATGGTAAATGTCGAAATCCCCTTTGTTTTCATCACTATGTGTGTGGCGAAATCCCTGATTTCATCACACATGGTTTTCGTCATTTGGGTTTTCGTCTATGGTCAGTATAAATAGCTCAGTTGTTTATCAGTTTAGTTATGAGACCACTGTGAAACTCTATGAGTGAGAACAGAGAGACTTGAGAGAGTCTGTAAAACATTGTTTGTATATGTTTATGGTTGTACTCATCCCTAATCAATATATATTGAATCTTTGGTTACGCGTGTGTGTTTTACATTCTGTTTGGTTTGCACCGTCACGGGGATTCCGCACCCGCGATCGTGTTTGTGATAAACAAAGAATAGGTTTTCGTATCGGATCCTCCAGGAAAAACGGACCTACAAGTGGTATCAGAGCCTTGGCTCTTTTCCTTGTTTAAAACCAAACATTGTTGTGTTTTATCAAGCTTGTTTTAAGTGATTTTTAGAAACTGTTCTTTTGAAAAGTTTAAATATTTTCTGGAAAAAGGTTCAAAAATATTTGAAAATATTGTGTTTTTGCTACTTGTTCTTATAAAAATCTTGTTAAGTTTTCTTTTATACATGTTAAGGAAGGGTTTTTATTGAACATTTGTGCAAAAATTGTGTTCGGAAATTTTTCAAGTGGCCGGTAAACTCATATATTTCACCGGAGTTCTTGAGTGTTCATATAGTTCTACATAAATATTCATAGTTTCTGGATATTTTGTTTTGAATTTGCATTGAAGAATTATTGAAAAGTTGAAGTTTGATTATTATATTTGTTGTTGTTTGAATATTGTGTACTTCAAATGATGTGTTGTTGAAAAACGAACCATCAACAGTAGGGTGGTTTGAAATTTGTGGCCTGTTTGTTTGAAAATTGTGTCACCAAGTTGATTATTATAGTTCTACATAAATATTCATAGTTTCTGGATATTTTGTTTTGAATTTGCATTGAAGAATTATTGAAAAGTTGAAGTTTGATTATTATATTTGTTGTTGTTTGAATATTGTGTACTTCAAATGATGTGTTGTTGAAAAACGAACCATCAACAGTAGGGTGGTTTGAAATTTGTGGCCTGTTTGTTTGAAAATTGTGTCACCAAGTTGTGCTTGTGTCAGAGATAGGATAAGTTTTTGTTTAAAAAAAAATCTAACCAAACCTCACCTTATCTCTTTGATTGACGAAAAGTGATCATAAAGTTTCGCCACATGAAATCTGACATTAATCAATACTCCATATGCATTTTAATACAATTTGACCAAACATTCTTATATTCACGTGACTTCCTGCAACAAGCAATTAATGTGAATTGATATATTTGACTTTTGATCACATTATCTATTGAAACAAATTTACATAAAAGCAATTTCAACGAAATCACCCAACTAGATTTCGTCACCATCCAGCATCTTCGCCACTCACTATTTTAGCTAAACATCAGATTTCGTCAACAATAAACATCAGATTTCGTCAACAATAAACATCTAATTTCGTCAAAACAAAAACAGATTTCGTCACACAAAATCAAAGACTTCGTCACATTCAAACAAGTTTCATCACAATTGTTTATCCATTCAATTAACATTTAGAAAAACAATTGCATCTTACAACTGGTGAAAGTGCACGTTCAGACAATTAACATTTATTGTCTCATCCTTTTCATCAAAATTGTTTATCCAATTTCGTCCATATCAGATTTCGTCCATATCCAAATTCGTCAACCATATCAGATTTCATCAAACATATCAGATTTCGTCACATATTGTCAATGGTTGTTCTTGTTGGACGAAATCTCTAAGTTCGTCATCAAGGATTTCGTCGAACATACTTGTGATTTTATACAGAAGCTTTGCATATCTATCATAACAGTTTGCTTTTAAGTGTTTAACCAGGTTTTCAATTTCATATATCAATCATGAGTTGTACTAGCCCTTCGGATTGGAGCATGGAACCGAGACCAGGTGAAGATCAGACATCCGCAGCCGTTTGGTTAAGGAATGTCATGCCTCAACAATATATTAGTGCAAATCAATGGGCATTGGTGACGAATCAGAATCAAAGCATTCAAAATCTTCTGTTAAGTGAAAGCGAAACGGGAAGCAATAATCGCTCGCCAAAGTTAAATCACATGAAAGAATATCCGACATGGAAAGGTCATTTCCACACGTACGTTCTAGGGCAAAATACCGAAGTATGGACGTGCTTCATTTCGCCGTATAATCAAGATCTAGAAGAAGCAGGTTCAAGTGCGGCGACATTGGCGAATATGCTAGAAGATGACAAGAAAGCGTATGATCTAGAGAAGAAGGCGTTTGCTATTCTCACGCAAGCACTCCACAAGAACATCTATCATCAATTATCTTATTGTACGAGCACGAAAGCACTATGGGATGCCTTGGTAGCAAGAGGTGAAGGAAATGCAGCGACAAGAAAGACACGCCATGATCTGTTGAAGAAAGAGGTTGAATCATTTCATTTCTTGGAGAATGAAACCCTAAATGATATAACTACTCGTTTTTATCATTTGATTAGTGAAATGTATTCTTATAATGTTCGTACAACTCAACAGGAAATGGTTGCAAGGTTTGCTGATGCTCTACCTCCAAAGTGGAGCCCATTCATTGAGCTTCTACAGCATACGGGCATTCTAGATGCTGTCAATATCTATGAATTCATTCAGAAGTTGGAACACAAGAATGATGAAGAAATCCGGAAAGCTAAACGAATTCCTGTTCCTCAAAATACCGAAATGTACCTTGCAGGTTTTAACTCTTTAGCTAGTTCCAGTTCAGTTCAGCAACCGAAGCTACAGACGGCGTTTATGTCGAATACAAGCTCTTTTCCGTTTCCACAATCAGCTCCACCTGAGGTTTTCGATCCAAGTGCCTATCATCCTCCAGCGCATATGATTGCTCAAGCTCATGCTTTCTCAAAACCTCAATTAGATGCAAGTGCGTGGCTACCTAAACCCCAACCTCCACCACAAGTTCCTCCCACTCAACCTCAATTTGATCCAAATGCATATATTCCAACACCATCACAAGCCCAACCACAACCTCAATCCAAACAGCCACAAGCAAACTTATCCAAAGTCAATGTGGAAACTGCAAGGGAAACCATGGAACTTCTTAACACCATGGTCAATGCCTACTGCGGACTAGTCGCAAGTCAGATTAGCAACATTAATTTGACAAACGAAGACTATCAGCAAATAGACAGGGATGAAATGGAGTTAATGGATATCAAGTGGGCGTTTGCGAGCGCGGTTAGACGAGCGAATGATTATATGAGGAGAACCGGGAAGACTAGCTTGGAAAGCAAGCGGGGTACGAAGTACGGTTTTGATAAGGATGCCGTGACATGCTTCAATTGCGATGAAAAGGGTCACTTCAAACGTGAATGCACGCGACCGAGCAAACAAGGCAACCAAAATCCCTTCCAAAATCAAACAAGTACTTCAAATCAAGCTAACAACGAAAGAGGGATAGTAGCTGATAACAACCAAACAAACCAGTCAGGGCCATCTAATACTAATCGAGCATCAGTGGTACAAGTCGATGAGGGATGTGATTGGTCCGTACAGTTGGGAGGAGGAACTGCATGTTATGCGAAGATCATCAGTCACATCAAGCATGTGCATAAGGAAGAATTTTCTGAATCAGATGATAGTTCGGGATACAGTGGTAGTTCCGATTCAGAATCAGATATGAATGAACGAATGGATTCTGAAGGTGATAGTTTGTTGAATGATGCTGAGGAAGTAAAGTGTCAGAAATATGTCTTGGTCAAGAAAGCTGATGCTACATCAGAAAAAATGGAGAAGATTCTCACTGAAGATGGATCTTTCTCTTCTCAGACTGCCTTTATGGCTAATGTCACAGCTTCTACAAGTCAGGTAAAATCTGAAACTCCTAGCATATGTAGTGATTGTGCTGATATGAAACATGAATGTGCTGAATTGAAACATGAATCTGAAAAGATTCACAGTCAAAATCAGAGTTTGGTTATTGAACTGTCAAAGTGCAAAGAGGCAAACATGGCCTTAGCTCGCAACGAAAAAGATTTTAAATCGGTAATTGAAACACTCAAGAAAAGTGTTTCTGAGTTATCAAAAATGGTTTTTAATAAGCAAACTGGTATTAATAATTACATTAATATCATTGAGGCAACTAAGAAAGAGCTAGCCGAGGCTAAATGTGAGCATGAAGCGATCAAGCTCAAATTTGAGAGTTACTCAAACTCCCGATATGTGCTTGATCACATCATTGACGTTCAACAACTAAAGGGTAATGTTAAAGGCGTTGGGTATAAGTCGTGTCAGCCTCCTTTGAGACACAACTATACCAAGATGCCCGATGAGGAGGAAATGCCGCGTTTTGAGCCAACTGTACCTCTTGATTATGAGGAAGTTACAACTGGCTTAGGGTTCAAAACGGATAATTCATCGGAGGGCTCATCTGATAGTAAGAAAAAGTCATCATGTGCTTCAAATCAAAGTCCTCCAACCGTTGAGGACTATGATTCTTCGGATGATGAACCAGATGTGAGTGATGAGGATAAATCTCTTAAAAAGAACAAAGGAGTAGAAGTCCCCGTTGAGAATCATATTCTGTGTGATCCTCCTACTCCTGCTGTGCATTCAACTGCTAAACAAGAGATGGATCCTATCACTGAGACAGTGTCTACTGTTAAAAGTGATAACGTGTTGTACACTTTAGTCGGTGATGACAAAATTTATTCAAACACAGCTTTTCCAATTAAAAATGTCAATAAATCTTTGATTGATAAAGTGTTTGAAGATACTACCTGTAAGTTTTTGGAAAAAGGGATCCTGAGAGTTTCAGTAACTCAGTGTGATCCGATTCCAAAAGCTGAAGTTAGAAGAAAATTTGGGAATCAAAAATCACCAACGAAGCAACAACCTATCGCTTTTAAGGGTAAACAACAACAACGAGCTCAAAAGCCTAAGGTTACACAACCAAAGGCTGAAACAAAAGGAGCTCGTTACAAGAAGAAAGCAAAAGATGTTAAGTTTGTGGCCTCCAAAGGTACTGATAAAGTGGAGACTTTTGAAAATAAGTCAAATACCGATTTTGTTCAAAAAGTCAACATTTTGAAACGTAATAGTGATAAAAATTACACCCAACACACAAACGGGTGTGAAGCTAGTACCTCGGGGTCTACAAATTCAACGTCAGGTCATCGAACATAATCTCCTAATTTTGTTGAAAGGAGATCATGCTTTAAATGCGGGGAGTTTGGCCACATTATCAGAAATTAAACAAACTCTCCGAAACCAAATTTTGTAGAAAGAGCCCCTTCTGAACAAGGTCACCAACAACGTCGTCCTGTGTCACCAAAAACTGACAAACGCACTGTTAAAGAACAGGAAACAAAACAACGACGTCAAAATGTGAAGGTGATCGAAAAGGCTTTAAAACCAGAAACTGTTAAAAGGAAACCAATTTTGTCGCAACCGTTAAAACCGGAGATTTCTAAATCTGTAAATGATATACAATCTGGTAAACGGAAACAGGCTTGGAAACCGAAAACATGTGAGGATTCAGGGGGAGGCTTGCAATTTAAGGACCTTCAAGAAATTGAAATTACATTTCTTGATTCTCAGGGGCAACCCAAGTCTATGAAGACTTGGGTCTCCCTCTCCAACTAATCTCTGAGTGAGTGTGCAGAATGTTCCAGGAGGAACTATCGATAGTCATCAGATTGTTGATAGTGGAGTGTCCATGCACAAGATCGGCGACAAAAGAAATTGTTGCCTTTGATGGAGAGAAAAAGAAAAGAAGACAGAATTGTCTGTCGAAAGAAATTGAAAGCTTCGACAAAATGAAAATCATACCAAAGTTTGATTGTTAAAGGCTTTGATCGGGTCCCCAGGATATATTCAATCAAAATGTACGCACCTGCAGCACGTCTGAAGATCAAAATCAACAAGATGAACGTGCAGTGTACATTTCTTCGCGGTGTAATTGAAGAAAATGTGTTTGTTGAACAAACCAGCCGGGTGTGCGGATGCCTTGGCATGGATTGAACAACCGCACACTACTTCTCAAAGAGAAAGACAAAGACCTTCGCTGGTGCAATGTGGAAGACCAGCCAGACCCAGAGGTTTATGATCTTGTTGCTGTGAAGAGATTTTTCAGTAGCTACAAAATCGACTTTGAAATCCACACCTGGTGGATATCCAGCTTAGGAGACCACTCAGATTCCTTGCAATGCATGAAGCTGTTGCAGGATACGGTTTTGATTTTCTTATCTCTCCTTTACTCGTTGATATTTACGCTGCTTTAATAATTATTATCATCTCGTACAGCACTCTTTGGCCAGACACGTTGATCTCGAATATCACCTCACACGTGATTGTTTTTAATATGAAACTCGTCAATGTTGTCATGGTCCGCACCGCTTACCGACGTGCCAACTCATTTTTCCAAAATTCGATAAATCATTTCTGATTAAATTAATTTTGGTAAACGGCATTGAGGTAAAACATGAGTTAACCGACATCGGAAAATCGTTTTTGTAAATACCTTTGTGTTTTTAAAATTTATCTTAGTTTGTTGATTTTAGGGGGAGTAAATCCAAAATTTGAAAATTCTAAAACTGTGAAAAATTTCAAAACGCAAAAACAATAGAAAAACAAAAATGAGTTTCCTGGCGAGAAAAAGAGAAAATGATAGTACATCAGTGGTCTGTTGAAACCTCTTCGAACTAAAATGCAAAATGAAAAATGTTAAGCAGCTCTATATAAGATGTATCGGTAGGCTTACAATCATTTTAAAGTGTGCAGGGTGATATAAATCCTAAATCGACTGAAGACCAGGTGGGAACCGCACATTGGCATATGGCCTTAGTACCGAAATTTCGTTTGAGAGATTGCCGAGGTTCTGAGATATGTGGTCTTTATGCTGTTTATCATCTGGGTATCATGGTTGTTTCTTTTACCGAAATATAACGGAGACGAAGTCTAGATCTTCCATGATACCATACATACGTGTACATATTGCATACGACCTCAATAAGTGATCAACAATCACATGTCCAAACAAAATAAGTGATAATATATCACAGCTTTCTGGCGGGAGTCAAGTTCGTCTCTTTGCTGTACGTTTGTACTGACATGTTCACGGACTTGCTCCTGTGCCCTCATGCATCGAAAATCAAGTTCCTCATCAATAAGTGATTCTATCACATAGGGCTTGTTTTCAAATCAAAATAAGTGAGTTTCTCACATCTCATATACGGTCAAACGGATGATAAATGGTATACTCACCGGTAAGATGAACCCTCGTGCATACCTTGATACGGGAATGTGTCGTGTGTGGATGAACACCGGTCGGTAAGTATAAATCATACACCAATCATATCCCCTCGCCACGATTACATCTGATAAGTTGAGCTTATGTGGACAACAATACCGATAATTGTTATAGGATGCTTATCTAAATGTTAACTAATTGAACAAAAAGAGCGTTTTGGCGTGACCGTACACTGATATGATTCTCTTACCCTCGAAACTCGCAAAAAGAATGTCCGTAAATATTTGTTTACTGCTTTCGTTTCTGCATCTTTGTATATATTTATTTATTGCTTTCCGTCTTTACATTTGAAAAATGAAAAATTCCAAAAAGATTTTAGGTGTGTTTTAATTTAAATTTTATAAAAGCCAAAAAGATTTTGCTTCTAATTTATTTTTGATTGACCGATGTTGGAACTCGAGTCTATCCTACCCAAAATCCTGATCGTAAGCCGGAAAACAATTGCACCTTCATAAACTGTCGAAGTTAACAAGTTTTGAAAGTAAGGGATTAAAAAAAATTGATCATTTTCTAAACTTTCAAACTATTGTCGGTCGGTGTTTAAATGAGATTTGATCTCATATGTGTCTTTTGTTTAATTTGTCTAAATTCCAAGCGGTAGTTCTCATTATGTGTTTAGCTTTCTTGTATGTGCAGATGCGACATCAGAATCAGCTAAAGGCGAAGAGAACGTGTCAGATGACAAGCCGTAAAGTGAAGACACGACGTTGATGCAGTCAGAAGATCAAGATGATCGGGTTGCAGTTGATCACTTTTCAACACCACAAGGATCTAAAGTATTGAAGATCAAAAGATTCACGAGCAACATTCAAGGGGGAGTTTGTTGATACACTCCGTTGATGCAGTCAGAAGATCAAGATGATCGGGTTGCAGTTGATCACTTTTCAACACCACAAGGATCTAAGGTATTGAAGATCAAAAGATTCACGAGCAACATTCAAGGGGGAGTTTGTTGATACACTCCCTGATTGTGTCACGTGAAGACTTTGAAGATCCTCCGACATGAAAGACATGGAAGATGAACCATCACAAGTAGCGTCCAAGGGGGAGTTTGTTGATACATTTTATGTGGATGCGACTCGGCTCGGTTCAACTCGACTCGGTTCGACTCGACTTGGTTCGGTTCGACACGGTTAGGTCCGGCTCAAGTCCGACGTCGCGACATTCCTCCGCCGTGCGCCCCAGAGTTCGACACGCGAAGCACGGAGAGCCGAGAACGTTTCCCGCTGTCACATCATCATGATGATGTCACAAGTTTGACTAATACTTACAAATTGAATATTTGTGGATTACGTATATGTGGATGCATTGTTTGTTGATTATGTTTGTTGTTTGGCCCAACTGTCGAAGCCCATACATGACGAGGTCTCTTTGGAGCCCAAGCCCATCATACATGTGACGAAATCAGAAGGTCCAACAGTGACGAAGACATCAGTTGACGAAATCCCCTGATTTCGTCAAAGATATTGATTTCGTCGTGATGATGGGATTTCGTCGATCAGTTTTCGTCGGCAATCAGTTTTCGTCAATGATGTTAGTATAAATACACAGACAACAAACAGAAACACTTAGGCAAGTCTGATAGATTTGAGAGCGAACACATTGTAACACACACACACTGAGAGTTTACAGAGACCATTTGTAAACACCGCATTGTAACCGTTTTATAGCATTAATACATTGAGTGTTAATCGTTGAATCTTGTGTCTTACGTGTTCGTAACTTGGTTTAACTTACCCGTTTGGATTCCGCACTCTCGGGTTTGTCGGAAAACAGGGAATAGAGTTTACTCGATCCTCCGGGAGGACCTACAAGTGGTATCAGAGCAAATTAGTATTAACGCGGTACTAGCTTCACACCCGTTTGTGTGTTGGGTGTAATTTTTTTGAGCGTTACGCTTTAAAATTCTGACTTTTTGAACAAAATCGGTGTTTGATTTATTTTCAAAAGTCTCCACCTTGTCAGTACCCTTAGAGGCCACAAATTTAACGTCTTTTGCTTTCTTCTTGTAACGAGCTCCTTTTGATTCAACCTTAGCCTTAGGCTTTGGAGCTCGTTGTTGTTGTTGTTTACCGTTTTAAAATTTATCTTAGTTTGTTGATTATAGGGAGAGTAAATCCAAAATTTGAAAATTCAAAAACATCGAAAATTTTCAAAACTTAAAAACAATAGAAAAACAAAAATGAGTTTCCTGGCGAGAAAAAGAGAAAATGATAGTATACAGTGGTCTGTCTAAACCTCTTTGAAATGAACTTAAAATGAAAAATGTTAAGCAGCTCTATATAAGATGTATCGGTAGGCTCACAATCATTTTAAAGTGTGCAGGGTGATATAAATCTTAAATCGACTGAAGACCAGGTGGGAACCGCACATTGGCATATGGTCTTAGTACCGAAATTTCGTTTGAGAGATTGCCGAGGTTCTGAGATATTCGGTCTTTATGCTGTCTTATCATCTGGGTATCATGGTTGTATCAAACGGTAAAAATAACGGAGACGAAGTCTAGATCTTCCATGATACTATACATACGTGTACATATTGTATACGACCTCAATAAGTGATCACCAATCACATGTCCAAACAAATAAGTGATAATATATCACAGCTTTCTTGCGGGAGTCAAGTTCGTCTCTTTGTTGTACGTTGTACTGACTTGTTCACGGACTTGCTCCTGTGCCCTCATGCATATGAAAATCAAGTTCCTCATCAATAAGTGATTCTATCACATAGGGCTTGTTTTCAATCAAAATAAGTGAGTTTCTCACATCTTTTATACGGTCAAACAAATGATAAACGGTATACTCACCGGTAAGATGATCTCTCGTGCATACCTTGATACGGGAATGTGTCGTGTGTGGATGAACACCGGTCGGTAAGTGTAAATCATACCTTAACGTATCCCCTCGCCATGATTACATCTGATAAGTTGAGCTTATGTGGACAACAATACCGATAATTGTTATAGGATGCTTATCTAAATGTTAACTAATTGAACAAAAAGAGCGTTTTGGCGTGACCGTACACTGATATGATTCTCTTACCCTCGAAACTCGCAAAAAGAATGTCTGTAAATATTTGTTTACTGCTTTCAGTTTCTGCATCTTTGTATATATTTATTTATTGCTTTCTGTCTTTACTTTTGAAAAATAAAAATTCCAAAAGGATTTTAGGTGTGTTTTAATCTAAATTTTTTAAAAGCCAAAAAGATTTTGCTTCTATTTTATTTTTGATTGACCGATGTTGGAACTCGAGTGTATCCTACCCAAAATCCTGATTGTAAGCCGGAAAACAATTGAACCTTCATAAACTGTCGAAGTTAACAAGTTTTAAAAGTTAAAGGATTAAAATTGAACAATTTTTAAACTTTCAAACTGTTGTCAGTCGGTGTTTAAATGAGATTTGATCTCATATGTGTCATTTGTTTAATTTGTCTAAATTCCAAGCGGTTGTTCTCATTACGTGTTTAGCTTTCTTGTATGTGCAGATGCGACATCAGAATCAGCTAAAGGCGTAGAGAACGTGTCAAATGACAAGCCATAAAGTGAAGACACGACAGTGATGCAATCTGAAGATCAAGATGATCGGGTTGCAGTTGATCACTCATCAACACCACAAGGATCTAAAGTTTTGAAGTTCAAAAGATTCACGAGCATCATTCAAGGGGGAGTTTGTTGATACACTCCCTATTTGCGACACGTGAAGACCTTTTAAAGATCCGACAATGTGTAGATCGAACCATCACGAGTAGCATCCAAGGGGGAGTTTGTTGGTACACTTTATGTGGACGCGACTCGGCTCGGTTCGACTCGACTCGGTTCGACTCGGTTAGGTTCGGCTCAAGCCCGACGTAGCGACATTCCTCCGTCGTGCGCCGCAGAGTTCGACACGCGAAGCACGGAGAGCCGCGAACCAATCCCGCTAACACATCATCATGACATCATCATGATGATGTCACAAGTTTGACTAAACTTAACAATTTGAAATTCCAAAAGCCATGCAAGACGAAATCTCCATGTTTTCGTCATAAATGGTAAATGGCGAAATCCCCTTTGTTTTCGTCACTATGTGTGTGGCGAAATCCCTGATTTCGTCACACATGGTTTTCGTCATTTGGGTTTTCGTCTATGGTCAGTATAAATAGCTCAGTTATTTATCAGTTTAGTTATGAGACCACTGTGAAACTCTATGAGTGAGAACAGAGAGACTTGAGAGAGTCTGTAAAACATTGTTTGTATATGTTTGTGGTTGTACTCATCCCTAATCAATAGATATTGAATCTTTGGTTACGCGTGTGTGTTTTACATTGTGTTTGGTTTGCACCGTCACGAGGATTCCGCACCCGCGATCGTGTTTGTGATAAACAGGGAATAGGTTTTCGTATCGGATCCTCTGGGAAAAACGGACCTACACAAAATGTCTATCGCGTAACTTTATTCAATACCCTTCTCAACTAATGTTTTTCTTGCTACTACTACTTTCGTCGGTTTTTGCCTGTTTAATGAACCGAACCCTTCATATTATTTTACTATTACTTGCTTTCTAGTTAATAATCTCAACTCCGTTTGGATTTATAGAAAGTCAAACTATTAATGCTCTCTTATTTACGTTTTATTAATCAACTATGACTTACCCTTTACGTGTTCATTCATGCACTTACACATACATATGCATTGCGTTAGTCAAGCGATATGGTTATCCCGACAATGCTATTTTCATCGCCCACCCGCTATGTTATACTTACTTAAGGATTTCGGTCTTTTCATTCTTACATATTACTCTTTTGTAATAGGTCTGTATTTGCCTTCAAATATTACCTTTCTCTCATTCTTTGTATCCTTTTATGTTCGAATCCGTCAATGGATTCAAACCTTTCATTCTTTCGTTTTTGAATTCCTCTCTAGTCGAGCTATAAGCTCTTAGCGAAAGCATAACCTTTTATACATACCTGGCGAAAGTCAAAACCACCGACTCGTTATCCATACCTTGCGAGGGTTATTTCTTTCCATTTTTTTTGACAATGCACGCCCATACATTATGCTTACCTATAAGTATAAAACTTAACAATTCAAAACATTAAATACCGGGTTCAAAAGGGCGATCACCATCTGACCCGTATGACCCATTTACCCTTTCAACCATTCTTGCATACATTACATGAGCATAATTATATTCATATATATATATATATATATATATATGTATAAGTTCAAAACATAACTAGGAAAATATCCGCTTTTAAAGAATATTTACTCGTTTATATGTAATTACTTACAATTTTGAACCTTTAATTCTTGTCATTCATTCTTACTTATTTGACTTGTACCTATTTACAAATTTCAAACTTTTTCATTCTATCATTCATTCCCTTCTATGTTTCGAACCCGTCTCGCGGTTTCTAACATATCATTCATATCTTTCATTCCTTTCATGTTTCGAATCTGTCTCGCGGATTCTAACAAATCATTTATATCTTTCATTCCTTTCATGTTTCGAATCCGTCTCGCGAATTCTAACATATCATTCATACTTCTCATGTGTATTTGGTACTTTCAAATCCCTGAAAGTATTACATTTTCATTCACCTTCACGTCCACCTAATACCTAATTCTAACGGACATACCTGTAACAATTATCACGGTCTCACGAACGTCATATGTTTCTTGTGTAGTGGCAAGGTACACAATCCACATACTAGTTTCGTGTCTTCGTGTAATCGTCACCTTATGTCCGAAGAATTAGGTTTCGGCACGTGTGACATTTTCAAAACTTCATTTCCATTCGATTATTATATTTCGCTTAAAATTTTCCTTCACTTGATAGGTTTTACCATTACATGCACCCACATGTTAAATTTATGTACCTGGGTCGATTTGTCTTATTACATACCTTGGTGTCGGCCCTAGACCGCATTCACGGATCATCCCTTCCAAGCAATTATGCTTACCTTACACATAACACACTATTAGTTTCCTTCATATACATACTTACATTCGCTTTTACCTTTGGGCCTTGATCGAGTCTTGGATTGTATGGGTTCCTTGTCACAAGAGCACACATGTTTGAGTTCAAGTACTTACCTCCTTCTACTTGATTTCTCTCAAACCAGGGCTCTGATACCAACTTGTAAGACCCTAACACGTAATAACTTAAAAATGACGCAGCGGAAAACGAGCCTTAAAATTTTTCTTACTTTACTAAATACATTGCTTACGTAAAGACTCAGTCACAAAACGTTTAACATTTACTAATTGAATGAACAACATTCATGATAAAATATTTCTACAAGTATTACATAATCCAAACTAGGTGACCGTTCTTTCCCGTACAATCCTCGCTATCAACTCGATCAATGTCCGCTTCTATTCGTTCGTGGTAGAAGAAATCCGTATAAAACCTGTGGACATCATTCACAACTTAACTATTAGTCATCGTCAACATCTTATGACATTATTATCATACAATTAAAAATCCGTACAACATTCCACAATATAAACTTGATCCATTTCATATCTCTTGTTCCGGTTTCGACTTCACTACTTCTTGAATCTGATGTTCTCATACCTGTATTACATTCCAATCTCAAGACAATTCATTAGTATTCGTCAATGACCAATATAATAAACCATTCATTCATACATAGATAACATCCCGCATTCACACATATTCACATTCCAAATTCCCACGTGTATACATACACTTACCTCTACACATATACACATTTGTACACGCACACATACATACAAGCTCTCGCGCTTACCGTTTGCATTCACATAAACCTATACATTTTGTCATAATCACAACTTTCCTTAAGATAGAATTTTATACTCACCATCTTGCATACCCATTCATTCCTAAGTTCGATTACATATAGATTTCCTTCACTAACACGGAGGTAAAATCCATACCTTTGCCATCCGGAGGCTCATAACAATACTTATGTTCTAAACCGGCTTTAAATAAGTTAAGAGACATGAAAATCATTCAAAACATCGAGTTCGTTTAAAAACTAGGAGTCTCATAACTTTTTACTTGTGATCAATATTTCATAAATCATGAAACAATTAGTCTTACGTAGTTTAAAATGCGTTTAAACGAGTTCGCGAGACAAAACAAGTCAAATAAACAACTTTTGCCAGCCCAACATACCGTCGCGTCGCGCGACGGATTCTTGTCCATGCTGTCGCGTGGCGCGACCCCCTTATATCGACAGAAGGTTCAGTTTATTCTGCAGATTTCCAGCTCCAACTTCTCGCTTGTTAAAACTTAAAACTTGCATAACTTATGATCTAGACGTCCGTTTTGAGTAATTCTTGTTACTACGCGTCCGTAATTTAATTACGGATCCATTTATCATCCTAACTCACATCAAAAGCTGAATTATAAGATAAGGACTTATACATCCTTCAAACCATTATTCGACCCGTTTGATTTCACTAGCTAACCTTCGTTACATACAACTCCTTCGATATACTAAAGTAACGCCTACCTTAAAACTCTCCTTCATTACATAGTATTTCCATAATTTTCCACACTCCTAAATATTAAATTCTACATACATACTAAGAAGTGAATTAGATTCACTTACCTTGAGCGTCCGTTTCCGCATTCGCTTCCTTGTCTCCTCTTGACCCGTTAGCCTTTCTTGCTTAAGTCCATTTCCACATGATCCCTATGCTTTCGTGCCACCACAATCACATCATTGTTAGTATACATGATTGTACATATAAATGATCATGTCGAATGCATAACTCACATTTGACTTTCATTAGTCAAGTCTAACAAGCATAAGGCATATACCCAAAATCACATCTTTTCGAACTCATATAATCCATCATGTCAACGCATAAAACGAATATTGATATAACACATACCATATAACGTTCTAAGATCTTACAATTGTGACAAAATTCTAGCCATGCCTCTTATGTGCAGTTGACTTTCAAAAGTCAATGATTTATCATTTTAACTTTCGGCTTAATCTCATATACTCATGACATCATAATAGGCTGTTTTGGGGCGTCCGTTTAATGTACTTACGAGCTTACAAAAATTACAATATTTTTATATGATGTGCCCTTCAGAGGGGTTATCCTTATGTTAAATTTTTAGAGTCTAAATCTCTACCAAAAATTTATAAAAATTCATTTACTAAGCCGCAATCAGATTCGTCACTTCTGACTGCAGCTTACGGAAAAATGCATTTAAAATTCCTCGTTTATCCGATTGACGAAGTTCCAGTCGGAGATTTTTGCAATCACCTGAAGCTACCTACAGTAAAAATTTGAGATCATAACTCAATTCCTAAATTGAGTTATGACATTCGTAATAGGCTGCAAATTCTGCCAGAAAACGCAGCCTGAACCTTCGATACGGAAAAATTCATAAAACGTTCATTTTTTGTTGAAAAAATGCAATTTCAGTTGGGTTTGAAAGGTTTTTCCTGGGAGTTTATCACAAACTCAATAAACATTAGTTTTTGAAAAGATTTGACCCAGTTACAGCCGATTACATTCGGCTGTAACTTTCTGGACAGATTTAGTTTTCATCAAAACTTTTTCTAAATATCTCTCATTCAACTTCACCTAGACATTTTATCGAACACTTGGCGTGTTTCGTATTTAAAGCATAATGTACAAGTATTTTTCATGCTCATCTTCCTAATTTTTGTGTTCACTTGTCATTAACAACTAAATAAAATCACATTACTTCATACCATACTAAATCTAACTATCAAGAATCAATCACATAAATCATAAATCATAATACATCAAAATTTGCATAAGATTTGACATGGGTAGTATACCCATGTCGACACCCTACTCATAGCAAATGGGTTTTCCTCCAAATCTTCCTTATAATCAAAATTGAACATAATTTAGCATCTACACATTCATCATAACTAACATTCATGCTTAAATCTTACATTATATTCATGGATTACATAAAACCCACTTAATCAAACATCATTAAAACACCAAATTCGACTTACTTGATGTTAGAGACACTTAAGTGATCAACATTCCAGGTTCATGCATCCGATTCCCCTTGAGATTCCTACTCGAATTGATGAATTTGGTGAAACTAGGGTTTCACCCTTTCCCTCTCTTCTCCTGGTCGAACATCGACCCCTCCACACACACTGAATGTGTGTTTTTGTGTTTTAATTTCTTTTTTAATTAAACATTAACTTTCCTTCTTTTGAAAACCTTGGCCCCTCTAGATGCTACTTGATCATAATTGTAGCAAATTCCTTCCTTTGGTTGATTTGTTAGACGTTTAACCAAGTTTAAAAACTTAGTTATTATATTTATTTACTTAAACATGGTATTGTTCTAACGAATTTTAAAAATTCGTGTTTTGGGATGTTACATTCTGCCCATATAAAAGGGGAAACATCTTGTTTTTTCAGTATATCAAAATTACTTCGATTTCTTACAGAAAGAACATTTTGTTCTATACCTGTTATTTGATTTCTTACTGAAACAACATTGATTTTGAACATTTTTCTTGGACTAAAATTTTTTTTGAGCTATTTTGGTGACATAAAGGAAGATTTTATGGATAATTGTGTGTTAGAAAACTCCAAAATTATTAAGATTAATTGCCACCGGCTATATTAGTGAATTTAAAATAAAATTAAAAATGTTTATTTTAGAGCGTAGAAAGAAGGCGTGTTTGGGTGTCTTGTAGACGACTTTTCAATGAAGAAAACAAAATTATAAAATAGTGTTTAAATATGTATTTTCCGAAAAGAATCAGAAAAGTCAGAATCATCTAAAATTTTTCGATTTGTAGAATTTATTTTTTAACTATTTTCTTGAAAATGTTTCTTTAATTTAGACAAATGAGAGAAAAATGTATATCTGAATGCACCAAAAACTAAGTATGATGCATGTCAAAATTATTATTTAGTAAACGCACCTAAAACAGATTATAATTTTTTTTTTTTGGAAAGGCGAAAACAATGTATAATTATTAGAGTTAAATGCCCGGATAGTCCTTGTGGTTTGGTGTTTTTTCACCTTTAGTCCCTAACTTTCTAAAATTAATTCTATAGTCCTCAACTTTTCAATTTTCGTTCCCGGATAGTCCCTGGCGTGGATGGAGGTTAGTTTTCTCAGTTAAGTCGGTATAAAATGACTATAATGCCCTTAAGTCTGTCTTCCAAGATCAATCATCTCCTTCATCACATTTCCTTAGAAGGGAAATGTGATGAAGGAGATGATTGATCTTGAAATACAGACTTAAGGGCATTATAGTCATTTTACACCAACTTAACTGAGAAAACTAACACTCAGCTACGCCAGGGGTTATCCGAGAACAAAAATTGAAAAGTTGAGGACTATAGAGGTAATTTTAGAAAGTTAGGGAGTAAAGGTGAAAAAAGGTCAAACCAAAGCGACTACCCGGACATTTAACTCTAATTATTATATAGTAAATACTGATAGTGATTACGAAAACTATATACCTTAAAATGATAAATAAAGGGCTGTTTGGTAGCCTCTGAATGATCATTAAGAGGCTACCTCTTAATGGAACCATTAAGAATTTTACCAATGAGAAGGTAGAAGAATGTGACATGTGATGATTTATCATTCAGAGGTTACCTCTTAACCATTCAGACTTGAGGTTACCTCTTATTCATTCAGAGGTTTTAAACCATTAAGAGGTAGCATCTGAATGGTCATTAGGAGGCTACCAAGCAGTAATTGTTTTAACAAACAGGAATCTTTTTGTGTCCACAAACAATTCTAGTACCCAATCAGTTATGAGACCGGGTCTTCTTAAATATCAACTCTTGAAGGGTTTGTTTTCAATCAGTTCGTATCCACCCAATAAAGATTTCATCTTATTATCTGATCTTTCAAGCATACTTTCAATGGCATCCACTTCATCTTCATCCATTCAAAAGAGCTTCAAGTATGATGTGTTTTTGAGTTTTAGGGGTGAAGACACGCGTAAGAGCTTTGTTGATAACCTCTATCATGCTCTTAAACAAAGAGGCATTTACACATATAAAGATGATGAAGAAATCAAGAAAGGGAAATCGATCAGCGATGAGCTCATCAGATCCATCCAAGACTCGAAATTTTACATTATTGTTTTCTCCAAGAACTATGCATCTTCATCATGGTGCTTAGACGAGCTTGTCAAGATTATGCAATGCCAGAAGACGAGCGAGCAGATTGCTTACCCGGTCTTCTATGATGTGGAACCCACTGAAGTCCGCAATCAAAGTGGGGCAGTTGGAGAAGCATTTGCCAAACATGTAAATGAAGAGCCTGCGGGGAGATGGAGAGATGCTCTGAAACAAGCAGCCGGTCTAGCTGGATGGGAGTTGAAGAACACCTTTGATGGGTACCTAAATTCAATCTGATATTTGTTAGGGGGTGTTAGGCTTAGTTTTTTGAAACAACTTATTGACTTAACTGTGGGGAGTGGGGCGGGGATGCCCTTCAACGCCAGCTGCTCCACCCCGGGTTGGCGTTGGGCATGGCGTTGCCCCTTTGGCGTGGGTATTCAGCCTGGCGGGGGTATGGTGACTTGGCTGGCTACTTTAATTAAAAAAAATTTCACATGGCTGGCCACGCCAAGCTAAGCTAAGCCACGCCACACCACACCCCTCATTTTTTACCATAAACTTGTGGATCCCACCCATGCCAAGTGTCGAACAATGCCCCCAAACCAAGCTCCTTCACTCCCCATAGTCTAATGTTTGGATAAGTGAAAAGTACTTTTTGAAACAACTTTTTGTATAAGATGGAAAAGTAAATGACTTTTCTACCTTATACAAAAAGTTGTTTCAAAAAGTCCTTTTCACTTATCCAAACATTATTTTGACTTATTGGCCTGAAAAAACCAATAAGTCAACAAGTTGTTTCGAAAAACTAAGCCAAACACCCCCTTAGTTTCTTTCATTTTATTTCATTAATCTATGTTTATAAGGGACATCCATGGTATCTCATTTTTATTGCCAATCTTGTTGAAAGACTGAACATAGGGATGAGCATAGTACCCGTTCGGTACCGAACCGGTACCGAATATACAAGTACAGTATCATATCAGTATTTATCGGTGTTTACCCATAAATACCGGTACCGGTATCGAAAAACAGGAAAAATGGATACCGGTACCGAATATACTTGGTACCGGTACCCAGTACCAAATGCTCATCCCTAATTGAACATGAAACATGAGTACATCACTATGTTATTTACTATATATGTGATTGTAAGTTATATATTTAAGATTAATTGTTCACTTGGGAGTTTGAGTAATCTTATTGAATCTTCTTTAACACACAGGCACGAAGCTAAGTGTATCCAAAAAATTGTTGAAGTGATCTCACTAGAGCTACGTTGTATTAACTATAGCGTCGATGGAAAATTAGTAGGCATGGAGAGACGTGTCAAAGATGTAGTTTCATCTTTGGAAACTGATATCTATGATGTTCGCATGATAGGGATCAAGGGAATGGGAGGAGTTGGGAAGACGACTTTGGCGAGAGTTGTTTTTGATCAAATATCCTTTCAGTTCGAAGGTTCAAGCTTTGTTGAGAATGTTAGGGAAAATTCTAAAAACCCAATGTGCGGTTTGAAGACGTTGCAAAAACAAGTACTCTCAGATGTCTTGAAAAATCAAGATATCACTGTAAATGGTGTTTATGAAGGAAAAAATATGATGAAACAAAGGATGTGTAGTAGAAAGGTTCTTGTTGTTCTAGATGATGTGGATCACATAGACCAACTTGAGGCCTTAGCTGGCGAGCATAGTTGGTTTAAGCCGGGAAGTCGTGTTATCGTTACATCAAGGGAAGTGCAAGTGTTGGTAGCACATGGTGTGCCAATGAACATGATTCTTGATGTTAATCTATTATCACATGTGGAAGCAAATTGCCTCTTTAGTAGGTATGCATTTGGGAGAGAGGTTCCAACTCAAGGTTACGAAAATCTATCAAGCCAAGTTGCATGTTATGCTGCTGGTCTTCCCTTGACAATCAAAGTTTTGGGTTCATTTCTTCGTGCTAAAGATGAACTTGAATGGACAGATGCATTAGAAAGACTAAAAACAACTCCTTTGAAGGAAACTCTAGAAATACTGGAATTAAGCTATTACGGTCTAGAAGATGATTACAAGGAAATATTTTTGGATGTTGCATGCATACTAAAAGGTTGGGAGAAAGAAAGAGCTATCAGAGCGCTTGAAAGTCGTGATTTTCATGCTAGAAGTGGTTTAAGAGTTCTTGAGCAAAAATCTCTTATAACATTATCCAAAAGGGGGCGCTTGGGTATGCATGACCATATTGTAGAAATGGGTAAGAATATTGTTCGTCGTCTGTACCCCAACTTGCCTAACAGACATAGCCGATTATGGATTAAGGAGGAAACTGAGAATATATTGGTTGAAGACAAGGTAAGGTTCACATTTATTTGTAAGGAGGAGAAAACTAAAATATACTTATTTGTATCTATTTTTTTATTACAGGGTACTGAAGCAATAAGATGTATGACAGTAGAATTTCTTGATCCAGTTATTGTCATGAGAGGTCTTAGAAAAATGAAGGAACTTGAATTTCTTGAAGTGAAAGGTTCAAGTTATCTTTATCAAAGGCGTAGCTTTAACTATGATAATATTGATGAAGACAGCCTACATCTACCATATAGTTTACGATATTTATGTTGGCATGGTTACCCTTTTACGTGTTTACCCAAAAGATTTCTAGCAAACAATCTTGTTGGCCTTGAAATGCATCACAGCAATATCAATCAACTTTGGATAGGTGGAGAAAAAAAGGTAAAATTATGATTAATCAGTTTTATTTTTGCATGATTCTTCTTTATGCTATATATGTATTGGATTGCCCTTACTCCAAATTCATCTTCGTTTTGCTCGTGATACATAGGCTCTAAAGAAAATCAGATTCATTGCCCTTAGTTATTGTGAGTTGGGAACCTTGGACATTGGGTTGGCTATGAATCTCGAGAGTGTGACACCTGTGTCACTGAGACCATCAAACAAATGCCCAACCAATGAAATATTGTATTTCATACTTGGGATTTGTAAAAATATGTGTATCGTTTACACATATCAATTCTTGTTCGATTTCAAACTCTATATCGCTTTCTGGAAGGTTATACGCGCACTGATGCGTAAATATAACCAGTTTAATGCAACAAACACTCCGGAATAGTGACATATACTTAACATACCTTAAATAACCTTTACATAACTTAGAAATAAGTTTTGAAGGCTTTGGTATTGCAAAATCAAGTTAAATCGCTTACAGGGACTAAAGTTGACAAACTGCGAAAGTATGCCAATTTGAACTGTAACAGACATTCCGGAACATGACCATAAGTTAAACATACCATAAATATCCTTTACATAGCTTAGAAATAGGCTTTGAGGTGTTCGGGATGCTAAAATAAACTTTTGTGTCATTCAGGGACTAAAAGTGTCAAAAAGTGCACAAGTTTGCATTTTCGCGCATAACTTACGTTCTGAATACATCTGGACATCCAAAAATTTATGAAAGCATGACTATATTATATTTTAGTGTTCGCCATAAGAAAAATCCATTCGTCGCATCATTTGGATCGTTTTTCGCGCTTGTGCGCATTCCGTCGTAATTAAGCGAACATCGCGATCGTACGGCCAAACAAACCAACATCCTAGATATTTTTGAGCATATTTTGAGTTCCCTATACTTTAACTTCATTTTAGATCCTTGAAATGAGGTTAACGGGGTTCAAACGCATCGAAAATCGCTTAAACAAGGTGCAGGGACCATTTCTGTAAAATCTGCCAAAACAGGGGCCTAGCGTGATGCGACGGGCCTTAGCGTCACGCGAGCCCCCTTCTGGACCAGATTAAGTGTATTTGACAGCTGGTTGCAGCTGTTTTGCACTCCCTAACCCCTTGCCAAGTGTTGATTCCTTATGGTGGTGAGCATTTTGAGGCACCACAACTCCCCGACAAGTGTACGGCCTTGATCGTGCCCTCCTTTCCATGAAACGATCTTAACGGTTCTCCGAATACTATAAATACCCCATCACCCCAACCTCATTTCTTACAAGAATTCTGATTTGAGAGCTCTAAGTTGAAACCTTTGTTTCATACCTGAGTTCTTGGATCGGGATTAGCATTCGGGGACCCTTCGTAAGTATCCTTTCGTTCTTTTATTGCTTTTCGAGTCTTTAGAGTCTGAAAGTCAAACTTTGTTTGACTTTCAGCGTTGACCAGTAATGGTCAATGCGAAGTTCGTTTGAACTTCGCAACGTGAGTGTAATCACGTTGGTTATAGTCCCTTGGGACTATGCCTACTGATTACCACGTTGTCTAGGGTCGTAGGGTAAGCGATCTAATAAATCGCTTATACCTCGAACCCGACCCATTTGGTCGATCATTAGGATCCGACCAAACACATTAGGTGACCATAGTAGGTAGGGAATAACCTTCCGAGGTTATACCCTATGGTCACATCGTTTGAGTAGTTGTATGATAGGTAGTTTATATGTCTTAGGTAAATTACCAGAATACCCCTTTTCATGTATAATTGGTAATTAAGCATATGTAACCTAAACCTTTGTCACATAACTGATTATGTAACATGTTTAGGCATATAACACTTGTCATAGGACTAGTTAGACGGTCCGAACGCGTTTCACGCGAACGACGCGTTAAAGTAACCTAAGCTACCTAAACGGGTCGTAATGGGTCGTAAACACTTAGGTTAAGTTTCATTTAGTATGTAGGCTTTGTTAAACCAAATGACACGAGCCTCTACACTCGTTTGGTTTACAAACCCTAATGCTACCCGATCTTTCGATCTAGGTCCGGTTAATTAACATAGTTATCTATATTAGGTGCCGTTTGATATCCGCGATCTCTAGCATTGTTTGGTTGTTACTCAAGGACTTCTGAGCAATCTCAAGTGAGTACATAGACCCCTCTTTTACTGTTTTCCAAACTGTTTTGGGGTGAAACACATGTGCCTACTTGTTACTTTCATGCTTTCCTGTTTTCACATCATATACATGCTATGTTCGTTAGTACATTATAGTACATGATTTCATTACATCTTATGCTATTTGTGCCCATTGTGTGCATACTTAGTACATCGTTCTACATTACATTTCATACTATGTATGTCCATTGTGTGCATACTTAGTACATTGTTTTACATTGCCTTTCTGTTGCATATGCTTATCCAGCATATGAACACATTATACTACATATTGAACCGTTGTAATCATTTGACCATGTGAACCGTTGTAATCATTTGACTATGTGAACCGTTGTAATCATTTGACTATGTGAACCGTTGTAATTATTTGACTACGTGAACCGTTTGTATCCGTGAACCGTTTGTATCTGTTAACCGTTTGTATCTGTGAACCGTTTGTATCTGTGAACCGTTTGTATCTGTGAACCGTTTGTATCTATGAACCGTGTGAACCGTATTTGACCATACATAAACATTTCTACAATTGTTAAACATTACTTTGGTGTTTTGGTTTGATTAAGTAACGATGCGTGTGTAATATGATACAAGCATGGTGGATACGCCGCTGGTACTTCCTATATATAAGTGTTTGTATGGTATTACATATTGTAGCGTTATTTGAATCATTTCAGTTTGAGACATATAACATTTTATACAAATAACATACTTTTCACAAGACATTGATTTCCAAACAACTTATCTTATACAAACTCATTTTACAATGGTTATTCATTTAACCATACATTATTCTCTTATTAATACATATCATCTGATCTTATCGTTTTTCAAACGATTTACAAAACAAAGCAAATTACAAGGTTCATGACTAAACATTTTCTCAAACATAAGTCATGAAACCTATTTTCACAAAACCTATGTATCTCACAGGCATTTTTATGCTGACGTACCTATTTTCACATGTGTTTTTCAGGAACTGTTGCATAAGACGATCAAGATACACATAGGCAGACTTGGGCTTTAGTGACAATAAAAGATGCAAGACTAGTTAATTATGTTGTATTTCTTTGTTTGTTAAGACGTTGTAACACTTTTAATCAATAAAACGAAACTTCAATTGCCATGGATTTGACACAATTAATTCTGTTACAACACTCCCCGATGTTTCCGCCACGTTTTGTATGTTCTACGTGGTCGGGGTGTGACAGAAAAGATGGTATCAGAGCCAATGGTTATAGGGAATTAGGTTATTAGTAATGCTTTGACCTAGTCTATAACCTTCTTAGGACCCTAACGCGAGTTTACTTGCGTTTAGTCGTAAAACAATACTGTCACCTATCCTTAGGCGACTACCACAACAAGAACATAATTTTCGAAACCGCTTTGAAAACTAATCATCTGTTCTAGGATGATTGATTACTAGGTTTTGAACCCTCTATTATATGGTTTTGAACCCCTTTGAATTTTCAAAATCTCGTCAAGGTTTTGGGTTTTAAATAATGTGAACACGTGCAAACTGGAAGGGTGAACGCCTGTATTCTGGGTTTTCTATCTAGGCAAGCACTTCGTATACATCTCAACCAGACGCGAGACCAGTTGTGCTTACCTGGGAATTCTTGGGATGAGTGTTCACTTATAGGCGAGCATGTCTTCGCGATACATTATTTTTGACCTATTTACTTTGATTATTCACCGAGGTCGTTTGTTGCTTTGTAGTAACAAACAAATGACCACTATCCTTGCTTTCATCAGATTGGTTTCATCTCATTCTTTTCGTCTAATTCTTTCACTCGTTTCCTTTCATGTTTCCTCTTTTAGAATGCCTCCTCGACGCGAAAACCAGATAGCGACTGCCGAACTGGCAGAAATTATTGCGCAGCAAATGGCTGCTCAATTCCCAAACCTCTTTGCTCAATGGAATCAAGCCAACAACAACAACAATGGTCCATGCAATTTCAAGAGTTTTAACTCGGCGAAACCACTCAAGTTTAGTGGTTCTGAGGGAGCGACTGGGCTTCTTCAATGGTTCGAGAGCATTGAGAATACTTTCCGCCACGTGCAGTGTCCTGACAATCGCAAGGTCGAGTTTGCTTCGAGCGTGTTCCAGAAGAGAGCCCTTACGTGGTGGAACGGGGTTATGAGAGATCGTGGTGCAGAAGTTGCTCTAGCACAGACATGGGCTGAACTTAGGGCCCTTATGATGAAGGAATTCTGTCCTCGTCACGAGATCAGGACCTTGGAAAGGGAATTTGACAATCTTGAGCAAGACAGCGGTGAGCATCGAGCCTACACGGACCGTTATGAGGAGTTGAGTCCGTTATGCCCAAACATGGTCACGCCTTTGGATAAGGCAATAGAAAAGTACATTGATGGCCTCCCTGACTCAATACAAGACATTGTAACTGGCAGCAACCCTACTACAGTTAGACAGGCCATTGAGCTATCTGCAACCTTGACTGAATCAAAGATCAGGAAAGGTAAACTTTTCCGAAAAGGTGACAAGAAACCGGTCGAGGAATCAAACCCAATTGAGGAATCAAAGACCATGGATGAACATACTGGATCCCCTAAAAAGTCAAAGAAGCGAAAGGCTTCTCAGAATTTCGCCATGGTTACTCACAATGATCAAGCCGTCCCCAACCAACCAGCTCAACCCCCTGCTAGGAAGCCATACAAGGGAACTGCACCCTTGTGCAACCAATGTAGCCTCCATCATCATGCCAATGTAAAGTGCCGCAAATGCCAAACTTGTGGGCTTATAGGCCATACAGGAAGAGTCTGCCCAGCTGCAGCTGCACCAAACCAAGCTGGCAACAATACTGCTCAAGGCCGTTTTCTACCAGGTTCTTGCTTCAACTGTGGCGAGATGGGTCATTTCCGAAGAAATTGCCCAAAGCTTGCTAATGCAAATCCAGCATAGGGATGAGCATCTGACCGAATGGAAAACAACGCTGTTTAGAAATAATCAATCCTTATGTATTATTTTCTTTAGTTGTCAAGGTCCAAGAAACCGTTGTTATCGTTGTTTATAAATAAATCTTTTATATACATTGCAATGTATTTATGTGGTTGCATGTATAAACAACATATCTCTTACAATACCGACAATCAAGGAACCGTATTCCTTGAAGAACAAACTACCCCCAAAATTTTCCCATTCTATGATCTCTTGCGTTTCCACGAAATTCCTAAGTACCCGTTTATTCTAAGGGAACGAAGTACAAGGCGCAAGTTACAACACGGGACGAATACCCAAAGTACCACTATAAATCCTTAATAGAGTACCTAAGGGTATTTCCGTGAATCCTAAAATTGTTGTGTTCCTTAATTCGACTATTACGTTTCTTTGAAAACAAAATCGAATTTTTGGGAGATCTTCCTATCTCTTCAGATAGATCCCAGAGGACATTGAAGTCCATCGACTGGTTTCCATATCCGTTCTCAATCAATAGCAAATTTATAACAAATTAATAACCAAGTTAAACAACTATGTGATTATGTGCTTATGAACATTACAAGACAAACTGTGCGGACTGTGCAAGGAATTACGTAATTATGGATGCATACATAATTATGGAATTTAGTGCACAGAAACCACAGCGAGCTTTGTCATGTACCTAGAAGTTAACCCTATTCATTTCCAATTCTGATGAAGTATCCGTTGAGGAAAAATGAACTAGCTATTCATTTTTCACTTCTGAAGAATGTCCGTTGAGGAAATGAATATCCGTTTATCCTTCATTTCCAATTCTGAAGAATACCCGTTGAGGAAAATGACTCCGTCTGTGCATTTTCGTTCTGAAGAGTATCCGTCAAGGGAAATGAATATCCGTTTATCCTTCATTTCCAATTCTGAAGAATACCCGTTGAGGAAAATGACTCCGTTTGTGCATTTTCGTTCTGAAGAGTATCCGTCAAGGGAAATGAATATCCGTTTATTTAATCCTTCATTTCCGAACCTGAGGAAACAACCGTTGAAAATGACTCCGTTAGTTCGTTTTCGTTTCTGAAGATTATCCGTTGAGGAAATGAATATCCGTTGTTAAATCCTTCATTTCCGAACCTGAGGAAACAACCGTTGAAAATGACTCCGTAAGTTCATTTTCGTTTCTGAAGATTTGTCCGTTGAGGAAATGAATATCCGTTTGTTTCTCCTTTTCATTTCCATTTCTGATGAAGCACCCGTTGAAAATGACTCCGTAAGTTCATTTTCGTTTCTGAAGATTTGTCCGTTGAGGAAATGAATATCCGTTTGTTTCTCCTTTTCATTTCCATTTCTGATGAAGCACCCGTTGAAAATGACTCCGTCTGTTCATTTTCGTTCTGAAGAATGTCCGTTAAGGAAATGACAGGATTATGCCTTACATATCTCTGGTGGTTATCTGACACAAAGTCACAAATAGACTCCTACGAATTAATTTCGGGACGAAATTTCCTAAAGAAGGGGAGACTGTGACACCTGTGTCACTGAGACCATCAAAAAAATGCCCAACCAATGAAATATTGTATTTCATACTTGGGATTTGTAAAAATATGTGTATCGTTTACACATATCAATTCTTGTTCGATTTCAAACTCTATATCGCTTTCTGGAAGGTTATACGCGCACTGATGCGTAAATATAACCAGTTTAATGCAACAAACACTCCAGAATAGTGACATATACTTAACATACCTTAAATAACCTTTACATAACTTAGAAATAAGTTTTGAAGGCTTTGGTATTGCAAAATCAAGTTAAATCGCTTACAGGGACTAAAGTTGACAAACTGCGAAAGTATGCCAATTTGAACTGTAACAGACATTCCGGAACATGACCATAAGTTAAACATACCATAAATATCCTTTACATAGCTTAGAAATAGGCTTTGAGGTGTTCGGGATGCTAAAATAAACTTTTGTGTCATTCAGGGACTAAAAGTGTCAAAAAGTGCACAAGTTTGCATTTTCGCGCATAACTTACGTTCTGAATACATCTGGACATCCAAAAATTTATGAAAGCATGACTATATTATATTTTAGTGTTCGCCATAAGAAAAATCCATTCGTCGCATCATTTGGATCGTTTTTCGCGCTTGTGCGCATTCCGTCGTAATTAAGCGAACATCGCGATCGTACGGCCAAACGAACCGACATCCTAGATATTTTTGAGCATATTTTGAGTTCCCTATACTTTAAATTCATTTTAGATCCTTGAAATGAGGTTAACGGGGTTCAAACGCATCGAAATCGCTTAAACAAGGTGCAGGGACCATTTCTGTAAAATCTGCCAAAACAGGGGCCTAGCGTGACGCGACGGGCCTTAGCGTCACGCGAGCCCCCTTCTGGACCAGATTAAGTGTATTTGACAGCTGGTTGCAGCTGTTTTGCACTCCCTAACCCCTTGCCAAGTGTTGATTCCTTATGGTGGTGAGCATTTTAAGGCACCACAACTCCCCGACAAGTGTACGGCCTTGATCGTGCCCTCCTTTCCATGAAACGATCTTAACGGTTCTCCGAATACTATAAATACCCCATCACCCCAACCTCATTTCTTACAAGAATTCTGATTTGAGAGCTCTAAGTTGAAACCTTTGTTTCATACCTGAGTTCTTGGATCAGGATTAGCATTCGGGGACCCTTCGTAAGTATCCTTTCGTTCTTTTATTGCTTTTCGAGTCTTTAGAGTCTGAAAGTCAAACTTTGTTTGACTTTCAGCGTTGACCAGTAATGGTCAATGCGAAGTTCGTTTGAACTTCGCAACGTGAGTGTAATCACGTTGGTTATAGTCCCTTGGGACTATGCCTACTGATTACCACGTTGTCTAGGGTCGTAGGGTAAGCGATCTAATAAATCGCTTATACCTCGAACCCGACCCATTTGGTCGATCATTAGGATCCGACCAAACACATTAGGTGACCATAGTAGGTAGGGAATAACCTTCCGAGGTTATACCCTATGGTCACATCGTTTGAGTAGTTGTATGATAGGTAGTTTATATGTCTTAGGTAAATTACCAGAATACCCCTTTTCATGTATAATTGGTAATTAAGCATATGTAACCTAAACCTTTGTCACATAACTGATTATGTAACATGTTTAGGCATATAACACTTGTCATAGGACTAGTTAGACGGTCCGAACGCGTTTCACGCGAACGACGCGTTAAAGTAACCTAAGCTACCTAAACGGGTCGTAATGGGTCGTAAACACTTAGGTTAAGTTTCATTTAGTATGTAGGCTTTGTTAAACCAAATGACACGAGCCTCTACACTCGTTTGGTTTACAAACCCTAATGCTACCCGATCTTTCGATCTAGGTCCGGTTAATTAACATAGTTATCTATATTAGGTGCCGTTTGATATCCGCGATCTCTAGCATTGTTTGGTTGTTACTCAAGGACTTCTGAGCAATCTCAAGTGAGTACATAGACCCCTCTTTTACTGTTTTCCAAACTGTTTTGGGGTGAAACACATGTGCCTACTTGTTACTTTCATGCTTTCCTGTTTTCACATCATATACATGCTATGTTCGTTAGTACATTATAGTACATGATTTCATTACATCTTATGCTATTTGTGCCCATTGTGTGCATACTTAGTACATCGTTCTACATTACATTTCATACTATGTATGTCCATTGTGTGCATACTTAGTACATTGTTTTACATTGCCTTTCTGTTGCATATGCTTATCCAGCATATGAACACATTATACTACATATTGAACCGTTGTAATCATTTGACCATGTGAACCGTTGTAATCATTTGACTATGTGAACCGTTGTAATCATTTGACTATGTGAACCGTTGTAATCATTTGACTACGTGAACCGTTTGTATCCGTGAACCGTTTGTATCTGTTAACCGTTTGTATCTGTGAACCGTTTGTATCTGTGAACCGTTTGTATCTGTGAACCGTTTGTATCTATGAACCGTGTGAACCGTATTTGACCATACATAAACATTTCTACAATTGTTAAACATTACTTTGGTGTTTTGGTTTGATTAAGTAACGATGCGTGTGTAATATGATACAAGCATGGTGGATACGCCGCTGGTACTTCCTATATATAAGTGTTTGTATGGTATTACATATTGCAGCGTTATTTGAATCATTTCAGTTTGAGACATATAACATTTTATACAAATAACATACTTTTCACAAGACATTGATTTCCAAACAACTTATCTTATACAAACTCATTTTACAATGGTTATTCATTTAACCATACATTATTCTCTTATTAATACATATCATCTGATCTTATCGTTTTTCAAACGATTTACAAAAACAAAGCAAATTACAAGGTTCATGACTAAACATTTTCTCAAACATAAGTCATGAAACCTATTTTCACAAAACCTATGTATCTCACAGGCATTTTTATGCTGACGTACCTATTTTCACATGTGTTTTTCAGGAACTGTTGCATAAGATGATCAAGATACACATAGGAAGACTTGGGCTTTAGTGACAATAAAAGATGCAAGACTAGTTAATTATGTTGTATTTCTTTGTTTGTTAAGACGTTGTAACACTTTTAATCAATAAAACGAAACTTCAATTGCCATGGATTTGACACAATTAATTCTGTTACAACACTCCCCGATGTTTCCGCCACGTTTTGTATGTTCTACGTGGTCGGGGTGTGACAGAGAGGTTACATCTTGGACAATGTTCGAATTTGGTAGACCTTCACATGCCCATTGAAAGTAAGCTCAAATTCCTTAGCATCCGTCACTGTAAGAAGATCAGAACCTTGGATCTTGTGCGAGCTCAGAAACTGGACATACTAAAAGTGGAAGAATGTGGGGATTTGGTAGAATTCCACATGCCTGTTGATAGTCTAAAGCTCAAACACCTCAGCCTCCAACGGTGTAAGCTGAAAATCCTCAACCTAATATGGACTCAGAATCTTGAGGAGTTACATCTTGAACAATGTTCGAATTTGGTAGACCTTCACATGCCCATTGAAAGTAAGCTCAAATTCCTTAGCATCCGTCACTGTAAGAAGATTAGAACCTTGGATCTTGTGCGAGCTCAGAAACTGGACATACTAAAAGTGGAAGAATGTGGGGATTTGGTAGAATTCCACATGCCTGTTGACAGTCTAAAGCTCAAACACCTCAGCCTCCAAGGGTGTAAGCTGAAAATCCTTAACCTAATATGGACTCAGAATCTTGAGGAGTTACATCTTGAACAATGTTCGAATTTGGTAGAACTTCACATGCCCATTGAAAGTAAGCTCAAATTCCTTAGCATCCGTCATTGTAAGCTGATCAGGACCTTGGATCTTGTGTGGGCTCAGAATCTCGACACACTAAACGTTGAAGAATGTGAGGATTTGGAAGAACTTCACATGCCTGTTGAAAGTCTAAAGCTCAAACACCTCAGCCTCCAATGGTGTAAGCTGAGAACCCTTAACCTTACACAGGCTCGGAATCTCAAAAATTTAAGTTTAGAATGTGAGGGTTTGCTAGAACTTCACATGCCCACAGAAAGTCCTGAGCTCAATAAAATTGTCATTGGTTGTTCTAAGCTTAGAACCCTTTACCTTGGGCTGTCTCCATATCTTGAGCACTTAGATCTTCATAATTGTTCTAACTTGGTAGAATTTCATGCTCTGGTTGGATGTCTAAGTGGTAGTGTCAGGTTCAAAACTTGTTTAGTTAAACAAGGGTTTCCCATGGATAGTTCTTTACCTGAATTGCATCTAACTACGAGGCCCTTAGGTATATGCCCATTGCACCCTGACAATAATTTGCCTAAGTTCCATTTTGATTGTACTTACAAGGAACTTCTACTCTCATCGACCAAAAATCTTGCAAAGCTTATTTCTCTTGGCCTCTGTGCTTGCACAAACCTTGCGAGTGTATCAAGAATTATTTGTGGTGTACAATTACGAAAGCTTACTCTCGAAGGCAGTATTCCAGAGGTGCCCAAGGAGTTTAACCAGTTAGAATGTCTGGAGGAGCTAAATTTGTTGTCAACAAATATTGAACATGTTCCGGATAGCATTGCTACGTTGAAACATCTTAAATTTCTCCAGTTTAAATCTTGTCGGTTTCTTAAGCAGTTGCCTGAGAATATTGGCATATTAGAGTGCTTAGAGGAGCTGCACTTTACGGATTGCACATCCTTGCGAGATATTCCAAACATCATCTGTGAGATGAAACGTCTAAAATGTTTCCATCTTACAGACTGTTTTCTAGTTGAGAAATTGCCTAAGGAAATAGGACGCTTAAAATGTTTAAAAGTGTTAAATATAAAAGGTACAGGCATGAGCGATTTTCCACCCAGCATTTCTCAATTGGAAGATCTGACAATATTGTTCTAGGTGGAGCTTAAGTCGTTTGGTTTACGTCTGCATGTGTTGCAACACATGGCTTTCTGGTACATTTGGCACCGACAGCACAAATATATTATAACAGGTATTTTCTCATTAATTTTGTATTAAGCGGAGATTTAAAAGAAAAACAAAGAAAACAGCCATTTAAAGTAATATTAATGGACAGTATTCACACATGAGAAAAATACAATTATATTCGTATCAACTTTATTTGGAATATGTTTTAGAGCAAGAAACCGCAAATAGTGAAATGGTTTTTTTCTATTCTTCTGGTTGTATCTAAGAATTATGATTATACAAGTGTAACAAAACTTCAGGCACTTAAATTTTTTTTTTTTTTTTTTTTTTGTCACAGTTGGGCTACAGAGTGAAGAATGTAGAATTTAGACAAAAAATTGTAAAGGTTCAGGTGTAACGATTATTGTTAGGATCTGAGGCTCTCATGATTGTGTTTGTTTGTGAGATTTGAACAAATCAAATAGATATGAACAGTTTTAAGTGCAGCGGAAATGAATAACAAACTTTGTAAACACAATCAAAGGAGAATATAGTTTGATAAACAATTGCTTTTCATAGAGTCGAAAGATTACATCAAAAGCAAAAGATTACAATGCAAGCTTACAGACTAAACTCCCCCTCAGTCTGATACTCCAGAGTTGGTTGCACAAGATGAAAGGATTGAATTGAGGAGAAGAACTCTCTCAAAACGAATCAAATATAACAGTACAGAGTACTGTCATATTTATAGGCAAACCAAACTACTGATGTACCTCAGCTGACGTCACCATGATAGTGACATCTAACAGCCTAACAAACTATGAACACTGGTCTATACAAACTACTGATGTCTAACAACTGATTGATAATAAAATACAAAACAAGTCTAACACTGTTCACGTTCCACTGTTGTGGCCTAAGCACTGATTACTTGATCATCAGTGCTTTCTTCAAAAGGTGATCAGTCTTTGAATGAGCAGTGCTTGGGTCTTCAGCAGTACTTAAGAGTCAGCAGTAGATAGAGCTCAGTGTTTGCCTTTTAGCAGTCTTTAGCTGTTTCATCAGTGTTTGGTTCATCAGTTGTTCTTCAGAGCAGTACTTAGAGTGTATCAGCAGATAGATAACCACTGTCAAGGGGAGAGCTTAGAGTAAACGTCTGCTTATTGTGAATCCACTGTTGTGACCAGGTTTTGGCTTTACATTAACTGTTCCTCTGGTAGGGTTCAATCCCAACAATTATATCGCCAACGCTCATGTTACCCGAATGACTAATTATGACAAGATTCAGAGACTAGAAAGATCATATTGAAGGCAAGCATAAAAGAGGTTTCTTTGAGGTAATACATGGCGGGGCTGACCATGGGCTTGGTTGTCTTCTCGGCAGCTAGGCTCCCTGTGTTGGTCAGAAGTTGCAGCAGTAGCTTGACCTGGTTCCCGAGCCAATTGTTGCTGCTGTTCACATTCCCAAGAAGGCATGGATTGGTTGATGATAGGAACAGCAGCATCAAACTTGGCAGGTAACCGGCGTATGAGTTGTAGGATGAGCGGTTTTCGGCTATTGGGCAGTCAACAGCAGCGAGTTTGTCTGCCAACTCTGAGTTTCTGACATATTGCTTCGAGAGACAGAAGAGCATGAACGAGTAAGCTTTAGATTTATAAATTCTTGTTCAAGAGCAGCAGCACGGGGTCCTTATTGTTTAAAAAGATGTTTTTGATGCGCATCCAGGCATCAAAGGCAGATATCTCTGTCTCTGGAACACGAACAAGTAAATCGTGTGTCCCCGGGCCTTCCGGGAGAATTCCTAAAAATTCCTGGGTCGGGGCGAGAAAAACAAGTGGGCCCCTAAATTACAACTCGGCTCGAATCCTTTCACTAGGGGGTGTGAAAGACAACCTTTTAAAAGAAGAAAAGAAAAAATAGAAGAAATAGAAATTAAAAGGTGTTGCTGCCAAGTCTAGAAGTTGAGACTTCTATTTGTATAAAAATGGTTTTTCCAACTCCACTAACAAGATTTAAACAAATGTATATACTAAATATATTACAAAAAATATATATAACTTTTTTTTATAAAATTCCGCCCCGCCCTCCATTTGGGCCGGGGCTGAGCGTCCATTGTAGGACGATAGCATCAATCTTGGACTAAGATTCAAACTTTGGATAATCTTTTCATTTTTTGTAGGGGGTGGAGTGTCGTCAATATGATGAAGAACTTCATAACCCTTTGCGTGAAGAGTAAACGATTTAACCTGCGATGATGAGTACGACACCTTGGTGGCGTCCAAAAGTCAAACCTTGTGCTGGATATTCGTTACGGTGTAAACTGGGTGAAGATGAGTCGGACATCCACAGGTTTCTTTCCATCAGCCATGATCAAACAGAAGAAAAAAAAGAGGGATGTGCAATTGGATGCAGGACCGGAAGATGTATAGCCTAGAGCTAACCTGCCAATTCCAGCGGTTCAAAATAACCCAAATGACCCACTCTTTTTAATGCGTGGCCAATTTTGGGTCTTGGTTTTATACTCTATGGGTTAAAGTTGGTAGAGACTTGTAAAAGGTAAATTTGCAATGGGTCAAGATGAGCTGTAAGTTAAGCAACAATAGAAAAGCACATAAAGTCGATAATAAAATAGTCCGGTAAACAAACCCTCATGATATGAATGTTTGACGAGAAGTTCGTATATTTTATAACAAACGGAAGAGAACACACTCTTTTGTTTATTAAATTGAACGAAAGAACACGGACACATGTTACGGAAGAGAACACACTCCTTTGTTCGTTCATATACGTTCATTTATATCCTTCTGTTCATATATGTTTGTTTATATCCGTTCATTTAAGTTTATATACGTTAAAATACCATATGAAATCGGCCCGTTTTGACCCAGACCTATTTTGGTCAGAACCCATTATGACCCGAACATATTTTGGTCAGCACCCGTTCTGACCCGAATTAGATTACACTTGTTTTTAGTTTGACCCATTCTAACCCAAACCCATTCTGACCCGTCACCCTAAATACATAGGAGATATACATCGGTACATTAAATACAAATATATTAACTAATAGTCTGCAATAACCACAAACTCATGTAGTCATTTTTGAAACTAAAGTTCACAAGTATCATGTTCCACGGTGCACTAGCAACCTTAAATCTTCAATTTGCAGCAGCTTTAAAGAACACAAGGCTTGTTAGAGTTGTGAATCAAATTATTACAACTTTCATCAAATTCACTAAGCTTTTTCATGGAATTGTACTAAATAGCATCTGTAATTGTTAACTTCTGTTGATGGAAGCTATTAAACGTAGTATTTCAATAATAAAAAGACTATATAAGAAGAGTGGACAGAAAGTAAAAATCTAGAAACGGGCAATTAAATGTTAACAGCTGTAAAAAAGAGTGCAAATCAAGCTCCATAAAGTCCATAATCAAACTGTCATCATTGACACCAACCACCCTAGAGAACATAGCATGTTTCAACAGAACATCATGGTCCTAAATCCTTTTCAGAATTATGTTTTGAAACTGATTATGAGATCTTGATACAACCATAATCTAAATCCAAAAGACCCCACAATCCAATTGGCAAAACAGGAGTTGTGCCAGACCATCAATTAGGTTTGGATCAAAACAGGTTATGACGACGGTGACGGTGAAAGCGGCCACATACATACACATGCATGTGGTACAACGTTAGCGATTACTATTAGAAACATATCCATGTAAATAAAAAAAATAGCTTTAACGAAGATGATTACTTGAAATATACTAACATCCACCATATAAGTATAGCACAACAAAAAATAGTTCTAATTCACACAGGAAAACATATGATAAACGAATCATTAGGTCCTGAAAACAAAGAACATAACACCAACTAAAATAGATAGAACAAGAACCAAAAGTGCACCCAAGATGCTAACATTACTCGATTTATCTAAATGTCTCCCAGAAACCGAACTTTTGTCATCACTGCTGTTGTTTAAGGATGATGGTTTGAGTTCTGGGGACTGTGGTATTACTGTTTCCCAAAAAGAACTGGACAGTGTTACTGATTCTCTTTCTGGTTCCAAAATCGTTGATGTGTCGGTTGGAGCTTCCATCGACATTAATTCAACACAGTGGTCTTTAAGAGCCTAGAAAACATAATTTGCCAAATATCAACATTAATACTTTAGTATCTTAGAACAGTTTTCCCGCAACTTAAAGATTCTAATTAAAGGTGGGAAAATGGCCAAACAATTGTTTATCCAAACTCGTAACAGAAAATATGATTATTTTAGATGTATATAATATAAATAGAGACCTCAAGTGTTTCAGAAGGTTGTATGTAGTCACATATATATGTATCACCCAGCCAGGGAACAAAAACTCTTCGAGGGAAAGAAAGACCGCATCTGTTTCTGTTAACAAAATAATCAAACAACATTTTTAAGAAAAACTTAATCATCAGATCATGTCAAAATACGATGTAACAAAAGATCATAGTGCCAGATATACGTACATGTGTAATTTTGGAATAAATAGTTTTATATCAAATATGATTACAAAAGTTGTACTATCTCAATATTAATCTGAACTTATAAAAAAACAAGACAAAATTACAGAAAACAACCTTTATGCTTGCCTCAAACTGCACTTTATACCTTTTACTATAAAATCGGCAAAAACCAACTTTTATGTTCATGTTTTATTACACCCTATAACCTTTAGTACTAACCACGTCAAAAAATTCTGTTAAATGAATTCACATGCCTTGCACATGAGGGCATTTAAGTCTTTTACTTTTAAATTAAAGTAATTTTTTATTTATTAATAAAAACCCACTTCTTCTTCACTTCATCTTCATCTTCTTCCTCTTCTCTCACTCTTCAATGGAGTCCTGACACACCCCCAAAAAGACTCCAAATCTCACCGTTACACATACAATTATTTAGTTATCAAGACCCATCATTTTTAAATGACCCAGATAAATCTTGTTAATTCATGTAATATATTATAGTTAAACAAATAACCAAGTATTGTTGCAATTATTATATTTTAAAGCTTCCTTTCCTCAAGTAAGGTTTAAAACTACTTAGATGATCATATTTCGAAACAACAGTTACATGTACAAGCTTGTTTCTAAAACCCTTAATCAAAATCAGCCCCAAACTTCATTTGAAAGCATCTTTTAGTTTGAGATAAGTATCAGAATCGCTAACCGCATCATGTTTTATGAAACCATTACAATAGAGTACGTGAATCGGCCTAAAACTTTTAGAAATTAAAAAAAAACAAGGGCATGTAGAACTCAACTAGATTGTCCTCAAAGAATACCTTGTGAACTCGCGGTTCAAGCACGACGATTCGGCCCCGAAACTTGGCCCAAAACAATCAACATGGATGTCGAAGTTATGATCTATTTTTGGTAGCCCCTAGCTTGGCTTCCCATGGTTCTTTGGACTCCTTTTGCAGCCCTGAAGCACCTTCCACATAGCTACTAAAGATCCCGATTCGCTACTACGCCATTCATCACGATTCGGCCCCATAATCTATCCCGAAACCACACTCGACTGCATGATATTGCTGCCCCGTACGGTGCTCTTTTCTAGCAGCCATATATCGTTGTTCGCCGCTGTGAATCGGCCGCCGATCACCACCCGATTCAGCCACCGCATAGCCGTACCCACTGTCGATCGAGTTAATACCATCGCAGCCTCTCTTTTATTTTCTCTGTTTCGTTTTCTTGTATGCGTAGAATGTGATGATTGGGAGGCGATATATAATTTCTCCTAACTTATCAGTTATCTTATAACGGTGAGATTTGGAGTCTTTTGGGGGGTGTGTCTGGACTCCATTGAAGAGTGAGAAGAGGAAGAAGGAGAAGATGAAGATGAAGTGAAGGAGAAGTGGGTTTTTATTAATAAATAAAAAAAATGTTTTAATTTAAAAGTAAAAGACTTAAATGCCCTCATGTGCAAGGCATGTGAGTCCATTTAACTGAATTTATTGACGTGGTTAGTGTTAAAGGTTATAGGGTGTAATAAAACATGAACATAAAGGTTGGTTTTTGCCGATTTCATAGTAAAAGGTATAAAGTGCAGTTTGAGGCAAACATAAAGGTTGTTTTCTGCAATTTTGTCAAAAAACCATTTAGGGGTTTTCTAATTACATAAACACTTTGGGTAACTTCTGACCCGTTTGGCCTGTTAAAAGAGTTGAAACATGACCCAATTCAACCCATTCATAAGCAAATACTTCTTCAATACCATTCTCCAATTAGAATACATTAACATTGCATCACAACTATCTGACCTTGATAACTGCAGCTGAAGTTGCGGAATAGGAATCTGATTCAAAACTCCATTCACTGATTCCCCACTACCATCTGCAACCGAATCCATTTGCCCATCGGTTTCGTCACAAATGACATCTAATCTGCTGTGTAGACTTGAAATAATGTCTCCCTAAACAAAAACATAAAAAGAAAAACAGAAAAACCGTTGGAAAAAAAATAAGTAAAACTAGATCGCTAGATTGAAGGAAAATTGCGGGCCCGTCTTATATACCTTTATATCAGCCAAAGCTTGTGAAATTGGTTCTTTGGAATTTGAGTATGCAAAGGAACAGATAGAGCCAGTGAACACTAATATTCCAACAACATCCTCTTTACTGTATGCTTAAAAAAACAAAAGTGACATGTTAGAACGATGATAAAGACAGAGAATAGGTGGGGGCGGGTGTTGTAAGGGTTTAGAATGGGTTCGAGTTGACCTCCAAACACTTATTGACCACGTTTTTTGAAAAATATATATGGATATAGATTTAGTGCATTGAATATTATGCCAATAGTATTCTAAAAGTTAACATACAACAATGAGTAGGGCTGAGCAATTTACGGTTAACCGAACCGGAACCGCCAAATCCGAACTGCATTGTTGTATTTAGGGTCCAGTTCCGTTTCTTAAATATGGGGGGAAAATGGTTCCCAGTTTGGTTCCGGTTATAACCGATAGGTCCATTAAAAGAACCGCCAGTACCAGTTTGGGTTTAAACTTTAATTAAATAATATATAAAAAAAATATGTTTTTAAGATTAAAGAATATAAAATAGTTTTTACATAACCTTTGAATGAAGTTTTTTTGATAATTAACTAAAAAAAATTAGTTAACTTCCATTTTTTACATTGTATACTTTCGTTTTATGGTTGAAACATTTTATTGTTGCCCCTTTTACTTTGGATGGTTTGAACTTTGGATGTTGGAACTCTTAGTTATATGTTTAAAACGGTTTGATTGTTTTAATTGTTTTTATTTAATTGTTAATTATAGGATTTAATTGACAATCGGTTCCGACGAGAACCATTTAACCAGGTTCCGAACCGAACCGGAACCTTTAAAATACGGTCTGGTTCCGGTTCGGTGCGGTTCGGTCCGGTTCTGAACCATTGCACAGCCATAACAATGAGAAGGTATGCATTATAAATACACATTGGTTGACTTTATAACTTGAAGCCTGTTTGGTACCTCGAAAAGATGTATGCTGCGTGAAAGGGATAAGAAATTCAACTTCATGCACACCATCGGATGCGCACTGCTCATCCACATCCACCTAAATAAGATAGACAAAACTTTCATATAATTTTTAGGGTTGAATTGTATATTTTTTACAGAAAATTAGGTAACTAACACGGTACATAAGCCTGATGAAGACAGGTCACACATCAAAGGTTTACAATCTGATATAAAAGAGTATGATATGCACACATATACGTATGTGCGTGTGTGCGCTCACATATTTGTACTATAAAGTTTAACAATCATATACGAATGACTTTGTTTTAAAATCCAACGCTAAGAGAATCTATCCTGTTTCGAATCAGTATCAAAAAAGGTAATTACAATTTAAAAATGTGATGTCATAATATCAGCCATGTTTACCAATAATCGACATATCCTTTACGGTTTGGTTTCGGTTTTGCGTTTTATGAAACCGAAAAAAACCGAACCGAACCAAATAACCCAAAACATCATTTTTTAATGTTTGTTATATATTGATTTAGAAATTATTAATTTTTGTTCTTGGATGTTAAGTATTTATAATAAGAACATTAACTTGGGTATTTATCTTTGAAATTATTTATCCATTACCTACAAGAATTGACAATATTTAACATAAAAATGAAATGATTTTCAAAGTATTATAAAAGAAAATGTCTTAATAAAAACTTTTGAGAAAGATGAAAATAAATTAGAAGGTTAGGTTTATGTGAACAATATTAATTAAAAAGGTTAAATACATAGTTATTAAAGGCACTAGGTGCACTCAAGGCGCATAAGGCCTCGCCTGGGGCCTAGGCGCAAAGCGCAAAAATAGCGAGGGGCTGAGAAAAATAAAGCGCATAATGAAAAAATTTTAAAAATATATTAGGTATTAAAAAAAGAATACTATTCTTCAAATAAAATAAACAAAGTCTATTATGTAACACTTTATATCATCTAATTAGTACCAAAATATTAGTGTATTAGTGTTAAAAAGTAGTTTTCCTTGATTAAAAGTAGAAATGTGGCTAGAATCTTGTCGGAATTTAGCCGGAAATTCTCCGGAATCTAGGAATCTTGCCGGAATGTGCGCCTGAACCATCACCTGGAGGGTTAAAGCGCAATTTCCTCGACTTAAAGCGCAAATGCCTCGCCTCGCCCGAAAAATGGGCCTAGGCGCAAGAGGCGATGGCTTTTAACAACTATGGTTAAATATACTAACATAATGTAAAACATCTAAGAAAGATTCTTAAATCTTGGATTACACTTTTTATTTTTAAATCCTACATAATTTTGTTCCAAAAAAACGAAAAACCGAACCTCGTTGCTAAAACCAAAAAACCGAGACTGAATGGTTTTCAAAAACCGAAGGCCGAACATTTAGGTTTTGGTTTTGCCATAAAACCGAACCGAACCGTGCACACCCCTATGTATAACCACAAAATAATACTCTATCTTCTTTTAATGCCAAAAAAACATACCAAATTCCCATCAATCAAAGCCTTTGCACCCTTAAGCTCTTCGGCATGACCTGATATTATGTCACGAACAATTGCAGCAAAACTTCCAGAACTTGAAGCATTCTTACGAAATATCGGAAACCTGGGAAAAGACAGTTTATATCGATCACAAGTTACCAACACCAATTAAAAAAAAACTTGTTTTAACAAGTAATGCAATGTCAGAAATCTGTAACTTTACCTTATATCGAAATTGTAAATACATTTAAACGTCTGAAGGGTAGATAAAACTCTTCCCATTTTAAAATCACAGGGGCGTAGGCTGCTTGAGGTTATATTTGAAGACAATGAGCAGTTTTTACATGTCCACCTAAGCAAGATTATATGATGCCATGTTAATACAAGAACACAATTTCACGTGGAAAAAAAAAAGCATGGCTTTAATAAGGGTGACGCGTTTAGATCCCGAAGCCAAGAAGCAAAGCGAGAGCTTTATGTACATGAGGCGTTGCTCTGTGTACAAACAAATAAGCTGTTTGTAAAACCGGAAGTTGCATCTCTCTCATCGCTTTTATATATTTATCTTTTTATCAAGTGAATTGTTCATGATCTTATCATCCCTTAGACCAAATTTGACCCAGATGTGCATGAGACGCCACCTCAAGGCACTGAGGCGTTTTCCATATAGCCTTGTGTGCCTGTGGCGCGCTTTTTAAAAGTTAAAACCAAAAAACGAGTAGAGAATATGTATGAAACCAACTACCTCCTTGGACTATAGCTGATGTGAATAAGCAGTCTCTCATCCCAATTAGAATCTCTTATCGGTGCTGCATCTGCAACCCCTTTAACAGTCTGCAGGTACAATTATGTCTGTGTGACTGTGTAAACGTATAAGAATCGCAATTCCTGACACAACCCAAACCATGAAACAACCCAACACGAAGATGTTCAGGTTTTGGGTTGGCCAGTCTAACGGGTTTAATAATGCGGGTTGTGTTTGGGTTGACCAGTCTAACTTCGTGTTCGGGGTGTACCAAAACTAAATGGGTCAACTCGTTTAACTTTAGAATTAAAAAACTAGAATAACATATAACTTATAAGTTTGACACATCCTGTTTGACCCGTTTAGATAAACAGGTTATATGGGTTGTGTTCATGTTGCATGGTTTTTAGTGTGTCTAGGTTTGGTTGTCTTTGACACGAATAAATGTATTGGTCATGTTTGGGTTCCTATGCAGTTATAGCGGTCCAAAATCAAATAGCAGTCAAGGTCCGCTATATGATATATAGGTTACAGCGGTGTTATAGCGGTAATTTTTATACCATGCATATTTTATGTACTTATATATATATATAATAAATATATATTGAAAAATATAAATAATAATATTAAAATTTATAGTAATATCATATTATCATGCAAAATATTAGTAATATCAAAATCCAAAACATGAACTGAAGTCCAGCGATTTAGAGATTTAGGTTTAATTTTGTTGAATGATGACTAGTCTTTTGGGTTGAGTTCTCTCGTTTGGTATGTAACATTGGTATCAGAGCCAGAACTCGGAGTGGTGGCCTAGAGAGAGCCAGCCGTGACCAACGTGGCCGTGACCAACGTGGCCGTGACCAACGAGGCTCGGAGTGGTGGCCCATGGAGTAGTGGCCTGGAAAGAGCCAGCCGTGACCAACGAGGATGTTGGCCCCTAAGGAGGGTCGATTGTTATGGACTAATACCATTGCAAGGTATGGGACTTGTCCCACATCGGTTGTATAGGCAACTAATGTGGGGTTTATATACCAAATGGGCTCTCTCACCCACCAGACTAGTCTTTTGGGTTGAGTTCTCTCGTTTGGTATGTAACAGATGAACTGATGAAGAACCAGCAAATGAAGACTTTTGGTCTCGATTTAGGTTTAATTTTGGTTTTGGGCCTTTACTTTTGGGTTTATTTATAAACAAAAAGTTGATTAATGTGGGGTTTACCTTACTTTTCAGCTGAAATAAGAATAACCGCTAATAGCAGTGCTACGACCGCTATACGGGTTCCAAAATAGCGGTCCAATAGCGGGATTTAGCACCGCTAATAACGGGACCGCTATAAGGGACCGCTATTTAGACCGCTATGGCTTCGTATGTCCGCTAAGCGCTATAGCACCGCTATAGCACGCTATTGACTGCATAGTTGGGTTCATTAATTACAACCGGCCAACCAGACATAATTGTCGGCTATTGTATGTATGTACATAAATACACATACAATACACACATACAGCACCTAGGCAACTGCAAAAGTAGCAAAGAAAAGGGTTTATGAATAAGATGAAACAGGGTAGAATGAAATGTAAACCTGGCAAAGCACTAAAGTTGAATTCTTGAACAAGCTTTCATTTACCGATATGTAAATGCCAACTACCTTCATACCGCCAACTAGCATTCTTGAAACCTGTTCACCATTCAAGAGGATACTCAGATTCAGATTACTAAATTTTCATATCAGAAACAGATATACATACATACACACATATATATATGAACGCGTTTAATACAGATGCAATTATAAATAGAGAACCGCAAGAATCGCATAATGCACTTGTACATAGAGCTTGACAAACATAATGAGTGTTAGAAAGACCGCGGAATACTAAGGCAGATGGGCACATACTTGTCTTATGCATCATAGTTGAAGCAAAATGTACAAGTAACTATGTGGTTCTCGTAACTTTTAACTTACGATTGGATTCCTCTACTTAAAATTGGTTAGGTATTAAATGACCTTATTTGTGTGTGTTGGAGGGGCGTTCCATACAATACCAATTTAAAGAACCGCAGACGCACATTTTAAGTAGAGAATCAAATGATCATAGTTTAAAAAGCGCAAGGCGCTAGTCAAGCGGTGGGGTACCAACTAGTGATTAATTAAATTTTAATAGATTAACCTGGATTAATCAGAACTAATAGGGATTAATCGGATAGAAATTTTATATGTAATTTGTCAAACTTATTAATCAGATAGGATTAATAAGTATTAATTTTCAAATACTTCAAAGATTTTGACCAACTACTGATTTTTGGTCCGACTAGGTGAAATTTAATTAGTGAACTACCCATTACCGATTAAGCGCCGATTAATCTCAATTTTTAAAACACTGCAAATGATAATCATATGTCTATTTTTTTTTTTTTTTTGTCAGGAAAGTTCATCACATATCTAGTGTGTGTGTGTGTATTATTTTTTTTTTTTTACAAAGCAATGGCAGGTAGTCGGGCAACAAGTTGTGCCGCCACCCCCTTTTGAATAGAAAAACCAATTCTACTAAATACAAAGTTTGAAACCTTTAGCGACGAAGAATTACTATTAACGACTTTTTGAACCCGATTCAAAAGTCGCACAGCGTCAGGAGCGAGACCACCAAAGGTATCAAACGCAAACGGGACAAACTTTGTATAGAGCGAAAAAAGAGAGACTGTTAGAAAACAGTATTATGTATCACATTCAAAGCATGCATAAGTATCACTACTCGAACATATTACTGATTCCGGAACAAACAATTAAAAAAATCTATAACCTGATTAAGCAACAGCAAACTTATAAACCCTGACCTGACGAGCATGTTCAGCAACCCAATCCTTATCAACCAACAAACTCGACAAAGAATTCGATTGCGATTTCGATTTCGATCCCCCTTTCTTCTTATTACTATCCTCTTTACCCTCAACAATCCAAGAAGCTGGTTCTCCGGCATCGTTTACCGGCGTCGGAACTAAATCGAACACAAATCCTCTATCCAAACTCGTACTTACCTTCCCGATTACTAACCCTACCTGTCAAAATCGCCACAAAATTAACAAATTGCGTGTAAATTGATGCATCTACAACAATATAAACCGTGAAGAAGTGATAGAAGGTTACCTGGCAGGAGAGAGAGGATTTACTGAGGCGGTCTTCGACGGATGTGAGCCGGATTTCTTCTCCGATCACCGTTTTCACCATTTTTGCAGTCCGATCGAACGAACGAACGAACAAAGTGAAACGGTTAACTGGACTCCTGAACAAATATGTTACAGGCCTTTGATATTGGGGCTTTTATGGGTTAGCCCAATAGAGTAAAAAATGGATCGGGTTATAAATTGATTTTAGTGGGAAAATATTCAAACATGTATTAAACTAGTTTTTGCCCCGTCCGCGTTGCGGGGCAATAAGCCCAATATTTCTCTCTCATAACATATATGTTTGTACAGAGGGCAAAATCGTAATTATATTTTGAATTGGAGGCGAAATCATAATTTTAAACTGAGAGCAAAATCATAATTTTGAGCTACGGTAAAAAAACATAATTTTATTTTGAACTGTGGGCAGAAACGTAATTTTGAGCTGAGGGCAGAATCGTAATTTTGAGCTAGAGGAAAAAACAACATTTTATTTTGAACCGAGAGCAAAAACGTAATTTTAAACGGAGGGCGAAACCGTAATTTTAAACTGGGAACAAAATTAGAAGTGAGTTTTTGAACCGAGGGCAAAAGCGTAATTTTAAGCTAGGGGGAAAGTATAATTTTATTTTAAGCTGGGGGCAAAAACGTAATTTTAAACAAAGGACGAAAGCGTAATTTTAAACTGGGAATAAAATTAAATTAAAAATGGGCTCGTCCAAAAAACATAATTTTATTTTGAACTGTGGGCAAAAACGTAATTTTAAACGGAGGGCGAAACTGTAATTTTAAACTGGGGATAAAATTAAAAGTGAGGTTTTGAGCTAGAGGAAAAAAAACATTTTATTTTGAATTGTGGGAAAAAACGTAATTTTAAACGAAGGGCGAAATCGTAATTTTAAACAGGGGACAAAATTAAAAGTGATGTTTTGAACCGAGGGCAAAAGCATAATTTTAAGATAGGGGCAAAATTATAATTTTATTTTGAGCTGGGGGCAAAAACGTAATTTTAAACAAAGGATGAAAACGTAATTTTAAACTGAGAATAAAATTAAATTAAAAATGGGCAAAAACTTAATTTTGAGCTGAGGGCGGAATCGTAATTTTGAGTTAGAGGAAAAAACAACATTTTATTTTGAACTGGGGGCAAAAACGTAAATTTAAACGAAGGGCGAAATCATTATTTTAAACTGGGGACAAAATTAAAAGTGAGGTTTTGAGCTAGAGGAAAAAACAAAATTTTATTTTGAACTGTGGGCAAAAATGTAATTTTAAACGGATGGCGAAAACGTAATTTTAAACTGGGGACAAAATTAAAAGTGAGATTTTGAACCGAGGGCAAAATTATAATTTTATTTCGAGCTGGGGAAAAACGTAATTTTAAACAAAGGATAAAAACGTAATTTTAAACTGAGAATAAAATTAAATTAAAAATGGGATGGTCCAATAGGGAAGTGCCAGGCAAGCTGCCTGGCACTATTCCCTCAAGTTGTTAAATGTATATGTAGTAAAATAAAATGATTTGGATCGGGTAATCGGTTAAACTTGTTAAAATCGGTTGTTCAAACTGAGTCGGGTTGAAGTCGGTTAAACCGGTTAAAATCGGTTGTTTGAATTGGGACGGGTCCAAACCACTTTCAGTGAATGAGATATTGAACTGATATACGAACTAGCGGTTTGTGAAGGGTTCAAATCGGTTTGGGGCAAACCGGTTTAGGAGGTGGTGACGGGTGGGTTATGTATTGGTTTGAATTCCCAAACAGGTTTTTGTACACCTCTACTTTATCCTCAATCTAAAATCTGTTTATTTTAATTTCATGTAATTAAATAAATTAAATTCGGTAAGTATGGTATATTAAGTATCTGGTTAGGTATTTATATGTGTAAAAGGTTTAGAGGGTATATATGAAATTCTTCTGAGAGTAAATTTCACTTTTTGTCCTTTATGTATTACCTAAATTTTGAAACGTGCCCTTTAAAAGTTTTAGTTTCAGTTTATGTCCTTAAATCACATGTTTTATATCACTTTAAGTCCTTTACACCAAACTGAGTTAAATAATTCAGTTAGGTTTATTTAATGCAAGGGTATTATTGATATTTCACCTTAGTTATTTTGTTTTTTAAAATAAATCAAAACAATTAAAGGTGTGACCCACTTTACAAAGTTTCAAGGCTTCATCTTTCCCACACCCCCATGTTTTTCGTCATCTTCTCCGGCGGGCTCTTCATTTCCGGCAACAATATATTAAAGGACAGCCCGTAACAACGAATGACTAAGTTGAAATCAATAAGTTGGGGAGTTGCAGCAATTGTTTAACACTCTAAACTACTTTTTCATCGGTTACTTTTTGACAGCATGAGTTCACCCGTTAATTTACAGGTCCACTGGTCCAGGCCCTTGCATCGGTTCTAACAACCTTCCTCTGATCAAATATTTTATTTCATTCAATTAAGATGTTGACAGACATATGTTAGTTTATATATCTTGATGTATGTGTGTGTGTGTGTAACAGCAGGGGCCTTCCTATAGCTTCTGTTGATCTTGTCTAATATCCTCACTGTGTAATGAACTATAGGGCCCCTTCTAGCTTTTGTAAACGTCATGTTAACAGTAATTTGTATCCAACTTATCGATTTCAACCGAGTCTTTCATTGTTACAGGCTGTCCTTTAATATATTGTTGCCGGAAATGAAGAGCCCACCGGAGAAGATGACCGGAAAACATGGGGTTGTGGGAAAGATGAAGCCTTAAAACTTTGTAAAGTGGGTCCTACCTTTAATTGTTTTGATTTATTTTTAAGAACAAAATAACTAAGGTGAAATACCAATAATACACTTGCATTAAATAAACCTAACTGAATTATTTAACTCAGTTTGGTGTAAAGAACTTAAAGTGATATAAAACATGTGATTTAAGGACATAAACTGAAACTAAAACTTTTAAAGGGCACGTTTCAAAATTTAGGTAATACATAAAGGACAAAAAGTGAAATTTAGTCTTCTTCTGATTATAAAGGTGCTAAATACATAATATGGATGGTTATGTGTAGGGGTGTACACAAACTGTCAGTTACCGTAATCTTCTCTAATTAAGTTTGAAATTCAAGAGTGAATCAATTGCCTGATGCGATGAATCGTAGCTGATTCAAAATTTGGTGTTGAACAATGCGAATCGGTAATTCTTGTTGTGATATGTGTTGATGCAATAAATAACAGACCAAAGGTAGTAGCTGGGTTGGTTAGGCAAAAGGGTTGAAGGGTTCAACTTTGCCTAACGCAGGTCGTGGGGTCCCCCCACGTTTGCAAGACGTGGAAGGAGGTTCACTAGATTAATTTTGTTATTTGCTAAAGATCCTCCTCTGAAGTATGTTCAGATTCGGATGTGTAAGCAAAAGGAATGTGTGTGTTGAATGTGAAAGCAAGTGACTCGCATGAAGCAAGTACTTGAGAGTAATGATCAGAGATTCTCCAAGAATCAGAGCTGATCGGAGTGTGTCCCTTAGTAAATGAAGGGTCTAATTTATAGGAGAAGACATCACTCGAAGAGGAATGAGTTTGACTAGTGAACATGCTTGCAGTGGAGGACTTACCATTTCGGGGGTTGAAGCCTTTTGACCCGCGGATAATAGAGTGTGCTCTGTGGACCTGCATTGCTTTTGCGGCTGGTGAGTTGGTGAAGCAATCCAGAGACATGACCTTTTACTGTTCTCGCATTGCTTTATCTCGACTCCCCAGGTTTTTAACCTTCGAACCATTTTGCCTTATGAGCATTTTCGTATTTAAGTAATTTATATTTGGTCTTGGGCTACCCCCGTCATCAGCCCCCCAAGTCAGAGGTTTTTGGGAAATGAGACTTCTGACTTTTATACGTGTATTTTACTGCCTAAAGGCTTCAAGGGTTCAAAGGTTGGAAGGTTGAAAACGGTTGAGGTTTTTGAATTTCGAAATTTGACAAGACAGTTGACATGACTTGTGGCAGTTTGTCAGGCGGCGGTTTTAATTCTATCACTTAATTATTACCTTTTATCTCATTTATTTACACATATTTTATCAGAAGAACATTACTTGCCCTCTTTTTCCTCAAGTTTTTCCCTTTATCAAATCAGGTTAGTTTCCTTTGCTTATTTTCTGTTTAATTTCTCATATCATGGGTGCTCGTAAGGATATGGCAAAGTCGTTTTCTCGAATGACTCAAGAGGAAGTCGATTTGTTTTGTATGGAATGGGGGATAGGGACGAAGTTTAAACTTGTTGCACCGGCTTGTGATAAGTCTATCGATCAATGTCCCCCTGGTTCGATTGCTTTGTATTGTCGACATTTTGAGTTTTCAAATCTTCGTCATCCGTTTTCAAACTTTGTTTTGAATATCTTGGAATATTATCGTATATCTTTTCGTCAAGTTCACCCCCTTGGAATGGCTAGGGTTTTACATTTTGAAATTTTGTGTCGGGCCTCCGGGTATGATCCCACTCTTTTATCATTCCGTCGTTTTTTTCCGATTGGCTAAGAATGGTGATTGGTTCACCTTCGAGACCACTCAAGTTGACACCTGCTTGATTTCGTCTATGGTTTCTACCCTTGGGGTCTGGAAGGACCGGTTTTTCTGGGTGTCGGAAGAAATTGTCCCTTTTAAACTTGTTTGGAGACACCCGGATGCTGTTTTGAATGAACCTGAGCCTTCTGCGTCTGATATAAATACTCGGTTTTTAGAAACCCTTAGAGAGTGTTCTTCAAGGCTTCGTCCCTTTCCCGAGCATTTGTTGGTGTTATTGGGTCTTAGTAAAGTGTGGGAAAAACATGATCGAGACCCGGTGCTCATGAGAGATGGGAAGGGTATGCATTTGTTCTTCTCGTGCTTTTGTGTTCCTATTTTTGTGTTTGCTTATGTGTTTTTTGTTTGTTTTGCAGTTATGTCTGCACTTGACTTTATCAAAAGTGATGATACCTCCGATGTTGCCTTTGATGATGTTGGTGCCACTCCGGGTGAGGTTGCGGTTGTTAGAGGTTCTGATTATAGGTTCGAGGGTTCTGGGTATGTAAATGTCCCAAATGTTAAAGGCTTTACCAAGACTACTGCTTCCAAGGTTTCCACTCGTCGTTCCCAACATTATCTGAAAGGTGTTGATTAGCCATCTGGTTCTGAGGCTGTTGATGTTAGTGATGATATTGAAGTATCAGCAGATCAGGCCATTGATGTTGGCAAGGGTAAGGAGAAGGAGTTAGTTGTTTCAAGCAAAAAGAAGAAGTTAATTAAGAAAGGTACCACTCCTGTCATTCAAGGTCCGTCAGTCAAAAACGTTGAGAGCTTCGAAGGTTCAGAGGGTCAAGAGGTTTATGTACCCAACTGGGGGGTTAAAGTTGGAGATAGTTTTAAAGATCCGGCTGTTTGTGCTGAAGCCTTAGCTCATTTTGCTCCTCCTGATGTTCGGGACGCCATTTCAGAGATGGAGGCTGATCATCTTATTTCTAGGATGATGCTCAGTTCCTGCAACCTTTCAGGCATGTTGGCTGAAGGTGTTACTCGGTTTGCCAAAGGCATGCAAGAATACGAGGAGGCTTCTAAGAAGAAGGAAAAGATGAAAGCTTCGATTACCTCCATGAAGAAGGAGATTGATAGTTTTTCTGAAAAGGAGCTGGCTTGGGCCAAGAAAGTGAGTGAGTTGACAAAGAGACACGAGATTGAGATGAGTGATCTCAAAAAGAGTTTTGAAGCTGACCGATTGAAGCTGAAATCTGATAGAGAGGCCTTGGTTGTTCAATAGAAGGCTTTTGATGAGGAAAAAGATGGCTTGAAGACTTTGGTTGCCCAAGCCACTGGGGATAATCAGTGGCTTATTGAGTAGGGTTTTCATCAGGTCGTTACCTATCTTCTTCACTCTAAAGAGTTTAATTCTGCTCTTGGTGAAGTTTACACTAAACTGCTCAATCTGGGAAAACATCAAGGTCTTATTGCGGATTATAAGCTTCACGAGTCTGGCTATCCTTTAGAAAAATATCCCTTGTACCGTCCCGAGGCTTCCGATATCTTCAAGAGTTCCGTTGAGCAAATGGAGAGGTTAACATACCCGTATGTGAGCCAGGTTGCTTCTTGCTATGGTAAGCCTCTCTCCGTCTTGCAGGAACTAAAGCCGGATGGTCTAAATGAAAAGGTATGTGTCGAAGTGCTGAGCTCTCTTTCAAGGAAACGTTCCTATTCGGGAGATAGCGAAGATACCTTTCTTGGAGAACCTGATGTTCCTAAGGATGCCAGCTTGGAGGCTTCAGCTGTTGGTGATGAGGGCCCAAAGGCTAAGAAGGTCAAGAAGACTAAGAAGGCTAAAGGTAACAGTTCTGGGGACTCTAAGCCTTCTACTGATGCATGATGTTCGTTGCTTTCTTAGCACTTTTTAAAACAATTTGTGGTTTGTAATCTTAACTTCAAACAATATTAGGTTTTGCAGGAACCCTTAAGGTTCCTGTTATGTGGTTGTGTTTTAGGCCTGTATGGCCGTTTGAACAATTTTTGAACTTACAAGTCACTAGGACTTGTTTTAACTTGTGTTTGGGTGGTTGAAAGTCTTTCAAGGCTTTCTTTGCTATGATACTATGTTTAACTATTTTCTTTGTGTTGTGTTTTTTAGACTTGTGCTTATTTTGTTAAGGCAGCTTGGTTGGCTTTAAGCCTTTAAGCTTTTTGGCGATCCTGTATGTAGGTTGAAGCCTTTAAGGTTTGTATATAGCTTGAAGCCTTCAAGGCTTCTTGGACTTGTGCCTTTGCTTGGTTTGTATCTTTGAGTTTTTATAACTTTTTGTTCAAGTCGTTGCATTGTTGTCACACCCCGATTTCCACGTGTCACCGGTGGGCCTGGTGGGGAGTATCGTGACGTGGTTGGCAACATAACAGTCAAACAACACAATATTTAATATGCACAGCGGAAGCAATTTAAAAGATATAATACAACCGAATTTAATATTGTAATATCAAATGTCACAATATTCGGAAGTTTATCCACAGACGGATCGGAAACAAAATGGAAACAATAGTTCAACAGACTTTAGGCATCTTAAGCTTGCGAGACTTCTAGTGATGCTAAGGAGAAATCCCAGCCAATTACGCTTAGTACCTGCATTTAATCTTTTTGGGAAAATACGTCAGTTTACACTGGTAAATACAATCAACTGGCTCATTTTAAAAATGATTGAAAATTTGGTTTGGATGCACGTGGCATAAACATTTTATTTAACTTGGGAGAATTATTTAAATATATAATCTTGTGAACGAATTACATGTTCCTTGTGCGTTCAGTAGCCCAGATCTTGTCCGGGTTAAAGATCAATAGACACACCACATTATTCTTTTGTGCACTGACGGGTGTACGCCTACACCCCACGCTTAAGTCGTGGCCATTTCGTAAAATGATGCCAAGGATATCCGGGACATGGTCATTAACCCCCCCAAAGGCTTTAAGTAACAAGACTGTTTAAACGAGCCGATCAAATTATTCAATTAACCACCCAACGATGGAAGATTTGATGCCCCATCAAGCGGTATTCTATATACCGTAACCCAAGCCCGTATAGGGAAAATAAGTTAAAAGTATTTACCTGAGCAAAGTATAAATCACAATAAGCAAATTGCAAGTAGCTTTTACTGGTCCTCCTAATCTGGAACGTAGGTTTATAATAACCTATTAGAATCCTAACGGGTCTTTAGTTAAGCTTAAGCTTAGACCGGTTAGTTTCAAAGACACGGTTCGTACGCACAATTAAGCGAAGACCGGATAGAATGTGATTTAGACCCGACAAGTTCAGAGACTTGTTTAATATGGGTAATTCATACACATTCTGAATTTTGAGATAAAACCGATAAGGTTTGACCCGTTTAGGCTAGTTTATGTAAACTAGTTACATAAACCAAACCGAACGTGTAATAAGCGTAACGGGTAATAATGAGAGCCATTTACAGGTTTCCTAAGTTAATATGCTCCAAATATGTTGTGACATCAGTAAGATATCATTTATTATGCCCGAAATGAATTTAAACACAAACTATGCCCCGTAGGGGTAGTTTGGTCATTTGTAAGGTGATAAAAGAGTTTAAGTATCTACCTGAGTTACAGGTCTGATGTAATCAGCAAAAGTACTTATTTACTCAAGTTATAACAGTAGGGTATTGTATATATGTGAAATTTATCAATTATAACCAAACTATGCACCGTAGGGGCATTTTGGTAATTTCACATAAGCCGAAAAGCTCCAAAACTGAAGTCTGAGTTTAAGGACTTTTGCTTACTGTTAAAATATTATAATTTGCCTCAAATATCAGTAGGTATCACCCTTTGTATGTTTAAAATAGTTTTAGTACATACTACGCGTTAAAAACGCTTAAAAAGGCGATTAGAAGCCGTTTCCGGGTTCTATATAGAAATCTGATATTTTTATTATTCCAGAGGGTTTAAAATAATTTATTTATCATTTAGAATCAGTGGCAAAAGGTTTGGAGTTGTTTAGATATGTAAAACTCATTTTATGGCCCGTAAGGGCAAAACCGACAATTACCGAATTAAGCCAACGACTATGAGTTATGCTCAGCCTAAAATTAATTAAAAATCTTCAAAAATCCCAAAATAATATATTACATCAGTGGGTATTAAGTTTGATACCAAAAAGTAGGCTTAACTAGGCTATACGCTAATTACGCTGTTTTATTAACATAAAGCTTTCGTTTTACGATATCGAGCATAACTCTTAATCTATACCTCAAACTGATGTCAAACTTTGCATACAAGTTTATATATCAGTAATTAAGGTTTCTACTCTTTTACATTTTCAAAAATCACATTTTAAGGTGAAAAGGGCATAATGGTCAACATATGAGCAATTAACGGAATCATGCGAATTAATTGGTTAACTAATGAACTGTCACACCCTGGCTTTGCGGAAGCGTGGTTAATTTTGGTGTGACTTCTTAATACCATAGCTTAACCATAACAAGCTAAATGAATTTAAAAACCATGCAAGTCATCCATTAAGTTTTGAAATCAGAATACAGTACCATTGTTTTAACCAACAACCATAACCTTGTTCAACGACATTACAACTTTATAACATAACATAAACGTGGTTTAAGGACTGTGTCTTGTCCAGGAAAGAGACACATCCCCTAAACCCTGATGACTCCATGACAAGTGCAGCGGAAAACGTTCCATACCGTGCCAGATCTGTTTAATTTCCTGAAATACATGTGAGTTGAAAAATCAACAATAATGTTGAGCGAGTTCATGTGCAAGTGAGTAAGTAAAACACTTGTAAGTATAAAAGTTTCCTGGTATGTAGCAGTGTAAGAGGACTTGTGATCACTAATGGTTTGCAAGGCCATTAGCATGTTGTGAAATGCAAGTAAGAAAGACACACCCTAGCCGATTTTGCGTTGGGTACCAAGTCACTCCGGGTCCGTTCTGTTAGTCCTCCGAGAGGCCTGTTCTGTTGGGCCGGGAGCTGGGCTCGCTACACCCAGATAGATCTACCGCTCGAGTCCCTCGGTGTTCTAACTACCCATTCACATGATCTAAACCTCCTTACGTTATTCATACCGTGTATAAAGTACTTGTAAACAAAGTAACATGTATTTCACCCCCGCAGTTAAGAAAACTGAAAACAGTTAGAGAAAAGGGGGACATGAACTCACAGTGAATGCGCGTCTCTACCAAGTGTCTCCAATACAGTAAGCTGTGCAACGACCTACAAGTGCTAATTCTATTAGACGGACGGCCGTGCTTTAGCTTTACAGTTTATGTCTTTGGGAAATAGTTAGACAACTATTTCGTGTTTATGTTCCGTATACACTTGGTAGTTATTCTTCTTCCCAAGGATGGGGGATACAATACATGTGCGTAAGTTACGTTTTATCAATCTTGTGGTAATGTAATTACCGGTGTAACTTATATGTTTGTGGAAGCGTTCGTAAAGTTTTGGAATCATTAACGCTTGTAAATATTATTTTCACTCTAAAATAATATTTATGTATCTTCACAAAATAATCATAAACAGTGTTGTGACAAAATATACTTATCACGTTAATCTTTGTGAAAATCCCACCTCCGGATATTTAGTAAAATATAGTGCTGGCGAAATTTATGTTTTGAAAATATGTCCAAAGATAGTTCTAACACTTGTTGTGTAAAAAGTCTAAGTGTTAGGTTTTTAGAAAATTTCGCCAGAGTTTCCTCTGTAACTGGAGGTGGCCACGCTTTCAAGCGTATCATTTTCTTTTAACAAATCAATTCAACAATCCTCTTTATTCAATCAAACAATTTCCGACACATCAAACTAGTCGACAAGTGTGTAAATCGCATAATCGCATGAACTTGCAGTTTTTTCCCGCATCTATAGTGTAAATCCCCTTTATATATGTAGATCTTTATATAAAGTAACTTCAATCTTGTAAAAACCTCGTGTTTAGAGAAATCCGACTTTACAACTTCTAGTGACAAGTGACAAATTTACTTCTTTGTCGGATCTCTTTGTTTCACAAGTGTTTACACACTTGTGGTTTATAAAACCATATTTATTAGTGTAAGATCCTTTCTTTAAAAATACATGGTTTCTTAAATGTGTGGTTCTTTGAAGATACCACTTGCGGATACGTAGATCCGCTAGTTTTAAACACCATTTTACCGGTTAAATCACTTTTACACAAGTAAAATATTTTCACACAAGTTCATGTATCTTGTGTGGTAGAGTTTCACCTTTAACCCTTGTATTTAGTCAAAAACGAGCTTATGTGAAGATACATGATCTTACAAAGTCGGGTTAAACGATGTTCCGAGCTACCACATCATAGATCGGGTCTCAATAATCACATATTTCAAGTCCTACGACTTTTACACAAGTTATATGCTATTATCCACCATTTTTGTGATTTTACTAGACTTTAATGCATCAAAACTTATGTTTTCAATATTTAACCAACAATATTCCTTTTAACCACTTTAAATACATTCAAGAACAAGTTTTAAACAATATACCTCTAGCTCGGGGCTAGGGAAGAATCGTGATGAAAAACGCGTGGATAAAAGCTAACGGTTGAGGTCCTTCGTGTTCCGCTTGCTCCGAGGCTCCTAATATGCGACTTGTGAAGTGTGTATGATGATGGAATGGCAAGAACATGAACCGAAAATATGATGGTGTGTGGGTTGGGGTTCGGCCGTGAGCCACAAAGGAAGAGAGAGTGGGTTTTTGTTGGTGAATATATGATGGTTAACTCATGTAGATTAGTGTTATATATAGGAAGATTAGGAGGGGTATTACCCATAGGTTTATATGTCACCAAGATAATAAGCATAACCAAATAAAATAATAAGTCTTGTACCATGTGTGTCCCCATGGTTTTGGGGCCGGTTCCATTAGGGGGATGGGTTTAGTTCGGTTTTAACTAGATTAGTTAGGGAGTGAGTTTAGGTTAAGAAGGTTAGTTTCATGTTTAACCTCGTTAGTTATATAAAGCGTGTTATGACGGGTGTTAGGGTAATCAGGGGCCCTAACTGGCTCAGAAAAATATAAATAGTGAAAATATTAATATTTTCATGTTCCGGGTATAGTCCGGTTGTTTGGTTGGATAGTAATCCGTTAAAGTCTTTTGTAACGCTTTAAAGTGTCGTTATTACATTTTTAGTGACACAATTTGTTTCCAACACTTTAGAAAGTGTCTAGTGTTATTTTCTCATGTTCTGGCACTTTATTAGTCAGCTAGAAGCTGGTTTAATTATTAAAGTGCTGTGTTTGGTACTTAAAGTACGTTTTTGGCACATCCGAATCAGTGTATCTTATCCCTAGAGACGCGGTACCATAACCCTTATATCCCTACACTCACTACCAGTGTAGTCAAAATATATGAGGCTCTTAACAGGCCTTAGAGGCAGTATCTGCCTGATGCTGGTTATATCAGCATGTTCACTGTGTATCCGTTTAGTGCTACTGTGCTTTTTGTGCATCAAGTTTGTCACTAGGGTTCAGTATGTAATTAATGTAGTGACAACAAATAAAGTATGATGCGAGTAAGTGCATGTATCAATATGCAGGTAGCAGTTTATCAGCTAGTTCAATCAAGCACAGTAATCAAGTAGTAATTAATCATTAATTAAGTTGTACGGATACCTGGTTTAGTGCGGGTTGTCACATGAACCATGGTGTATAATCACATAGGGTTATACTAGCATGTAACCTGGTCCAAATGAAGCTCTTAGGTATTTCTAAATCATACCAAAACGGGTCAGAACTGAAAGTCAAAGTATAAGTCAAACTATGCGACTTTCGGTTCCGAACCGGGTCTAAACAGGAAATTGTCGGGTTGAACATGTTTAGACATGTTTCTACATTCATTGCCAAGTTATATTAATGATCAAACAAGTTTTATGTGTTCTACATTGCTAATCATGCATAAATTGTAATTTAAACATTCTGTTGACTTTTTATTAGTAAGTTTGACCCGACATTTGACCTAGTTAGAGTGGGAATCAGGGGGAACCCTTTTGAGGGTTTATTACCCACATAATTACCAACTTATAACTACTTTTGATTCGAGATTTGACTGAGCCATTATTAATTAATCTCGAAGTCAAACCGTAATTACGACGGTTTGACTTTTAGCTAAATAACTAAGCTAAACTCAATAAAAGAAGGTTAAGCAAACTTACAAGAGTCCTAAGCTTGATTAGTGATCACTTGAGAGAAGACTTGAGCTCCAGAATGATCAGGAATGCAAGAATGAATGTGTGAAGAACTTGTTGCAACTTAGTGCTTTATATAGTGATTTAATCACCACAATTTGTTGACACACAAGTCTACACTTCACCACAACTGATCAACAAGTGTTCCTAGTGCTTAGGGGGTGCCTATGGGTCGCCCTTTATGTGGAAAATCAGATAAAATCGAGCAGAAAGCACTCAGTAGGCAAAAACCCAAAGAAATCAGAGCTGGGAGTCCCTCGCGTGGCGCGAGGGCTCCTCGCGTGGCGCGACGGCCGTCTGCAGAAAATCTGCATTTTAGATTTTTGCGATTTGATCCTTGGCTCTTCAAACTTCGTTTAGACACTTGTTTCTTGCATCTTGAACCCTCCAAATTTATTTATAAGGGCTTTAAAACATATACCCACTTTGTTAGGTCCCCGGTTAACCTTATTGTTACCCGAAAAGCCCTAACTTTCAACGTTTACGCTTTAACCCTTCGCACACGAATTTGATCATAACTTTCTCATACGATAACGAAACTTTACGAAATTTATATCATGCATTCTAGTGAGCATAATTAACAGTTACAAAGCTTCGGGTTTGTCAAAAGGTCACTCAGAGGTATAACTTAAACATGTTGACACTTTTAACCCCTGTAGTTTGAAATCTCTCACTTTTAGCTTCGCATGATCCATGATTTATTCGTTTGATGCTATAAACATCAAATAAGGTTAATGTACAATATATCTATTCACCGTTGACATTTAGAACTCGTATATTCACATACTTTCCATGATTGTCAACTTTAGTCCTTTAATAAGATTCTTTCACACGTTCAAACATATGACACGTGTCTACACATTATAGGACGTGAATTTTCGAGGTGTTACAATTGTTCCTCAAGTTATTTCTTTTTTCTTGTAGCTTTGTCTTTGTCAAGTTTGTGTTGTCTTTATGTTTTTATACCTTAAAGGGTTCAGTGCTGCAGTCACTTAGCCTTGGCATTTTTAACAAGAAGACGTAACACCTATCCTATTTATTTTCCTATTTTCATTTGATTTCATAAGCCTATTCGTAGATTGTTTTTCTAAGGCTTAAGGAACATTTGGTGTAGGCTGTTCAAACCCGTCTATGAGACAACTTTGTTTTTAATAACAAGTCTCATGGAGTTGTATTGATTTAGGAACTCACCCCTTATATAGGTTCATTCATCCCTTGAACCTATTGAGCGATGTGGCCTGGGAGCTCATCCCCTTACATGGCCCTTTCCATGGAGTTTTTTGCTAGGTTCTCAACCTGATCTTAGGATAGAAAGACAAATTTGATAAAACAACTTCATTCATTCCAAAGATACTTGTTTTTACAAAAGGTGTTCGTAGTGCTATTCTTGAAATACAACTCGTGAGATACAAACCAATCTTTCATGTTTAGACATGGAACCTTTTCAAGGTTTTTCCATTCCAATGCCTTGGAAGCCTCTTACCCTCTGAGTCTGCTAGCTTGTAAGATCCACCCTTATGTGCTTCAAGGATGGTATACGGGCCATCCCATTTTGGGCCAAGCTTTCCTTGATTCTCCTTTTTGCTAGCTTCATTGTTTCTAACGACCAGGTCTCGTTGCTTGAAGCGTTCGTTCTTGACTCTCTTGTTGTAGTAGGCTTCCATTCGTTGCTTGTACTTGGCTTCTTGAATTGCAGCTTGGTCTCGTGCTTCCTCTAGGAGTTGTAAGTTCAACATGGTCTCTTTTTGGTTTGTTTCGTGATCCATGTTGATGATTCGTTGTGTTACAACTCCTACTTCAGCGGGGATCACTGCTTCGGACCCAAATACCAAGCTATAGGGTGTTCTTTTATGGCTTTTTTTTCGGTCATTCTTATGGCCCATAGAACGCTAGGCAATTCTTCAAGCCAGTTGCTTTTGTACCTTCCCAATCTTGTTTTGATACCTTCCACTATGCTTCGATTTGTCCTTTCAACTTGACCATTTGATTGAGGGTAAGCCACTGAGCTGAAAACCTGATCAATTCTGTATTCTTTGCACCAAACGCTGAAAGGCTTCTCAGCAAATTGCTTCCCATGGTCAGTGACAAGTACTCCCGGCAATCCATAACGGCAAATGATGTTTTCCCAAACAAAGTCAATGACCTGTTTGCCTGTGATCTATATGAGTGGTTTAACCTCGGGCCACTTGGTGAAATAATCTATTGCTACCAACAAGAACTTCACCCCACCTTTGCTTGGGGGAAACGGACCGAAAATGTCCATTCCCCATCTATAGAATGGCCATGCTGAGGTTATTGGGACCAGATCATGCTTGGGACTTTTGGGGATTGGTGCATGAATCTGGCAGGTATCACATTTCCTTAATTTATCAACGGTATCCCGGTGCATTGAGGGCCAAAAATACCCAAGGTTCATAAGTTTTGCAACCACCGACCTAGCTCCAAAATGAGCTCCGCATATACCTTCGTGAATTTCTTTGATCAAATACTGACTCTGTTCGGGACCCATACATCTTAGCAAGGGAGCAAGATAACCCTTTTTGTAAAGGGTTTCACCTTGTAGTACATATTGCCTTGCCTTGATCTTAACCCTTTCAGCTTCTATTTGATCACTTGGCAATTCACCGTTTTTAAGGAATTTCTTGATTGGAGTCATCCAATTTGGATCTTCCTCGGTGACTACGTCTTGAACTTCCAACTCATCGATTGATGGAGCCTTTAATACTTCTACCAACACCTTCTTGGTAAGGTGGGCAAAAGTGAGAGATGCAAGCTTACTCAAGGCATCCACTTTTTTGTTTTGGGATCTGAGAATTTGTTTGATGTTGCATGTTTGGAAGGTATTCATCAGCTCCTTGGATTTTTCTTTGTATCTTTTCATGTTGGGCTCCTTTGCAACGTAGCTATCATTCACTTGGCTCGAGACCAGCAACGAATCTGTGAACACTTCAAGCTTTTGGACCTTCATTTCTTTAGCCAGTCTTAAGTCGGCGATCAGTGCCTCGTATCCAGCCTCGTTGTTGGTGGTCTGAAAATCAAAACGGAGAGCATACGTGAATTCCAACCCTTCTGGGTTGATCAAAATGAGCCCAGCCCCTGACCCTTCAACGCTTGAAGCCCCATCGGTAAAAAGCTTCCAGGCTTCAAGGTCTGAGGGTTCAGCGGTGGCGGTGTTCACTTCAGTGACTGTTTGCTTTGGGACTTCTACAATGAAATCAGCCAAGACTTGGGCTTTGATAGCTTTTCTTGGGACGTAGGTGATGTTATGCTCACCTAGTTCCACTGCCCATTTGGCTAATCGTCCCGAGTTTTCTGGTTTTTCAAGCACACTCTTAATAGGTTGGTCGGTGACCACTTGTATAGGGTGTGCTTGAAAATACCTTCGAAGCCTTCTAGCTGTTTGAATTAGGGCTAGGGCAAGTTTTTCAAGAGGAGGATATTTGGTTTCAGCCAGTTTTAGGGGTTTTCTGAAGAAATAAACAGGTACCTGAACCTTGTCTCGCTCAATGGTGAGGACCGCGCTTATGGCCTCCTCAGCAACTGAAAGGTACACCGAGATTAACTCTCCCGTTTCTGGAGCTACAATGTCAGGTAAGGAAGCGAGATGTTGTTTCATCTGGTTGAAGGCTTCTTCAGCTTCCTCAGTCCATTTGAAGTCCTTCTTATCAGAGCAGCTTTTGAGCGTTTTGTAAAAGGGTAAAGACCTTTCAGCCAACTTGGAGGTAAAACGCTTCAAGGCTGCAAGCTTCCCATTTAAGCTCTCAACCTCTTTGTTGCTTCTTGGTGGTTTGGTTTCCAGAACAGCTTTCACCTTATTCGGATTGGCTTTAATGCTTTGTTTTCCCATAATGTGCCCAAGGAATTTACCTTCCTCAAACCCAAAAGTGCATTTCTCTGGGTTAAGTTTCATATTGACCTTCCTTAGGTTCTTGAAGATTTCTCGGATGTCATCGAGCATTTGATACTCCGTCTTGCTTTTAATCACCAAGTCGTCGACATATGCCTCCATGTTTTTACCAATTTGACTTGCAAAGGCCTTGTCAACTAGGCGTTGATAGGTTGCTCCAGCGTTCTTGAGGCCAAAAGGCATCTTTTGGTAACAGAAGATCCCTTTGTCCATATGAAAGGCTGTCTTTTCTTCATCCTCTTCCTTCATGAGGATTTGATGGTAACCTTTGTAGGCATCGAGAAAGCATTTGAACTGGTAACCCGTAAGGGAGTCGACATTGAGATCAATTTCTGGTAACGGGTAGCAATCTTTAGGACAAGCCTTGTTAAGATCATTGAAATCTATGCACATTCTCCACGAATTGTCTTGCTTTCGGACCGTCACCGGGTTTGCAACCCAGGATTGATACTTGACCTCGCGGAGAATGCCGGCTGACACAAGCTTTTCAACCTCTTGGCATGCAGCCAAGCTTCTTTCGGGTGCTAGACTTCGTTTCTTCTGGACGACGGGCTTGACATTGGGTGGTATCTTCAATTCATGTTCAGCGATGCTCCGTGGGACGCCTGTCATATCTTCCGGGCACCAAGCAAAAACATCACTGTAATGTGTTAACAGTTTTTCAAGATACGAGATGGTCTCTTGTGAAAGGCTTGGATTGAACCTTATCCTCTGCTCAGGGTACTTGGGATTTATCATTAGCCTTTGTTTGTCTCTTCACTTTTGGAACTTTCACCTTCAATCATGTAGGCCTCCTGAGAAGTTTGAAGGGTTGCTATTCCCCTCTCGGTGGGAAATTTGACAGTGCCATGGCCAACGGACACAACCATATAAAATGAACACTGTCCCGGCCTTCAGATGATCACGTCGTAGCTTGAAGGTATATTGATAACCACGAAAGTGAGTGGCTGGACTCTCTCCTTCTGACCTTCGCTGAAACGAACATCAAGTGTCAGTTGCCCTAAAGGCTTGAGGGGTATATCGGCGATACCTTTTATGGAGGTTCCGGAGGGTTGAAGCCTTGAACGTTCTTCATTGCTTAGACGGTTAAAGAACTTCTCAAACATGATTTCGGTAGCAGCACCAGTGTCTATGTAGGCTTTACTTATTTGCAATGTTCCCACAGTTGCCTCAACCACAAGAGGGCTTGAAAGAGGGTCCTTCTCAGTTGGGGGGAAACAAACACACTGAAGCGCCCAAGCTTCCAACCGCTGCCTTTTGTGTGGAACCCTTCCATCGGAATCTACCATATTGACTTCCTTGCCTTTTCCTTCAGCCATTTTGCCCCTTACTCCCTTTACCAAGTGAGCAAGTTCCCCGGACTTGACGGCTTCTTCGATCCTCTTTTAAGTTGGAAGCAATCATTGGTATGGTGTCCCTTTTCTTCATGAAATTCACAGTATTGTGTGGAATTTTCATTCTTTCTGCTTTTGGGGAGAGGCTTAGGAGGCCGAAAGTTCTTCTTGACTTCTTCCGTTGCAAGGATTTCTTGAGGAGTCTTTGTGAGGGGTGTGAAACTTATGCCTTTCTCCCTGGTGGAAGGGTTTCGACCTTCAAGCCTTCGATGGTCTGAACCCTTTTGGCGTCTGTTATAGGAGTTAAAGTCCCCTCTTTTTCTGGCTGGGCTGTTGCTTCACCAACTGGATCCTCTTTTTCTTTGCTCTTTTATATCTACTGCCTCCTCTCCCCGGATATGGGCTTCAGCTCTTTCGAGAGCTTCTTCCAAGGTCTTAGGCAAGGATTTGTTGAAATCTCTTGTAAGATATTTTGAGGTGAAAGCATTCATAAAACCAGCCACCCACATTTTTTCGTCTGCCCCTACATATGTTAGACCTTCCTTCTTGTATCGTTCGATAAACTCTCAAAGACTTTCATCATCTCTTTGTTTTATCTGAAAGATCACTGTTGCATCTTTGACATATCGCCTTTGTTGGGAGAAATTGGCCAGGAATCCCTTGCTGAGGTCGTCGAAGCTTCAAATGCTTCGAGCAGGTAAATCATTGAACCAAATTCTGGCTGATCCGACAAGAGTTTGCATGAACATTAGACAACATTCAACGTTTGACCATTTCTCAATCCTTGCTGCACCAGTGAAGATCTGAAGATGATCCTCAGGATCTTCAGTCCTATCATATGTTTTGATGTGGGATGGCATCTTGATCTTCGTTTGAAAATCATAATCGACTATTTGCTGTGAAAAGCATGAGAGGTTACTCGGCTTGTAAGGTTTGGCCAAATCTTCTTTAGCCCTTGCACTCGTGTTGTTGCCACTGTTGTTGTTCCCCTGAGTGGCCAGCACCTGATTAATAAAGTGCTGCCACGGGAAGCTGGCCATTATCTGGGCCATCATCTGGGGCATAGGGTTGAAGCCTTTAAGGCTTTCGGGTGCAACTGGGCAACTAACTCCAAAGGGGGTGCTCATAACAGCACTTCGTGCCAAGGGGAGCACGGACAAAGCTTATTCCCATGAAGTTGTTGTAGAAGCTGGAAGGCTTGTCACTGGGGATTGTAGGAGCTGGTCTAAGGTCAGCTCATGGCCCAGAGGAGCACTATTCGTCGCTGGTTGGGACGAGGAGATAGAATATGTTGTAGGATCCGGCCTTGCGGACAGATACATGTTAGGGTTTGGAGGATTACTGGGACCAGCCTCATCCCTTGATGCAAAAGGAGGGATATGAGGCCCAGGAGATAGTGTTGGTTCTGGCTCATCATAGTCTAAATGAATCCTTACTCACTTGTCCCTTTCCCTACTCACATATTGGTTGAGAAGAGACCTCAACTCAAGAAAATTGTTGGCAACCCCTTCAGGGGTAAGTTCAACACGTGGTGGGGTGCCAGAGACACCAACATTAGGGGAAGGGACTCCGGATCTGGACGGAGTTGGAATGTTGAAGGTGAGAAACTCGGGAGTGCTCCCCGAAGTTGAGAAAGAAGTTGGTATAGCTACATGAGCTTGGCTAGTACTTGGGGTAGAGGTGTTCGGAACCTGATTTACTTCTCCCGGGGATCCACTTTCTGACATGGTAGTTTCAAGAGAAAGGAGCTACACTACTAGGTCTTTTGAGGAAGAATAGTGGCGTAGCCCCACGGTGGGCGCCAACTTGTTGATGCAACAAATAACAGACCAAAGGTAGTAGCTGGGTTGGTTAGGCAAAAGTGTTGAAGGGTTCAACTTTGCCTAACGCAGGTCGTGGGGTCCCCCCACGTTTGCAAGACGTGGAAGGAGGTTCACTAGATTAATTTTGTTGTTTGCTAAAGATCCTCCTCTGAAGTATGTTCAGATTCGGATGTGTAAGCAAAAGGAATGTGCGTGTTGAATGTGAAAGCAAGTGACTCGCATGAATCAAGTACTTGAGAGTAATGATCAGAGATTCTCCAAGAATCAGAGCTGATCGGTGTGTGTCCCTTAGTAAATGAAGTGTCTAATTTATAGGAGAAGACATCACTCGAAGAGGAATGAGTTTGACTAGTGAACATGCTTGCAGTGGAGGACTTACCCTTTCGGGGGTTGAAGCCTTTTGACCCACAGATAATAGAGTGTGCTCTGTGGACCTGCATTGCTTTTGCGGCTGGTGAGTTGGTGAAGCAATCCAGAGACATGACCATTTACTGTTCTCGCATTGCTTTATCTCGACTCCCCAGGTTTTTAACCTTCGAACCATTTTGCCTTATCAGCATTTTCGTATTTAAGTCATTTATACGAGTATATTAAAACACAAGCTACACAATGGATAGTTGTTACTGGTAAGTTTCCAAGAGCTATTTAGTAGGATTCGTGTTATGTTGCTTGATTTTCGAGTTTTTCGGAGTTTTAGGATGAACACCCATGGTGGAAAGCTGAAGAACTGAAATTTCAGTGTTTGAGGAAGTTTTTGCATCACTATTTTGCATAAAGTGTAGTTTCGGCATTTACAATTTCTGATTTTATTTTATTTTTTATTTTTTTATTCTATTTATTATTCGGACTATTTTCCGACCACTATTTTTGTTTTATTGTTTTCACTAGGTTAGAACCCGCGTGTACACGCGGTTTAACAAATAAAAACACTTTGAATTTGTTCAGATTTAATCAAAATTAATTTAAATTAAAATAAATTCAGTGTAAATAAAAAAAAACTTAATAACACATAGTATAGGTAAAAAATACAACAAATATTTCAAATTTCACTAAAATTTTGGTTGTACACCAAATTTGTTGTTGAGTAATTGACCGTTAGTATGACTTGCAACTAATGACATGACTGAAGCACAAATATCGACCGTGAGCGAAGCAAAAGCATCTTTGAATACACAAATATGAGATTTCACTAAGAACTTGAGGTTAACAATAACAGAAACACCATCTTCATACATCTCAGCTTTAAAATATAATAAAGCTAAAATGTATTAAAAAATAAAACCTAAACAAACACAGTAGTGTTGAGTTTTCCCCTAGTACAACTTCAATTTTGCTTTCACTCTTACTCTTTGGAGTCTAGTGTTGAGTTTTCCCCTAGTACAGCTTCAATTTTGCTTTCACTCTTACTCTTTGGAGTCTGTTCACAAATTATTGTAACAACATAACAATGAAGCTGGTAATTTGTATAAACAACTATAAAAAATGAGATAGTATTTGCCCGAGTATATGGTCTCTGCTATTTCTAATTGCTTGTACATCTGAAAACACACGCATTTTAAAGGAAAATATACCTACAATCGGCTGGAATCACATATTCTGCACATGTTCCAACATCACCGATAGTTTCATACGGTTCCATGTTAATTCAGATTGGGATTGAGGATTATTCACATCTCTACTTTCGAGTGCTTGTTTAATCATCTTTATACCAACATTAAGAACTGGATGAAATGACGGACCTAAATCTCTCCCACTAATAGTATCAAGCAAAACTCTACCCTGGTAACCATTAAAAAATGATTAATTTATATAGTTTGCTAAAGAAACTCAGTATTAACACCTTAATAATAGACTAACATAGTACTTTCACGGCTCCAAGTCTCCAACATCAATTCTTTCCCCCCTGGTACAATTACTAAATGAATAAAAATAATACCACACAAAAAGCAATATTAACACTTGGTGTCTCACCTGGTACACTAACTAAACGAATAAATAATACCACATAAAACCCTCCAAATCATCTTATTCAGTTGCCCAGATTTTTATATGGTTTATAGATACAAACAGAATACCTCGCCACCAGATTATCTATTGAACTTCTGGAATTCATATAAATTTGCTTTAAGAATTTCAGATACGATTAACAAATGGTCCTGAAATACATGAAGATAAAAATATATTAAAGCAAGAATCATACCAAACAATGATGAAACAATATAAGCCAGTAGCAACAATATGTTCACTTACTCTGAGAAGATGGTATCGATCACCAGGATCGTGCTTGTTGACAAATTTCAGAAACTTTATTTCATATCGGCTTTGGTAAAAAAAAAGTCTTTATTATTTTCAATAGTTTTCACACACAAATCCCTGCCGGAAATCAGAAATAAGATAGCATACTTGAATAGCTTTCCTAAATGCAGCAGATCCAAAATACTTTGGATACATGATTACAACCAGCAATTACCATATTGAAAACTGTTTGTTCAATTAGGAAACCCGTGCAAATCGCCTCACGGCATCTGCAGTTCCATGGACTAAATAATTCCAGTTTCACCATATGTTCGAGTAGCAGTGAAAACCTACAACAATCACAAAATTCTATAAAACTCTTAGAATGTACAATCATTTATGTTGGCATCAAGTACACAGGACCTACAATCACATTCTTACCCCTGATATTTGAAAATTCTTGGAACATACCTCCCCAAAAGTTCACACCGATGCCAAAATAAGATTTGAATCATTAATAAACATTTAACAAAAAAGTGACCAATAAACTCTTTGAATAAAAAAAAGAAGAGAAGTACCTGAAGAGAGGCCGATATTAAGCAACATATTTAGACTTGTAAAAAATATACTTTAAACTCTTCTTTTTGCTTTTCCTTTACTTTAAACAATCTAATTGTGGTTCCTGTAGGAACATAAGCGCCATATTTAGACTTGTAAAAAATATACTTATTTTTTACACACAGAATAAAGTACTGCACCGACACCAAAGAAAACTCAAAATCAGACTACAAGAGTTAAGCCATATATAGATATATTTACCATTAGTCTAACGGAAACTGTTTCCATAGAAACTGGAATGATTTCTTCTTAAAAGTGAACATAGTATCAAAATCAAAAAACTGATAGAATTAGTGTTTGAAACAAAACAAAAAATTAAGTATAACTCAAAAAGCTAACAACATTGTAATTCACATAATATTGAATACCTGTATCAATTCCATCTATGTTTGGAGAGCCAAGTGGAGGCAATATGATGACATGCCTAATAACATGATTGTTTTCATATAAATACATAAAAGTTAAAGATTGTGTTATTAGTACGGCTGACATATTTAACCGAAACCCGACCCAAAATCGAAGTCAACCAAACCAAACTTGGAAGAAACCCAATGAACCTATAATGAAATAACCTTAAACTTGAACCCAAAATAATTTATATGGGTATGTTAAAAACTTTTCAAGATCACTGTCAACTATGGATGATGTTCAACTTATTATCACAATGCAAGAATGAAAATTGTTTTTTTTAATATAAAAAGGATCTAGATAATTATGCAAAGCCGTAAATCCTTCATAATTGTAAACCATGTGAGCACAAACTATAATCTAAACATAAATCCTTACTCTAAAACAACTCCACCGTTGCCTCAAACTAAAGGAAAATTAATAATAATTTCAATTAAACTACTCTTCTGATTCCTTAATTAAGTTATAATATATGAAGAAAAAAATCTGGATATTTAATAATCCTGAGATGGCTTATTATCATATAATGGTGTAAGACGGATCTTGCGAAACTTGTTATCTCCCTGCTGCAGAACAAAACAAATTAAACTCATCAACGACTTTGTTTATAAGACATATCCCTAAATCGATCAACATATATTTTTTATTGATGATTAAATTCTTACATTCCATAGGCCTTCGGCTTCCTCGCCCTCATCCTTTGTTCAACATTTGATCACACCACAAATCATGATTAGTTTGAAATTAATCAATTACATAGAAAACAACAACACGCATATATGAATACAGAAAGATGTAGTGTGTATGCAATTAAATATCACTGAATTGATGATTTTCATACCGTGATCCATTTGCAAAATAGAATCAACCACGAACCCTAGAAACCAAAATTGAAGTTGCAGTGTTTACTAACCTCAAATTAAATGCATAAAATAGCATTAATGGCGAAAGAGAATACCTGTATATGCGAATTTAACATATGATGATCTCGTTTTATTGCTATAGAAAACGATCTCGTTCCATCTAGAAAGCCATTAGATACTATTTTATCATCACATGAAACGTACAACGAATCTCGTTCCAGATCTGGGTCGACGAATAACAGAGGGGAAGCAAATTAGGGTTTTGAAAGGAAGATGTTACATGTTTCGGTTCAGAATCGTCTCGTCTCTTCTCGCTCTCTTTCTCTGGGTTTTGGAGTTTCTTTGATAGGGGAAATAGTGGGATATGAATTTGAAGTTTGAATGGGATATGAATTTGAAATCGATGGGATTCAAAATTTGAATCTTTTGGAAGCCAATTGACCGCTAATTTTGTCGCCCAGCTTCTTCTCTCTCTGCGCATATAAAAGAAATCGGGAGAAGATGAGCAGAAGATGACATGTGGGAAGGAGAAAGGAGGGGGCAGGATATGAGGACACGTGGCCTACTCAACTTTTCCTTTATTATATAGGAAGATTTAAATTTTATGTTAGAATTTTATCGGAACCTCCTTCAAATTTTCCAACTGTTGTGATGTTCGTCGATATACTTTTGGAAAATATTTGCTTAAATCATATAATATCTCTTTTACTATTTTCTTAATAATTATTTTCCGTTTTTTAAACATATATTATCAATTCATTTGATACTTTTTTAACAATTTAGGTTTATAGTTTTTTAAAAAAAACTTAAGTACGTAGTTGTGCTTGATTTTTCACTGACATTCCGTTATAAGTTTTGATAAAAACGAAGTTGTACGATGATAAACTAAATTGTTTTAATGGTTTTGTTTTCTAAACAACATGTTTTATTTTTAAATCACGTATGTTTTACATTATCCTTTGCTCGGTTTCGCCGCAACGCGCGACGTAAAAAAACTAGTAAATAAACATATCCCATGTTTAAAATTTAGCTTAGGCTTCTTATTTAAAATTATAATCATAATCACGGATTGTTTTGACGTATGTTTAATACTAATTATATGATTTTGAATCATAAAAGTCAAACAACATATGGACTAAAACGTGTTCGAAGTTCTAGTGTTTGTACGTGTTAGTTGTTAAATTAATAATAATAATAATAATAATAATAATAATAATAATAATAATAATCATTAGTTGCCTTGTTTGATAAATTCCGATAATTCAAACTTTAAATAACGGGTGTGTAGATTCAAACTTTAATTAGCGGAAGTGTCTACACGTACACCCTCTCATGTCACATCATTTAAAGCGGTTAAAACCGGTTGTTTAAACTGGGTAGGGTTGAAATCGATTAAACTAGTTAAAACCGGTTGTTCAAACCAGGTCAGGTCCAAACCGGTTTCGGTGAACCATATATCAAACTACTAGCGGTTTGGGTCAGGTTCAAATTGTAACATTCGCCATAAAACGGGTCCTAAAGCCTGAATCGTTTGTAAGCGGGAACCTTTCGCGAATTAATCATTTATTTATCCATTTATATATTTCTTTTAATTTCATATGTAAATTTAATCTACTTATTGTTTAAAAGTTATAAAAATAGATTAAGGAAACTAAGTTAAATATTGTTAACCAAGTTATGTGTTAGGATCTGAGTTTGATCCTTGTAAACATATACTGCTAAAAACAATATAATTCACAAGTAGATACATATTATCAACAACTGTTTTTCATTGATTTAAATGATTCAAAAGTTTTACAGTAATGATTCTACAATCTCCCCCTTAGCCTGATCACTGACAAGAACTATTCGTACAAAAGAGAATGTGTGAAGTGATAAAATAGATCTCTAACATGTGAGATCTACTTATACTAAGTACTAAAGCTCTGTTCGTGATAGGCTGACCTCACCCTTATAGTGACATCTAACATTCCTAACAGAAAAGATTCCACAGATGTTGCAAACATCTTTGCAAATCCTAACATCTATTCTAACTAGCCTAAACACTGATAAAACAAATACTGTTACATTAAGAAACCATTGTTAGAGCTATCCTCTGTTGTCTTGATTCCAAACATCTATTTGGCTAGACAGATGTTTGGTCTTCTTCATCAAATCTTAGGCTTCAACAGATGTTGTCTCTTCTTGAACAGCGGTTCCAAGGCTTGATCAGATGTTTGCTTTGTCTTTAACAGATGTTCTGATTAGGTGTTCAAGATTCACTATCTTTGGGGAGAGAATTGTTTCATCAACTGTTTATTTCTTGATACTTGAGTCATGTTTTGGCTTTTGGATATCATCTGTTCTTTTGTAGGTCTAACAATCTCCCCTAGAACAGATAATGTCAAAACAGATGTTTATTTAATCAACTTTTATTTCTCATCAACTGTTCTCTTATTTGACCTTTGAATTGTAATTCAAAGTCAAGAGAAACAATGTCTTCTAGGTCCCTCACCAGTGGTAGACTAATAAAGTCTTGCAGATCTTCAATTTTTAGCCCAAAGCACTTTTCATCAAAATCTTCTCCATCTCCCCACTAGCCTTGAGCAAGGTCAATTCATGGGTATCTTTATTTGACTTCCATTTTAGAATTTTAAGGCTAGGAGGATTTGTTGGGACCAGAGTTATTGCTGATGAGTTTGGAGAGACTGGTCTTCCCATGATAGCATCAACTAGTTCCTGTTTCCTGGTTTCCTTCTTCTTTTCAAATTTTCTTCTTAGAAAATTCTTTGCAACTCTTGATATGTCTTTGTAACACCTCGTAAAACCGTGTCCAATAATGTGTTGACACGTGTCCCTAATCCTAATTATGTCAAACGTTGACTAGGAGGGACTATTATTGCCAAACGATGAAAACTTCGAATGTGGAGGGACTAAAAGTGTCACCATGCATATTCTATGCCTCTGAATGACCTTTTACTGTATTCGTATTCTTTGACGAGCCACATGTTGGACATACGAAACCGTTTGTGATTTAAATCAAAAGTTTGTGCATCGAAGGGTTAAAAGTGCAACATGTTAATTCTTACCTCTGATTGACCTTTTAACGAACCGAGAGGTTCATGTTGTTCGATCATACTCTTGGGAACGCCTAATATTGGCCGCTTAAGGCTTTTGTGCCGTTAAATGATAATACGCAAAGTTTGCGAGTTAAAGGGGTTAAAAGCGTCAACATGTGAATTTTCACCTCTGAGTGATCTTTTAACGAACCCGGAATTTAACGATGTTTGTTATACTTCCAAGAATACCTAAAACCTAACTTGCAGGGCCAAAAGTGCTAAAAATGAAAGTTATAATAGGTTTAAAGGTACAGGGACTGATTTTGCTGATGTGCGTTAGGTGTATATATAGGTTTAAGTATATTTTAAGCCCTTTTACACTTTCTTTAGCCAAGTTTTAAATTTATAAAACACGATATTTACTAACACTAAATACACATATGGGCAAGTGCACCCATCGTGAGCGTAGTATAGTGTTGGTAAGATACCGAGGTCGTCCAAGGACACAAGAGCTTTTAGTACCAGTTTATCCTCAACGTCTAATCAAATCAAAAAGTTTAGAAAAAGGTTTTAAACTAAGAAAAATAAAAACTAACTAAAATGCTGAAAATAAGAATAAAACAGATAGACAAGATGAATCACTTGGCTCCGACTCGTGTTTAGTGTAACCTTTGATTATTTCCACACTTTTGCACTTTTTAAGAGATTATCTTAGTTATTGTAGTAGGCCCCTCTTTTGAAGGCGACGTTACCCTCAACCCAGTAGTTTGAGTCAGCAAGGATACAATCCTAAAGAGTCAGATTATTTAAAGATAATTAATTAAGTTATTAATGCATATTATGGTATGCCCCTCTTTTGAAGGTGACGTTACCCTCGGCTAAGTAGTCTGAGTCAGCAGGGATACAGTCCTACGTAGCCGGATTAAAGTATTAATAGTAGCTTACATATGAGGGGATCAAAGAGTTTGGACCCCCGCCATCCAACACCGTTAAGTATTGAATGAGGTCCTACTAAATTTGACCCAAGTCCTTGCATGATCTATACACTGAACAAGGCAAGACTTTTACCAAACCGTTCCCTTAACCCCTGACCAGGTAGCCAACATACCTCCATATAGACCGTTGATGCGTGTGAAGTGTTATATATATTAGGTGTATATTTTAAGCCCTTTTTAACACTTATTTTAGCCAAGTTTTAAATTTATAAAACACGATATTTCACTAACACTAAACACACATATGGGCAAGTGCACCCATCGTTGAGTGTAGTATAGCGTTGGTAAGATACCGAGGTCGTCCAAGGACACAAGAGCTTTTAGTACCGGTTTATCCTCAACGTCTAATCAAAATAAAAGTTTAGAAAAATGTTTAAAACTAGGAAAAATAAAAACTAACTAAAATGCTGAAAATAAAAATAAAAGAAAAACAGATAGACAAGATGAATCACTTGGTTCCGACTCGTATCTAGTATAACCTTTGATTATTTCCGCACTTTTGCACATAATTAAGAGATTATCTTAGTTATTGTAGTAGGCCCCTCTTTTGAAGGTGACGTTACCCTCACCCCAGTAGTTTGAGTCAGCAAGGATACAATCCTAAAAGGGTGGATTATTGGAAGATAATGAATTAAGTTATTAATGCAGTATTGTGGTAGGCCCCGCTTTTGGCGGTGACGTTACCCTCGGCTAAGTAGTCTGAGTCAGCAGGGATACAGTCCTAAGTAGCCGGGTTATAGGATTAATAGTAGTTAACTTATGAGGGGATCAAAGAGTTTGGACCCCCGCCATCCAATACCGTGAAGCATTGAAGGAGGTCCTACTAAATTTGACCCAGGTCCATTGCAGGACCTCTAAACGCTGAACAATGGCAAGACCTTTACCAAACCGTTCCCTTAACCCCCGACCAGGTAGCCAACATACCTCCATATAGACCGTGGAGATATGAATGGTGAAAATCCTTTATTTTATATAGACAGTAAAATAATGCCAAGACACCACGGACAAACGATAAGGAAAGATCACCTTCAACATAAGTAACTAGTTATTAAAGTCATTAATACAAAACCAAATAAAAAGTGCAAAAGATTAGAAATAAAAAGTATTAAACTAGACACTTTGTCTTCACCAAGTGATGTAAGAGACTTAGGCAAACATGGCCTTGATTGTCAAGAACTCTTACGATCAATCTTGGATCCCGAGACGACTCACACACTCTACGATGGACAATGGATGATGGTGGTGGATGATGGTGTTGTGATGGTGGTGGGTGGTGGATGAAGTGTGAGAGAGGTGGTGTGCCAAGGGATGAGATGAAATGAATCCAAGCACTCCTATTTATAGGCTGAACAGAGAGCTGGGCACGGCCCCGTGTCCGCTGGACACGGCCCCGTGCCTGTCTGACACTCTCTCTCCTCATTAATTGTAATTCGCAATTACAATAAATGCGCCTGTTGTACTTTCGACATGCCCCCGTGTCCGCTGAGCACGGCCCGTGGTGGGCAATAGAAGCTTCTATAGATTTGTCTTTTCTGCTGCTTCTTGGGCACGGCCCCGTGCTGGCTGAGCACGGGGCGTGTTCAGTCTTCTGTCTTCTCTAATTTGCTTTGGAAGGTGCCCTTGAGGGGTCGGGCAGTCCACTAATGTTCCTTTCCTTGTATTTATGTTGGATTTAGCTGTCTTTTTGCTTCTTTTGTGTTTTTGAGCTCATTTAATCCTGAAAATATAAAAGGAAGACAAAAACACTCTTTTTCCAATATTAGTACTTAAAAAGGGTTAGTTTTATGCCTTGTTTGATGTAATTTATATGTTGCATTTTGCACACATCAAATACCCCCACACTTGAACTTTTGCTTGTCCTCAAGCAAAACTCTTTAATATGTGGCTTACACTCCCAAATGGAATAGGTAGAAGAGAAGGTTTTTGGGCTTGTCGTAGAGTGTCGGGATATCCAAGATATATTTGGGTTTATTTTTATTTATTTACAATCCTATTCTTAATGATTTATTTAGAACGTTTCATAGGAGAAACTATTTAATTGGGCATAACATGCCTTTTTAAAATTCCATTTATATACAAGCTCACATACCTCACGGAAGAAATCACTCACACTCGGCCGTAGGTGTATTTTTAGTGAATCACTCGAGAGCGGCATGGAACTTATTCCTACCATAGGCTTGCCGAGCAATCAATCCTCCTCCTTTTTAACTTTTATACCGTTGTAAATATCAAGAGGACTTTGTGGGTTAAGGGTTAGGCTTGGGTTAAAGGTAGGTGGTTGGGAAAGTGGTTAGTGGTTAGTAGAAAAAGGGCGAAAAGGCGTAACAAGTGTCGGTTGTCGTAAGACTTTCTAAATTTTTTTTTTCAACTTTTTATTTTGATGAAGCTTTTATTCAAACAAAGTTATTTTTGATGAACTTGTTTGTTTATTTCCTTTTTGCTTCATCATCAACAATTCTCTTTTTTTTTTTTTTTTTTTTTTACGAAAAACCGATCTTGTTACTAAAACAAAGGGTTAAAAATAAAAAGGTTTTGGTGGGTAAAAGGGTTTTTGGTTTGGGTGATGAAATGAAAGGTTTAGGCTCAAAGGGGTTAACTAGGGGGATTTTTGGGTAGGTGGTAAAAGAAAAAGAAAAATAATGGTGTAGAAATAAAAAGGGTTAGTCCTAATGCCTCCATCATTTACTTACTCGGGTTTAAGTTGATAAGGACCGGGAATGTATCGTCATGGCAAGTTCTAGAGTTGTAAGAACCAAGCGGCTATTCACACAAGAAACGAAAGATGAGCATTTAGTCTAATGATATGTAATTATATGCTCAATAAAGGCTCAAAACTCACTTTTGTGGGAATGGGTTTTTATGTGATCAAGTATACATAATCAAATTTTAACTAAGTTTGTCATGCCTTTTCATAATTTTCTTATGTTGGTTCTTTTTATCACTACGCTATCGGTTGTAAATTCGTAAAAATATAACCTTTTTGAGAACTTGAATTTCCCGAGTTAAACCTAGACAAACAAAAATGAAATTTTTGAAAAAATTTGGGGTGATTAGCGGTTCCAATAGAGTTTTGTGTAAGGCTTGTATTTAGGACTTGCAAAATTCAAGGTTTTAACATCCCCCCCACACTTAAATTACACATTGTCCTCAATGTGTCCCAAAAATAAATTTTTAGGTTGATTAGATGTGCAAAATAGTGTTTAAAAAGCAAAAATTTGTGTTACTGGGCACTGAACACGGCCCCGTGTTATCCGGGCACGGCCCCGTGTTCAAGTGCCAGTAAAAAAATTAAAACAAGAGAAACAGAAGTCTGGACACGGGGGCGTGTTGGGTGAACATGGCCCGTGTCCAGGTACCTGAACTGGGCGTTTTGCTGCAGGTGGTTCAGCACGGGGCCGTGTTGGTTGGGCACGGCCCGTGTTGAACCTGCTGAACTGGAGAGAATTGTCGAGTTGCCTTGTTCTTGTGCATGAGTTCATTTTTCTCGTTCCCCTTTTCATCCTTTACCACCATGAGTGTGTTTTATTCCTGAAAATTAAAACTAACTAGAAAACATAAAAATTAATCTAAATTAAACTAAGGATAGTTCCGTGGAATGCCTCCATGGTGCGCCACGTTTATAAGGGTCCTTGGCTAGACCCAAAGCCTGGTCATATGTTACCCAATGGGATGTATTGCATCCCATGTTACACCGTCGGAGAGCGTCATCCAAGCTTGAGTCTATGACCTTCATGTAGTTGACCGGATCTTCTTCCTCTACTCGCTTTCCACATTCAAATTTTACCTCCTCATCCCCAAACTTCAATGTTAGAGTTCCGTCATTCATATCCACCAATGCTTGGGCGGTGGCTAGAAATGGCCTCCCGAGGATGAGAGGAACATCGGTGTCTTCTTCCATGTCTAGGATGACAAAGTCAGCTGGAAAGACGAATTTGTCAACTTTGACTAGCAGATTTTCGGCGACACCTTGTGGGAATTTGACGGACCTGTCGGTGAGTTGTATGCTCATCTTTGTAGGGCTTGTTGTTCCTAGGCCGAGTCGCTTGAACATTGATGTGGGCATGAGGTTGATGCTAGCTCCAAGATCGGCTAAAGCATGTCGGACGGGGGACTTCCCAATCGAGCAAGGGATTGTGAAGCTCCCGGGGTCGATTTTCTTTTGTGGAAGTTTGTTGAGTACTAAAGCTGAGCATTCTTCGCCTAAGTTAACTAATTGCAATGATTCAATTTTCCTTTTGTGAGTGAGGAATTCCCTCATGAATTTTGCATATTTAGGCATTTGGGTTAGGACCTCAATAAAAGGCATATTAACATGCAATTGTTTTAGTAAACTTTCGAACTTTGCGAATTGCTCATCAGTCTTTTGACGATTTAACCTACCGGGGTACGGAATTGGAGGAGTCTTGGTGGGCTCTTGATTTGGTGTAGAAGCCTTTTCTGGCGCAGGAGGAGTCACAGGCTGGCTAGAATGGCTTCTTTCATTTGGCGGCAATGGAGCATCCTCGGGACCCACGGTTCGATTTCTTAATGTGATGAGATGTACTTGTGCCTTCGGGTTTGTTTCGGTATTACTAGGTAACGCGCCTTGTGGTCTCTCGGAGAAATTTTGAGCTAGTTGATTTAATTGTTTTTCAACGTTTTGAATGCTAGCTTGTTGATTTCTGAAATTTGATTCCAATTGTTGAAATCGATTCGAGTTTTTCTTTTCAGTGTCAGAGATGAGGCGAGATACAGTATCTTCAAGCCTTTCTCTTCCACCTTGTTGTTGAGAGAAATTTTGCGGTTGTTGAAAATTAGTTCGTTGGTTCTGTTGGTTACTACTATTGCCGGGATCTCTCCAACCAAGATTTGGGTGGGTACGCCATCCTTGGTTGTAGGTACCCGTTGGAGGACCCGACGGCCTAGGTCTATTATCCATGTAGTTTACCGTTTCTGTTTGTTCCTCTAATTCTTTCATACAACTCCAATTTTCATGTGACCCACCACACCCTTCACAAGCCATAACCGAGGCCGCTTTTGTCATTTCTAGCTTTTTGATTTTTGAAGAGAGGGCCTCGATTTGGGCTTGTAAAGAGGTGCTTTCATCAACCTTATGGGCGCCCGGGGCAATAGATTTATTACCTCGGGGAGTGTGCCACTGAAAATTGGTTTGAGCAATTTCCTCAATTTGATTATATATTTCATTTGGGCGACGATTACCTAAAAGTCCCCCGGAGCTTGAATCAAGTGTTTGTCTTGTGTGTGGCAACAACCCATTGTAGAAAGTGGATACTTGTTGCCACACCGCTAGACCGTGATGAGGACACTTTCTTAGAAGCTCCTTGAATCTTTCCCAAGTTTCATATAAGGATTCCCCATCCTCTTGTGAGTATGTATTAATTTCAGTCATTAATTTAGCCGTTTTAGCAGGAGGGAAATACTTATATAGAAACTTTTAGGCAAGTTCATCCCAAGTGTTTACCGATCCAACTGGGAGGGTGTTAAGCCAAGCCTTAGCTCGGTCTTTTAGTGAAAATGGAAACATTCGAAGGCGGATGGCGTCATTTGATGCTCCATTGATCCGAAAGGTATCACATATTTCTAAGAAGTTAGTAATATGTAGATGGGGATCCTCGTCCGCAAGCCCGTGGAAGGTTGCGGAGTTTTGGAGCATTTGTATCAAATGCGGCCGAAGTTCGAAGTTGTTGGCTTCGACATTCGGTGCGTTGATAGCGGCGCCGAGATTGCCTACGGTGGGCCGTAGGTAATCCATGAGGGTACGTTGGTCCGCCATTGGAAGTGGGTCCCCCGAGACTTTCTCTTGATTTTTGGCTTTAAGTCTTTTTCTGAGAAAGCGTTCGGGTTCGTCTAGAGGTTCTTTTATGTCTCTACTAGAACTGGAGCTCATGCACTACGTAGGAGGTTCAAATGTGGCGCCTGGGTTCCAAGTCCTGCAACAAAAACAGAAAAGAACGTTGGTCAGAATGTTCACCACGGCCCCGTGCTCAGTGAACACGGCCCGTGGTCAGAAGTACAATAATCGTTTTCTGTATCCCAGTTACTGGGAGTTGGACACGACCCCGTGTTGCACCGACACGGCCCCGTGTTCAGCTCTCTGTAACTCATAAAATAAAAACTGCCAGTGATGATGCTGGGCACGGCCCGTGTCTGACCGGGCACGGCCTGTGCTGAGCTCTGCAGAAGCTGAAAAACTAAGAAAAATCCAAAAAAATAAAAAAGAAAAAGAAAAAATGATTAGGCCGTTGATTCCTAACTTCCTTAAAATCCTTGTGTCCTCGGCAGCGGCGCCAAAAACTTGATGCGTGTGAAGTGTTATATATATTAGGTGTATATTTTAAGCCCCTTTTAACACTTATTTTAGCCAAGTTTTAAATTTATAAAACACGATATTTCACTAACACTAAACACAGATATGGGCAAGTGCACCCATCGTTGAGTGTAGTATAGCGTTGGTAAGATACCGAGGTCGTCCAAGGACACAAGAGCTTTTAGTACCGGTTTATCCTCAACGTCTAATCAAAATAAAAGTTTAGAAAAATGTTTAAAACTAGGAAAAATAAAAACTAACTAAAATGCTGAAAATAAAAATAAAAGAAAAACAGATAGACAAGATGAATCACTTGGTTCCGACTCGTATCTAGTATAACCTTTGATTATTTCCGCACTTTTGCACATAATTAAGAGATCATCTTAGTTATTGTAGTAGGCCCCTCTTTTGAAGGTGACGTTACCCTCACCCCAGTAGTTTGAGTCAGCAAGGATACAATCCTAAAAGGGTGGATTATTGGAAGATAATGAATTAAGTTATTAATGCAGTATTGTGGTAGGCCCCGCTTTTGGCGGTGACGTTACCCTCGGCTAAGTAGTCTGAGTCAGCAGGGATACAGTCCTAAGTAGCCGGGTTATAGTATTAATAGTAGTTAACTTATGAGGGGATCAAAGAGTTTGGACCCCCGCCATCCAATACCGTGAAGCATTGAAGGAGGTCCTACTAAATTTGACCCAGGTCCATTGCAGGACCTCTAAACGCTGAACAATGGCAAGACCTTTACCAAACCGTTCCCTTAACCCCCGACCAGGTAGCCAACATACCTCCATATAGACCGTGGAGATATGAATGGTGAAAATCCTTTATTTTATATAGACAGTAAAATAATGCCAAGACACCACGGACAAACGATAAGGAAAGATCACCTTCAACATAAGTAACTAGTTATTAAAGTCATTAATACAAAACCAAATAAAAAGTGCAAAAGATTAGAAATAAAAAGTATTATACTAGACACTTTGTCTTCACCAAGTGATGTAAGAGACTTAGGCAAACATGGCCTTGATTGTCAAGAACTCTTACGATCAATCTTGGATCCCGAGACGACTCACACACTCTACGATGGACAATGAATGATGGTGGTGGATGATGGTGTTGTGATGGTGGTGGGTGGTGGATGAAGTGTGAGAGAGGTGGTGTGCCAAGGGATGAGATGAAATGAATCCAAGCACTCCTATTTATAGGCTGAACAGAGAGCTGGGCACGGCCCCGTGTCCGCTGGACACGGCCCCGTGTCCGCTGGACACGGCCCCGTGCCTGTCTGACACTCTCTCTTCTCATTAATTGTAATTCGCAATTACAATAAATGCGCCTGCTGTACTTTCGACACGCCCCCGTGTCTGCTGAGCACGGCCCGTGGTGGGCAATAGAAGCTTCTATAGATTTGTCTTTTCTGCTGCTTCTTGGGCACGGCCCCGTGCTGGCTGAGCACGGGGCGTGTTCAGTCTTCTGTCTTCTCTAATTTGCTTTGGAAGGTGCCCTTGAGGGGTCGGGCAGTCCACTAATGTTCCTTTCCTTGTATTTATGTTGGATTTAGCTGTCTTTTTGCTTCTTTTGTGTTTTTGAGCTCATTTAATCCTAAAAATACAAAAGGAAGACAAAAACACTCTTTTTCCAATATTAGTACTTAAAAAGGGTTAGTTTTATGCCTTGTTTGATGTAATTTATATGTTGCATTTTGCACACATCAACCGTGGAGATATGAATGGTGAAAATCTTTTATTTTATATAGACAGTAAAATAATGCCAAGACACCACGGACAAACGATAAGGAAAAATCACCTTCAACATAAGAAACTAGTTATTAAAGTCATTAATACATAACCAAGTAAAAAGTGCGAAAAGATTAAAAATAAAAAGTATTACCCTAGACACTTTGTCTTCACCAAGTGATGTAAGAGACTTAGGCAAACATGGCCTTGATTGTCAAGAACTCTTACGATCAATCTTGGATCCCTAGACGACTCACACACTCTATGATGGACAATGGATGATGGTGTTATGGTGGTGGTAGGTGGTGGGTGAAGTGTGAGAGAGGTGGTGTGCCAAGGGATGGTTTGAGCTTGAGCCAAGCACTCCTATTTATAGGCTGAACAGAAGCTCGGGCACGGCCCCGTGTCCAGTGGGCACGGACCCGTGTCCACATCCTTCTCTGTCTTCATTAATTGCTCTTGTCTGTATTAGTTGACCACGGCCCCGTGTTCGCTAGGCACGACCCCGTGTGCAGAAGCATATCTGTACTATCAAGATTTGCCTGGATTCTGCGAATCTTATAGTTGACCATGGCCTCGTGTCCGCTGAGCACGGCCCCGTGGTGGGCGATGGAAGCTTCTACAACTTTGTCTTTAATGCTGACACTTGGGCACGCCCCCGTGCTCATTGAACACGGAGCGTGTTCAGCCTTCTATTTCCTTGTTTTGCTTGGGAAGATCCTGTCGTGGGGTCGGGCATGTCACGTTTGTTCCCTTTCTTGTATTTATGTTAGATTTAGCTGTCTTTTTGCTTCTTTTGTTAATTTGAGCTCATTTAATCTTGAAAATACAAAAGGAAGACAAAAGCACACTTTTTCCAACATTAGTACTAAAAAGGGTTAGTTTTATGCCACAATTGATGTAATTTATATGTTGCATTTTGCACACATCAAATACCCCCACACTTGAATCTTTGCTTGTCCTCGAGCAAAACTCTTTATAATGTGGCTTTATACTCCCAAATGGAATGGGTAGAAGAGAAGGTTTTTGGGCTTGTCATAGAGTGTCGGGATTTCCAAGATTCTTTATTTAGTTTTATTATTATTTATTTACAATCCTATTCGTCATGATTTATTTAAAACTTTTCATAAGATAAATTACTTATTAGGGCATAACATGCCTCTTTAAAATTCCATTTATATACAAGTTCACATACCTCACGGGGGATCACTCAACACTCGGCCGAAGATGTATTTTAGTGAATCACTCGAGAGCGGCATGGAACTTACTCATACCATAGGCTTGCCAAGCAATCAATCCTCCTCCTTTTTAACTATATACCTTTGTAAATATCAAGAGGACTTTTGGGTGAAGGGTTAGGCTTGGGTTAAAGGTAGGTGGTTGGGTTAGTTGTTAGTGAAAGGGAGAAAAGTGTAACAAGCGTAGGTTTTCGTAAGACTTCCTATATATATATATATATATATATATATTTTTAGGAACTTTTTATTTTGATGAAGCTTTTTTTTCAGACAAAGTTATTTTTGATAAACTTGTTTGTTTATTTCTCTTTTGCTTCATCATCAACATAATTTTTTTTTAGAGTTATAAGAAAAACCGGGCTTGTTACTAAAATAAAAGGTTAAAAATAAAAAGGGTTTTGGTGGGTGAGAGGGTGTTTGGTTTGGGTTATGAAATGAAAAGGTTTAGGCTCAAAGGGGCTAACTAGGGGGATTTTGGGTAGGTGGTAAAAAAAAGAAAATAATGGTGTAGAAATAAAAAGGGTTAGTCCTAATGCCTCCATCATTAAACTAAGAAAAATAAAAACTAACTAAAATGCTGAAAATAAAAATAAAACAGATAGACAAGATGAATCACTTGGCTCCGACTCGTGTTTAGTGTAACCTTTGATTATTTCCACACTTTTGCACTTTTTAAGAGATTATCTTAGTTATTGTAGTAGGCCCTCTTTTGAAGGCGACGTTACCCTCAACCCAGTAGTTTGAGTCAGCAAGGATACAATCCTAAAGGGTCGGATTATTGAAAGATAATTAATTAAGTTATTAATGCATATTATGGTAGGCCCCTCTTTTGAAGGTGACGTTACCCTCGGCTAAGTAGTCTGAGTCAGCAGGGATACAGTCCTAAGTAGCCGGATTAAAGTATTAATAGTAGCTTACATATGAGGGGATCAAAGAGTTTGGACCCCCGCCATCCAACACCGTTAAGTATTGAAGGAGGTCCTACTAAATTTGACCCAGGTCCTTGCAGGATCTATACACTGAACAAGGCAAGACTTTTACCAAACCGTTTCCTTAACCCCCGACCAGGTAGCCAACATACCTCCATATAGACCGTGGAGATATGAATGGTGAAAATCTTTTATTTTATATAGACAGTAAAATAATGCCAAGTCACCACGGACAAACGATAAGGAAAAATCACCTTCAACATAAGAAACTAGTTATTAAAGTCATTAATACATAACCAAGTAAAAAGTGCGAAAAGATTAAAAATAAAAAGTATTACCCTAGACACTTTGTCTTCACCAAGTGATGTAAGAGACTTAGGCAAACATGGCCTTGATTGTCAAGAACTCTTACGATCAATCTTGGATCCCTAGACGACTCACACACTCTATGATGGTGGTGGATGATGGTGGTGGATGATGGTGTTATGGTGGTGGTGGTGGTGGGTGAAGTGTGAGAGATGTGGTGTGCCAAGGGATGGTTTGAGCTTGAGCCAAGCTCTCCTATTTATAGGCTGAACAGAAGCTCGGGCACGGCCCCGTGTCCAGTGGGCACGGCCTCGTGTCCACATCCTTCTCTGTCTTCATTAATTGCTCTTGTCTGTATTAGTTGACCACGGCCCCGTGTCCCTTGGGCACGACCCCGTGTGCAGAAGCATATCTGTACTATCAAGATTTGCCTGGATTCTGCGAATCTTATAGTTGACCACGGCCCCGTGTCCGCTGAGCACGGCCCCGTGGTGGGCGATGGAAGCTGCTACAACTTTGTCTTTTATGCTGACACTTGGGCACGCCCCCGTGCTCATTGAACACGGGGCGTGTTCAGCCTTCTGTTTCCTTGTTTTGCTTGGGAAGATGTTGTCGTGGGGTCGGGCATGTCACGTTTGTTCCTTTTCTTGTATTTACGTTAGATTTAGCTGTCTTTTTGCTTCTTTTGTTAATTTGAGCTCATTTAATCCTGAAAATACAAAAGGAAGACAAAAGCACAATTTTTCCAACATTAGTACTAAAAAAGGGTTAGTTTTATGCCACAATTGATGTAATTTATATGTTCCATTTTGCACACATCATTTGCCAAGTTTAAAACTTGGTTTGCTGATTTTGGGGGTGGTCGCATGCCGCGACAGGACCCCTGGTCCTCTGCCGCGTGCCGCGAGAGCATTGCCAGCACAGAATCATTGACTGCGGCCATGTTTGTTTCTTGTTCACCACACATGCCACTCCTTCACTCACAAACTCGAAAACTATGGATCATAGCTGGTTTTTAACACTTGTTTAGAAACTTGGGGTGATCTTGGAAGCCCCCTAAACACTTGGCATGATCCTAGGAAGTTTCCAAACACTATAAATAGGTGATAGTTTCATTGTTCAAACTTGCACCTTTCAGAAAAATCTTCTATCTCCTCTTGTGGAAGTTCCTGAGAAATTGGGAGCATCCTTTTGGTTCTATTCAGTCCCTAGGACCACTTGTAAGTGTTCCTTTCGTGACTTCTTCATTTAATAGGCTTTTAAAGCCGAAAGTCAAGCGTTTTCGATAAACGTTTTGACTTTCGGTTTAGACCTTATTGGTTCAGCCATTGTTCGCAACGAACATGGCTACGTGATCGTAATTAGGTAGGTGTTAATCCCTCAAAAGGGCACCTCCTAAGAATCACGTTTGCTTGGTCAATTGACGAGTCAACGTATTAGTGTTTTAAAAAGTCAACGGGTCAGATTTTGAAATAATTACGATCTGAGTTTAAAGGTGTTCTCAAAATACGTTTTAACACATAAATAACTTGGTAATAATTATTATAACATGTGTAAACATGTTCGGCTCATCAATTTCAGTTTTAAGGTCGATTCGCAACCGAAAGTCATGAAGTTTGACTTCTGCTTTGACTTTCATTATGAACCGAATTAGACTAGTATGTTACCGATTTAAGGTTCTGTTATGACCGTAATATGATATAGTGATGCGTGTGAAGTGTTATATATATTAGGTGTATATTTTAAGCCCTTTTTAACACTTATTTTAGCCAAGTTTTAAATTTATAAAACACGATATTTCACTAACACTAAACACACATATGGGCAAGTGCACCCATCGTTGAGTGTAGTATAGCGTTGGTAAGATACCGAGGTCGTCCAAGGACACAAGAGCTTTTAGTACCGGTTTATCCTCAACGTCTAATCAAAATAAAAGTTTAGAAAAATGTTTAAAACTAGGAAAAATAAAAACTAACTAAAATGCTGAAAATAAAAATAAAAGAAAAACAGATAGACAAGATGAATCACTTGGTTCCGACTCGTATCTAGTATAACCTTTGATTATTTCCGCACTTTTGCACATAATTAAGAGATTATCTTAGTTATTGTAGTAGGCCCCTCTTTTGAAGGTGACGTTACCCTCACCCCAGTAGTTTGAGTCAGCAAGGATACAATCCTAAAAGGGTGGATTATTGGAAGATAATGAATTAAGTTATTAATGCAGTATTGTGGTAGGCCCCGCTTTTGGCGGTGACGTTACCCTCGGCTAAGTAGTCTGAGTCAGCAGGGATACATTCCTAAGTAGCCGGGTTATAGTATTAATAGTAGTTAACTTATGAGGGGATCAAAGAGTTTGGACCCCCGCCATCCAATACCGTGAAGCATTGAAGGAGGTCCTACTAAATTTGACCCAGGTCCATTGCAGGACCTCTAAACGCTGAACATTGGCAAGACCTTTACCAAACCGTTCCCTTAACCCCCGACCAGGTAGCCAACATACCTCCATATAGACCGTGGAGATATGAATGGTGAAAATCCTTTATTTTATATAGACAGTAAAATAATGCCAAGACACCACGGACAAACGATAAGGAAAGATCACCTTCAACATAAGTAACTAGTTATTAAAGTCATTAATACAAAACCAAATAAAAAGTGCAAAAGATTAGAAATAAAAAGTATTATACTAGACACTTTGTCTTCACCAAGTGATGTAAGAGACTTAGGCAAACATGGCCTTGATTGTCAAGAACTCTTACGATCAATCTTGGATCCCGAGACGACTCACACACTCTACGATGGACAATGGATGATGGTGTTGTGATGGTGGTGGGTGGTGGATGAAGTGTGAGAGAGGTGGTGTGCCAAGGGATGAGATGAAATGAATCCAAGCAATCCTATTTATAGGCTGAACAGAGAGCTGGGCACGGCCCCGTGTCCGCTGGACACGGCCCCGTGCCTGTCTGACACTCTCTCTCCTCATTAATTGTAATTCGCAATTACAATAAATGCGCCTGCTGTACTTTCGACACGCCCCCGTGTCCGCTGGGCACGGCCCCGTGGTGGGCAATAGAAGCTTCTATAGATTTGTCTTTTCTGCTGCTTCTTGGGCACGGCCCAGTGCTGGCTGAGCACGGGCCGTGTTCAGCCTTCTGTCTTCTCTATTTTGCTTTGGAAGGTGCCATTGAGGGGTCGGGCAGTCCACTAATGTTCCTTTTCTTGTATTTATGTTGGATTTAGCTGTCTTTTTTGCTTCTTTTGCGTTTTTGAGCTCATTTAATCCTGAAAATACAAAAGGAAGACAAAAACACTCTTTTTCCAATATTAGTACTTAAAAAGGGTTAGTTTTATGCTTTAATTGATGTAATTTATATGTTGCATTTTACACACATCAAATACCCCCACACTTGAACTTTTGCTTGTCCTCAAGCAAAACTCTTTAATATGTGGCTTACACTCCCAAATGGAATAGGTAGAAGAGAAGGTTTTAGGCTTGTCGTAGAGTGTCGGGATGTCCAAGATCTTTTTGGGTTTTATTTTTATTTATTTACAATCCTATTCGTAATGATTTATTTAGAACGTTTCATAGGAGAAATTACTTATTTGGGCATAACATGCCTTTTTAAAATTCCATTTATATACAAGTTCACATACCTCACGGGAGATATCACTCACACTCGGCCGAAGGTGTATTTTTAGTGAATCACTCGAGAGCGGCATGGAACTTATTCCTACCATAGGCTTGCCAAGCAATCAATCCTCCTCCTTTTTAACTTTTATACCTTTGTAAATATCAAGAGGACTTTGTGGGTTAAGGGTTAGGCTTGGGTTAAAGGTAGGTGGTTGGGATAGTGGTTAGTGGTTAGTAGAAAAAAAAAAGGGCGTAAAAGCGTAACAAGTGTCGGTTTTCGTAAGATTTTCTATTTTTGTAACTTTTTATTTTGATGAAGCTTTTATTCAAACAAAGTTATTTTTGATGAACTTGTTTGTTTATTTTTCTGCTTCATCATCAACACATTTTTTTTTTCAAACGAAAAACCGAACTTGTTACTAAAACAAAGGGTTAAAAATAAAAAAGGTTTTGGTGGGTAAAAGGGTTTTTGGTTTGGGTGATGAAATGAAAGGTTTAAGCTCAAAGGGGTTAACTAGGGGGATTTTTGGGTAGGTGGTAAAAGAAAAAGAAAAATAATGGTGTAGAAATAAAAAGGGTTAGTCCTAATGCCTCCATCATTTACTTACTCGGGTTTAAGTTGATAAGGACCGGGAATGTATCGTCATGGCAAGTTCTAGAGTTGTAAGAACCAAGCGGCTATTCACACAAGAAACGAAATATGAACATTTAGTCTAATGATATGTAATTATATGCTCAATAAAGGCTCAAAACTCACTTTTGTGGGAATGGGTTTTTATGTGATCAAGTATATATAATCAAATTTTAACTAAATTTGTCATGCATTTTCATAATTTTCTTATGTTGGTTCTTTTTATCACTACGCTATCGGTTGTAAATTCGTAAAAATATAACCTTTTTGAGAACTTGAATTTCCCGAGTTAAACCTAGACAAATAAAAATGAAATTTTTGAAAAAAATTGGGGTGATTAGCGGTTCCAATAGAGTTTTGTGTAAGGCTTGTATTTAGGACTTGCAAAATTCAAGGTTTTAACATCCCCCCCACACTTAAATTACACATTGTCCTCAATGTGTCCCAAAAATAAATTTTTAGGTTAATTAGATGTGCAAAATAGTGTTTAAAAAGCAAAAAATTGTGTTACTGGGCACTGAACACGGCCCCGTGTTATCCGGGCACGGCCCCGTGTTCAAGTGCCAGTAACAAAATTAAAACAAGAGAAACAGAAGTCTGGACATGGGGGCGTGTTGGGTGAACACGGCCCGTGTCCAGGTACCTGAACTGGGCGTTTTGCTGCAGGCGGTTCAGCACGGGACCGTGTTGGTTGGGCACGGCCCGTGTTGAACCTTCTGAAATGGAGAGAATTGTCGGGTTGCCTTGTTCTTGTGCATGAGTTCATTTTTCTCGTTCCCCTTTTCATCCTTTACCACCATGAGTGTGTTTTATTCATTACAAACCATCCAAACCTTAAAACCATCATTTCATTTCATCATAGAGAGAACTTACATAATCCTAAATTAAAATTAGATAAAACAAGGAAATAATAAACCATGGAGTCCTAGCCTTTATTTTAATTAGCAAAATTTCCAAGAAGTAATTAATCTTGGTTAAACAAGGCCTTTTTGAACTCCATCTTCCGTGTGCGGTTCTCCTCAAATGTCGGCGAGCCATTCTTCCACTTCCCTTGAAAGGAGAAAAGAAGGCTCATTGGCATTAGTTTGAGGAGTTTCAACTTCCACCGGGATCTCCTGTTGGTGTTCCACGGGAGGTTCCGCTGGAAAGTCTTCCCACCCGGTAGGGTTGTTGATACCGAGTTCCAGGTTCCAATCCTGCTGAGGAAGGACTGGTTCCATTGGGGGTGCTACAAGAATATTTAACCTTTGGTGCAAGAGGTTAATTTCTTGGAAGCTGCTTTCAAGTCCCATCGTAAGATCATTAATACGGTCGATTAGGACCTCCTCTACTGAAGTCATTTCGTCGAGAGCCTCCCTTAATGCTTCCACATAGTGCATGAGTGTAGCTTCAATGGAGGGTCTTCTTCCTCTTCGGCTGTTTGACGAATGCACAGAAGATGTTTCGCTGTTTTCACTCGACATTCTACGAAAAATAAACTGAAAGAGTTTATTTAATGAAACATTTATCGGACACGGCCCCGTGCTCAATGAGCACGGCCCCGTGTTCATCTTTCTGCAGAATTTCGGAACAAGGAAACTTGGATTTTTAAGTTATTTTCTGAACTTGTGGGGTCTTTTTAGTTGCTAATAACTTAAAACAAGGTTACATAACATGTTTTTACCAAGATTCCTTGAACAAAACTCATAAATCCCTACCACAAAGTTGGAAGAATTTCAAACTTTCAATGGTAGTTCTTGGAGAAAGATGGAGAAGAAGGAAATGGCTAAAAGAGGAAGGGACAAGATGGGTTGTTGGAACCTTCTTTTAGACTTACCTAGGATAGTTTGAGAGAAGATTCCTGCAATTCTCTGCCCCAAGTTGGTCCAAATGTGCAGAATTCTTGGCTGCATTTATAGAAAACGACAGCATCCTGGACACGGCCCCGTGCCCAGTGGACACGGCCCCGTGTGCAGGTGGAGTTCTGACACAGTTTGTCCACATTCTGACGTACTGATCAGAATGGAATCTTTTGATGGACACGGGGGCGTGTTGGCTGGACACGACCCCGTGTCGAGGGACTGTTTTATGAAGTTGTCTAGTCTTTAAGGAACTTGTTAATATCGGGTGGTTCCTGACTGGTTGGAACAACCCCAAAGTCCCTAAGATACCTTAATTGTCCCAGACTAAGGCGAGAACGCAAGAGGTTGTCGGTGAGGGTAATTCCTATTTTCATTCTAGGTGGACAAGTCCAACCCTTTCCCGGGCTCTTGTTAAAGAAGGTGTATGCCGAATTGCTCAGGTCTATGTATGCACCGAACGAAGTCGATGGAGAGTCCTTCACGGCACAATCGACACAGGGACGACTATCGTCCAAGTCTTTGCTAGGTACTAAGGCATTTTCGGGAGCAACGAGGTTGTTGGAGTGCGGTTCCAGCATTTCGTCATGGTTATCGTCTTGGGGTGGATCAATAAAATCCTTCCTAAGCTCTTCTAACCAATTCTGAATTAGCTTTTCTAGTTGAAATAACTCATCAAGGAGCATTTCCCCTAGAATATCTGGCTGGGCGCATTCGAGGGAGAAATAGTGCTTATTTTTACTTTCGCCACTCTTAAGGTTGTAAGAAGTCGGTGGGTCTATGTAGTGGGGCCTATAATTTAGAAAGTAGCATTCTGCTTCTTTATGTTTGCCTCCACATAATTGACACCACGTACCATAAGAGTGCCGAAAGTAAAAACAATTACTATCACTCATGTTTATGTCAGAAATTACCAACCGCCGGGATCTAACGGTTCTGTTTTCAGTAACTGAAACTTGGGCACGGGGGCGTGTTGAGTGGGCACTGCCCCGTGTTCAGCTTACTGTCTGACGTAAAACAGGATTGCCAGTTCCAATGATTGAGCACGGGGGCGTGTTCAGCGGGCACGACCCGTGCTGAGCTCTGCAGAAGCTGAAAAACTAAGAAAATCCTAAAAAAAATAAAAAGAAAAATAAAAATGATTAGGCCGTTGATTCCTAACTTTCTTAAAATCCTTGTGTCCCAGGCAACGGCGCCAAAAACTTGATGCGTGTGAAGTGTTATATATATTAGGTGTATATTTTAAGCCCTTTTTAACACTTATTTTAGCCAAGTTTTAAATTTATAAAACACGATATTTCACTAACACTAAACACACATATGGGCAAGTGCACCCATCGTTGAGTGTAGTATAGCGTTGGTAAGATACCGAGGTCGTCCAAGGACACAAGAGCTTTTAGTACCGGTTTATCCTCAACGTCTAATCAAAATAAAAGTTTAGAAAAATGTTTAAAACTAGGAAAAATAAAAACTAACTAAAATGCTGAAAATAAAAATAAAAGAAAAACAGATAGACAAGATGAATCACTTGGTTCCGACTCGTATCTAGTATAACCTTTGATTATTTCCGCACTTTTGCACATAATTAAGAGATCATCTTAGTTATTGTAGTAGGCCCCTCTTTTGAAGGTGACGTTACCCTCACCCCAGTAGTTTGAGTCAGCAAGGATACAATCCTAAAAGGGTGGATTATTGGAAGATAATGAATTAAGTTATTATCGCAGTATTGTGGTAGGCCCCGCTTTTGGCGGTGACATTACCCTCGGCTAAGTAGTCTGAGTCAGCAGGGATACAGTCCTAAGTAGCCGGGTTATAGTATTAATAGTAGTTAACTTATGAGGGGATCAAAGAGTTTGGACCCCCGCCATCCAATACCGTGAAGCATTGAAGGAGGTCCTACTAAATTTGACCCAGGTCCATTGCAGGACCTCTAAACGCTGAACAATGGCAAGACCTTTACCAAACCGTTCCCTTAACCCCCGACCAGGTAGCCAACATACCTCCATATAGACCGTGGAGATATGAATGGTGAAAATCCTTTATTTTATATAGACAGTAAAATAATGCCAAGACACCACGGACAAACGATAAGGAAAGATCACCTTCAACATAAGTAACTAGTTATTAAAGTCATTAATACAAAACCAAATAAAAAGTGCAAAAGATTAGAAATAAAAAGTATTATACTAGACACTTTGTCTTCACCAAGTGATGTAAGAGACTTAGGCAAACATGGCCTTGATTGTCAAGAACTCTTACGATCAATCTTGGATCCCGAGACGACTCACACACTCTACGATGGACAATGGATGATGGTGTTGTGATGGTGGTGGGTGGTGGATGAAGTGTGAGAGAGGTGGTGTGCCAAGGGATGAGATGAAATGAATCCAAGCAATCCTATTTATAGGCTGAACAGAGAGCTGGGCACGGCCCCGTGTCCGCTGGACACGGCCCCGTGCCTGTCTGACACTCTCTCTCCTCATTAATTGTAATTCGCAATTACAATAAATGCGCCTGCTGTACTTTCGACACGCCCCCGTGTCCGCTGGGCACGGCCCCGTGGTGGGCAATAGAAGCTTCTATAGATTTGTCTTTTCTGCTGCTTCTTGGGCACGGCCCCGTGCTGGCTGAGCACGGGCCGTGTTCAGCCTTCTGTCTTCTCTATTTTGCTTTGGAAGGTGCCGTTGAGGGGTCGGGCAGTCCACTAATGTTCTCTTTTCTTGTATTTATGTTGGATTTAGCAGTCTTTTTTGCTTCTTTTGCGTTTTTGAGCTCATTTAATCCTGAAAATACAAAAGGAAGACAAAAACACTCTTTTTCCAATATTAGTACTTAAAAAGGGTTTGTTTTATGCTTTAATTGATGTAATTTATATGTTGCATTTTACACACATCATATAGCATAACCCTCTGAGGTTATATTACACGATTGTAATAGTAATCTGAGTTTTATGCAAGTTTCCGTTATTATGCCATACATTGACCATTTTGCCCTTTTTAGTAAAAATAAGATTTTAATCACCAATGAACTTGAAAATTACTTAGGTACTGATATGTTAACATGTTTAACATATTTTGATGTTACAAATCTAATCATAAACCGAGTTTTCGTAAAATATCGTAAATTACGCTTTAAAGTGACCGAAATGCCCTTTCGGCGCATAGAACGGTTTTAAACGTAATTTCTCATATTAAACTCATTCTGACTGATGTAATATCATAATTAGGATATTTTGGGATATCAAGTCAGTTTATAAACTGAGTTTACATACAAGTTCTTGTATTATGTCCTTAAAATGACGATAATGCCCTTTTGGCACCAAAAATGGTTTTAAAGCATAATTTCATACAAAACCTTTTGACTACTGATATGTCATATTAAATAACATATTTTGGTCATGTAAACCTGGTCATAACCCCAGATTTCATAAACCATCGTAAATATCATCATTTAACGACTTTAGCATCGTTTCGGCGCATAGTATGGTTTTAAACCATAACTACCAACCAAGACTTGTTACCTACTGATTTTATAAATCATTTTAAATATTTTTATGGTAGGTACATGATATAAACTCAGATTCCCAAATTAGCTTTCAAAACTATGTGTGAAATTACCAAAATGCCCCTACGGAGCATAGTTTGGTCTTAAACCATAAAACACACATATGTTTGATATCCTACTGATTTTATAACATAAATAAAGTGTTTTCACTAAATGTGTATGATCGTAACATCAGATTATATGCAACTTCCTTTTATATGTCGCTAAATGACCAAAACGCCCTTATGAGGCATTGTTTGATTTTAAAACCTTAACGGGCATACAAGTTGATATCCTACTGATATTGTAACTTGTTTAAAGTGTATTGGAATATGGAACTTGTTCATGACTCATCCGGTTACTCGTTATCGCTTATACGTGTACGGTTAGACTTACGTAACTAGTTTACGTAAGTTTACCGAAAGGGTTTAACATTATCATTTTCACTTCAAAATCCAGAATATACTTTGTTTACCCATATTATACAAGTCCTAGTACTTGTTGGGTTTAAACTACATTCTATTTGGTATACGCTTAATCTAGCGAACCTATTCTTAAGTATCGGGTCTTGTCCAAAGGGACTACCTTTGGCCATTAAACATTCTAACAGATAATAAACCTGTTCATTCCAGACTATAGCACCCCCCAGATAATCAGACTTGGGTCAATAGTACTTAGACTTGCGGCTTTTTGCTAAATTATAATCTTGTTGATTGGAAGCTAGCAAAAAGGTAAATACTCTTGACTTATTTTAGTGTAAAAATTGGGAAGGCAATTATGCCACTTGGAACGGGTATTACGTAAGTAAGTCGCCTATGATTGCGCGAAAATGTAAGGATCCAGTTTATTCCGTTTTACTTGATAATTGAAATGATTGGGGGTTAATTACCGTGTCTGGACAACCAATGGGTTAATCAAGTAGGTAAATCTTGTAACAAGAATAAATCCAAAGAAATATTTAAAAGATCACCTACGGGTTTTCTATATGTATAAAACTCTTTTCGAAAAACTGTTTTTCCAAAGATTCATACGGGTCGGCTAGAATGAAGGCTGAGGAATTTGCAACTCCTAATGCTTAAGGCCTATAATGTCTAAAGCTATGTTTATTTAGATCCTGCCTGTGGGCTTGTATCGAACGCTTGTAATACTTTTATATATTCAAGCTTTATTGAATTTTATATTTTCACTACAATACTTCCGCTGCATATTATTATATTGTGATAATTGTTATCCAACTGTCACGATTATACCCATCCGGGCCCATCGGAAATCGGGGTGTGACGGTCTTGCTGATAGAAACTCAAAAGGTTCAACCAAAGTTTTGATAGGAAAGTCTAGTTGCTCATACTCTAGCTTTCTTGGTAATGAGGGATCCCATTCTCTATTGATTTTCAACTGTTTATAGCTTTCAAGGATTGTTGACTCGTTCAATTTTGCCATTGTCTTCATGGTGCTCATTTTTGCAGCAGCCAGCTCTTCCTTCATTCTTCTTATCTTCAGAGCCCTTTTGTCATTTGGCTTTTTGCTAGGGATGGCAAAAATACCTGAGCCCTACTGGTATACCCGAAACCCGACACAAATGGGATGGGTATTGGGCCAGGTATGGGATTAGTTTAAAAAATTTACGCGGGTATGGGATTAGGTGATACCTGATCCGATTACCCGAAACCACATACCCGTTTAGCCGAACTATATACACGGTTATATACCCGAATTTTTTAGTTTATATTTTTATTTTCATTAACATTTGTCTATTAGTGATTTATTTTTGTATGTTCATAATGTGAAAAAATAAATTTTATTTTTGTATACGTATTTAATAATAGTATTTATATTTTATATGTTGTGAATTATATACATGTAAGTGTATAAGTATTATAAAGTTATTCTTAATTTATGATATAACTTATATGTATGTAATGTACATTTTTTGTTTATAATAGTTGTTGTATAAATAAAATTATATAATAATTATAATAGTAAAGAAATGTATTTGGAAATCCCAACGTATATCTTTTAACAAACCAATGGGTATACCCGATACCCGATGGGTAATTACCCGACAAATACCTGACGAGTATGGGACACGATTTTACAACCGGGTATGTGTATGGGATTACCAATACCCAACCCAATGCCATCTCTACTTTTTGCCATCTTTCCAATTTGGGGGTGAAGGAATGATATTGGGGAATAGCTTCAACTTTTTAATCCTTCCCTTGGTTTCTTTCCAAAACCATTCTTTTGGCCTATCTTTTCTTCAATTCTAAGTATTCATTGACACTGGCTGGGCTTGGAAGATTTGCAGATGGAATAAATGATGATGGTGGTGATGATGTTGTGATTTTGATGGAAGATGTTTTGATGGGTGATTTGATAGGTGAAGTGATCATTTTTCATTTTTTGGTTTGAGGGATATGTGGTAGTGAAGTGGTAAGTGATGGTGTTGTTGTAACATATGTTGGTAGTTTTGAAATGCCAACAGATGTTATGGATGCAGTGGTTTAGGATGGGACAGTGGTTTGAGTGTAGGGCTGTAAACGAGCCGAGTTGAGCCGAGCTAGACCCAGCTCGAGCTTGGCACGAACTCGATTCGAGCTGGCTCGGCTCGAGCTCGAATTTCAAATCGAGCTGAGATTTGAGGCTCGAGCTCGACTCTATTAGAATTCAAGCTAGCTCGGCTCGGCTCGATCTAGCTCGAACTAACAAAGAACCGCAAAATTTACTACTTAAAAAGCCCTTAAAAATGAATTTCTTTATAGACTAAAGGCCATAATTGCCATTTAATTTAACCATATGACTAAATATGCAAGTATAAATAGTTAACTAATTTTGTACATTGTCTTTACCTTCTTTTATAGGGGAGATACTCCCTTAGTTTTTTTTCTAAGCGATGTGGGACAAAAAAATGAAGGATGTAAACCTTATCGAGCCAGCTCACGAGCCATGCCAGGCCAAGCTCGAGTTCGGCTCGTTTACAAACCGAGCCGAGCTGGCTCGTTTACAACTGAGCCAATTTCGAGCCGAGCATTTTTCGAGCGAGCTGCGAGCCACGAGTTTTTTGAACACCCCTATTTGAGTGGGTGGAACAGTGGTTTGAGATAAAATGGTTGTTTGAGAAACCTTAGTCTTTTTGGTTGGGTTTACTGGTGGAGGCTTTCTTAAGTTATCACTTATCTCCCTCTTTTTTGCATTATATGCAGGATGCCTGGGAATAGGAGCAATGCCTATAGCTTGATAGAGATGATCTTTGATGGCTTGAGTTTCTACTTATGTATCATTAAATCTTTCTTCAACCATATTTCTGATCATTTCCATGTGGATATAAGAGGCATCTACAGACTGCTTTTGTAGTTATCGATAAGCTTGGGCATGAACCAAACTTTTTCTGCAAGTTTTGCATTTGTAGGAGGAGTGGAGTTTTGTACCAATATCTTCCATCATATCTTTTATCTCAGCCACTGAGGATTCCAAATTGGATACTCTAACTGTCAATTCCTTATATCTTAACTCATCACCTAAACGAGTAAGATCATCTGAATTCCCATCAAAGGTGGTTGTATATGGTTTTGAACCAGATGCCGCTTTGTCTTGGTACTGGGGACTTCCAACTATTTTAGAGTGTACAATTGTAGACTCAACAGTTGTTGCCTTTAAGGGGGTCTTAATAATGTAACTACTGTCCAATTGTTAGACTGGTGTCTCTACAATTGTAATAGCTGCCCCACTTGAAATACCTTCAAGTGTCTCTTGAGACACATGATGTGACAACCCGAATCATTAAGGTTAGCACTACTTAAATTCCACAACCTTTAGCTTGTGTCTTTACGTTTAATTACCCATATTGCGACCATGTGGGACTTGTTGGTTACACTCATGCACCATTAAAAGTTTATGTATGATGGTTAATTACTATGGAACCGTTAAATGTCTATATGTGTTGGATAATTATTTTAGAAACCTTTTACCAAATAAATTGGGCCGCAAACTGCATGGAGTCACACGCACACACTCCCTGGGCCGATGGGCTCTCCATATCTCGGCCCACTTGCTGGATCAAAATCAAACTGAGCCCAAGTTGGTTTAAGAACATTACATGCACGCACATACCTATACGAATCATGTATTCTCATAACACACACACAGTAGACATCAAACCCTAATCCTCTCTATTTTTGAACGGCGAACCCTCTTCTTCACTCTCTCAAATCGACGGCAGCATACCTTTGTCGAAGCTCCCTGTCTACAAAATCTCTCACCTCTCTCGTTCTAATAGTCGGTAAGTATGCTCACCAGTTTGGTCGTGTTTAATTGTGTGATTATGTGTTGAGTGGTATGAGTACGGGTAGGATTAGAACATGATAGTGGTAATCGTTGATTTAGTGTTGTGAATTGTGATGTGCGATTTATGATTATGATTATGTGAATTTGTACGACCTAGAGTAGTTAAGAACCATATTTAAATTGTATGAATTATGAGATGAATAGATGGGTTCTATCGGTAGTGTACGACTAGATAATGCAGAAGATTTACGTATGAATCAGTGGTTTAGGGTCGTATACGTGCATGATTGTACGATGATGAGAGGTGGATGATTCCTTGTAATAATTGGATGATTGGATCCAATGGTACTATCGTTTGTGATCAATATTAGCATTTAGGAACTAGGGTGCATGATTAAGAAATAATCATGTGTGAATTGAATCTGATTATATGTGATGAGATGATGAATTGTTATTGGGTTAATCATACTGTTCGATTTGTGTGTTTGTGCATGAATATCAATATTGAAACTGGTGGGGACTAGATGTGGGTATTGTAAATTGTTGATAAGGAAAATGACTAGTTAATTGGGAACTCAATGATTTGGAATTAATTCTATAAGCAAGGGTGTGTAACTGCCTCCCATAAATTACGGCTGAAACATGTTTCCAAACCGCACAATTGGTTGGGCCATAGTTGAGTATTGGGCCAGGTAATACTCAAGTGTGAACCAGATCGCATACCCGACCCAATGGCACCAATTGCACACGTATCGGGCCCTACATGATTGTTGGGCCGCACAGCACTCGTAGCGGGCCTTATTTAATCGCTGGGCCGCACCCCTCGGCTGTAGGTGAACGAATCACATAATTGACCCAATTGCACAGTGGGCTTTGAAGTGTAGGTGAGCAATATATGAATGTGTGTATTATGTTTTGGGCTGTTACTAGTTTAATTTGTAAACTAGTATTAGCATTTGAGTTATGGTTATAAACAAGAGAAATCACATGGGTTTTGACAATTGTGAATGAAACAAAAGATAAGTGGCCGACAACTGAGATTAGGCAATTTCTTTTATTGGACCACTTGATCTTATTGGGCTGACATATCACATGGTATTTTAAGCAATTCACATGTACACTATTTGATTGAATGCAATGATGAATTTTATCAGATCACGTGGGATTGTATTAAATGACAAATCCTTTTGTCAAAGTATGGCTGACAACATTAACACAAATCACAATCCTATTGGGCCTCAACTTTTTGAACAAAGTAATTCATGTGATGTATTATATAATTGAATTGGTAAGCTAGTACAACTACAATTTGTGGGCCGAAGCCTTGGTGGGCCGTTACATGCTAAGTAACTACTTGATGATACTGGGTTAATGGATTAATTGTTATGAGTTGAATTACATGTGTGTGCTACATGTACAATAACAGCGTATTATGTGAACAAGGAATGCGTGAATTAACTGTACGTGAAATATGTGGATTATGTGCACGTGAGACTGATTGTTGTCGGTAACCATGTTAGGACGTGTGTGATCAACTGTTAAACAAGTAACTAATCTTACCGAGCAAACCAAAGGTGAGTTCATTTCTCCTGAGCATGAGTCCCGGTGGGTGGGACAGTCAAATGGGTATCCCTGAGAGGGATAAGTCTTTTGGGTAAAAACTGGGATGTTTGATAATACACTCTTTTCCTATCACTTTAAGTCCCATCATATACTGAATAGTTACCTGAGAGGTAACGAGGTGTTAGTTGATAGCGCTATTAGGCTTGGCAACCTCACACCGTACCTGAGAGGACGGGCGTGAACTAATGACCTTAAATCATGACCAATGCTTAGGATAGGGGGCATTGGGGATGGGCAAAACAATCTAGAAGCCATCTTGTACGGTACTCGAGTTATTATTAACATTATTATCAATGAACTGATCTAAACACTTGTTAACTAACGTTTTCGTAAAACTATGAACTCACCAGCGTTGTCTGATACACGTGTGTGCATGCTTGCAGGTTATTGATATGTGTGGATGTGGAACTTGCTGTCTGGGATGCTGGAGTGGTCATGGGTCGAGATACATGGAAACTTGAACCGAGACTAGTAGATTACATATACTTGGGTTTTGGTTAAACTTTGTATTATGCTTCCGCTGAACACAACGGGTTATAAATAATGTTTTGTAATACATATCTTAATGAAGGAAAACTTTTATTTGAAATCTTGTTATGAGTTCAATGTGATTAGTGGCTAGATCCTGGTACGTCACACGCCTCGCGGGGGATTCCGCATGTGGTATTTTGGGGGTGTGACAGTTTGGTATCAGAGCCACTAGTTATAGTGAACTTGGTTTTAAAACGTTTTGTAAAACCAGACTATAACCGAACAGTTCTGAATACGTGAATACGACCATGACGCTCAGCTCCAGATTGCAAGGTTCGTCTTTTTCACCTGTTGCATACATTACATGACTAGTACACATTTGTTTATGACGTAACATACGAACACACACTCGTCACTATAGCATGATGGCATGGACTGCTTGCTTACTTTAAGATGCGTTGATAGTATGCCATAGTCCTTGGATTTTTGTGATCTCATTACTTTGACAACCTCCGTTGATATCTGGGTTTGAAGAACCATTTGACACGAGTTAGGAGGAACTGAGATAAGCATGCAAATCATAATATTATTGTGGTGCACACATAATAATAATGTGAGGTGCATGCGAGTCCCAGTGAGGCTTAACAAGTGAAAAAGGGGTTCTGTTCCGTTATTCGATCAATGAGAAACATAAAAAACCTATAGGGGTCATAGCAGTGATTGCCTCCTACTCGAATGTGATCTTTTCATTCCTCTCTGAATCCTTACGAATCTCGATGCTATCGAGTATCACCTGAACACCCATCTGAATGCCTAGTGAACTGGGTAGAATGTTAGGTGCTTGTACGAACGTCCCTAAGCTGGATGTCGCAGCGTCGAATGATTGGTCTATACCTTTCTCACTTTTCTTCGTTTACTGGAACTTAACGTATTGACGCCTTAGATCCCGAAGTGCAATCACTCCTGCAACACTCTAGCAACATATCGTGTATTACTCAATCAACATGCAAGATCGATGGACAAGAGGATGAGCGTAGTACCTTACCGACCTCAGTATTAGGACGACCCTGATTACCGGCAACGAACACCAGCAAATTGACTTCAATCAAATCCTTAACCCTAGTCAGCGACTTATGGGAGTCAACTCTTACGAATTAATCGGGACATAAACGATGACAATCGACTATGGTGTGGAATGTGTAACTGCCAGCACAATGAGTAGCACCTTAGGACGTAACACAGAATGTTAAAAGACAGACCATGTTGGTGAAAGATCGTAGGGCTCCGTTTCAGGCAACGACATTAGAGGCAACAGCCATGGCAACATCAAGGTACTCGTAATCGTAGCCTACAGTATGGAAATGAAGGTGCCTACGACATGGAATGATCGTTGTTAAAACAAGACGACAACAACCAAGGGAACGACGGCAGTACTGGAAATTCTCGTAACGAAAACAACAACACTGGAAATGATACTCATGGAAGGGCATTTAGGATTGGTGTGGGCGACGCCCGGATTATAGCAACATGGTGGCCTGCACGTTCATGGTAACTAATCGCCTCGTCCCTGTTCCGTTCAACCCTGATACTTCTTGAAACCGAACTTGTTGTGGAATCGGCTGATGGCAAGTCAATTGAAGTCTCATGTGTTCGTGGGGATGCAAACTCGACCTTGTGGGAAAAGTGTTCGACCTCGACCTTCCTTCTACTATCCTTGATAATTTCGATGCTGTAGTTAGTGTGGATTGGTTATCCAGCTATGGCGCAGATATACCCTGTGAGAAGAAAATTTTGAGTATCCTTCTCCCTAGTGGAGAATCGTTATCTGTTCTAAAGCGTCAGAGTGGTGCAAAGGTTAGCGCCATTTCATCTATGAAGGCCCAGAAGTGTCTGCGGAGGGATTACTCCGCTATGTAGCAACCGTTACTGATGTTATGGCTAAGGAAAAGAGGATCGGGGATCCACCAATTGTTTCTGATTCCTCTCAGTGTGTTACCCGAGGAACTCTCCGGTCTACTTCCACAGTTGAAGGGAAGAATCTCAGTTTGGTCTTGCACCAGAGACAGCCCTGATTACTCGTACTCCTTACCGTCTTGCATCAGGAGGGTTGCAAGAGCTGACTAATCAACTACAGGAACTGTTGGACAGGAGTTTTGTCGGACCTAGTTTTCGCTTTGGGGAGCCCCAGTTATATTCGTGAAGATAAGCCTTTTCGCATGTGTACTGATTATTGAGAACTCAACAAGGTGACAGTCAAGAACCGCTCGCCTCGACCATGTGTTGACAACCTGTTGGCCAGTTGCGAGGGTCAAGCTTCCATCCAAGGATTGACTAACGAACAAACTAGCATCAGATGGAAGTCCAAGGGGAGAATATTCCTAAAACGACATATCAGACACAGAACGGCCATTACGACTTTGTATTCCATGACCTTTGGGGTTAATCAACGCACCAGCAGCTTTATGGATCAAATGAATCGACCGTGTTAATTGATGATGTTTTGAATCATTTCCAGGAGAAAGTGTAACACCCCGAAAATTTACGTCCTATAAGGTGTAGACACGTGTCATAAGTTTGAACGTGTGTAAGAATGTCCTTGAAGGACTAAAGTTGACAAACAATGAAACTATGTAAATACAAGGGTTCAAAGTGTCAACAATGAATAAATATACTTTACAATGACCCTACATAATGTTTATAACCTAAAACGAATAGATCATGGATCATACGAAGCGAATTGTGAAAGAAAGTGAGAGATTACAAACTACAGGGGTTAAATGTGTCAACATGTTAAGATATACCTCTGAGCGACCTTTTGACAAGCCCGAAGCTTTGTAACGATTAATTATGCTCACAAGAATGCACCATAAAAATTTCACCAAGTTTCGTTACCATATGAGAAAGTTATGATAAAATCCGTGTATGAGGGTTAGAATCGCCAACATTGAAAATTAGGGCTTTTCGGGTGATCACAAAGTTACCCGAGGACTTCACAAAGATGGTATAAGTCTTAAAGCCCCTATATGTCAATATTAAAGCCCATTTATGCAAGAAACCAAGTGAAAGCGATGTTTAGAAGGATCAGGGACTGAAATTGCAATTAAGGAAAACTTGTTTGTCAGGTCACCAAGGGCTAGCGTAGCGCGAGCCCTATACCCCTTGGCAGTAGCGCTACGCTACTGCCTTATCTGGGCAGAAAACCTGCACAGGTGTCCCGAATGATTTTTAACCGACTTAAACTCATGTTTGGCATACCTTGGGCTGCCCTAAGATGGTTTTTAGCATATAGGATACTTGTGGATGTTATTGTTCCATCCTAGACTTAGTTGTTGATCATCCATGAGGTTTGAAGTTGTTATAAGAAGTCACATATCCCACATTCATGCACATTTCATCATCTGAGCATTCCTGGACCATTCAAGCAGGCCACAAGCTTTCCATAACATCCATTAGACGTGTGTAAGTGCCCTTGATCTTCTTCAATTCATTTATGCTTAGTTTATAGCCTAGAAATCAAACCGTCGTAACTACGGTTTGACTTTGTGATAAATCACAATCGGTCCAGAGATTTGTCGAATCGAAAGTCATTATAAGTTGGTATTTAAATGGGTATTAAACCCCTAAAAGGTCACCCACTGATTCGAATCCTAACTAGGTCGTTTGTCGAGTCAAAGGTTGTCCGAAAAAGTCAACAGAAACCTTAATCGCACACTTAATGATACGGAAGGCGTGTAACCCGTTTTATCAGTCATATAACTTGAAAATAAGTATAATAACTTGTCTAAGCTTGTTGGTTCGACAACTTTCTATTTAGAACCGATTCGGAGCCGAAGGACGCAAAAGTTTGACTTTTGCGTTGACCTCAGTTCTGACCCGATTTTTATAGGTTTAGACATACCTTAAGGTTCCATTAGGACCTAGTTACATGTGTGTATAAGCCTCTGCGTTTATACCACTCGAATCCGATTCGTTCGCGCGGTTCCGTTAAATGCTTAAAATGGACCGTAATGCCCTTATGACCATACAACGAGAATTTTGAAAATGTGGAAGTACAATAATCTTAGTTACTGATTATTAAACATGTACGTAAATTTTCACGTCAATCGGAGATCTAGATTAGGAGATATGCACGTTAGCGTAAATAATAAACTTTTTATTAATTAAACGGCGCGATTAGCGCATAGCCTATCTAAACCCGATTTTCGGTACCAAAACTTTTACCCACTAATGTTAAATAATATTTTGGGATTTTTGAAGATTTTTAATTATTTTTAAACTGATCTTAAGCTAGGCTTATCGCCTTAATTCGGTTAATACCGAATTTACCCTTTCCGGTAATAAAATGATTTCTACAAAGAATTTTGACGCGAATCCAATTGCTACTGATTTTAAATAATAAATGTAATGTTTTGAGCCTGTTTAACTAATCAGAAAACCCAGAATCGTATTTTTAATCATACGTCGCTTAAAACGGGTTTATACGCGTATTATACGCGTAGTTTAGGCTTAAAACCATTTTTGACATATAAGGATTATTACCAACTAATATAATCTGTTAAAAATAAGTTGTTTACTGATTACTTCAGTCCCGAACATCGGGGTTACGTAAAATCCCTTTTATAATCTCTAAAATGACCAAAATACCCCTACGGGGCATAATTAATGATTAATCTCGTTTTGGGCATTATGGAAGATATCATAATGATATCACAACATATTTAAAGCATATTAACTTAGGAAACCTGTTCGCGACCCTTATGGTTACCCGTTACGCCTCTGGCGCGTTCGGTCCGGTTTATGTAACTAGTTTGCATAAATTAGCCGAAACGGGTCAAACCTTATCCTTTTTATCTCAAAATCCAGAATGTGTTTAGTTTACCCATATTATACAAGTCTTCGAACTTGTCGGGTCTAAATCCCATTCTATTCCGGTCTTCGCTTAATCATGCGTTTGAACCGTAAACCTCTCTTAAAACTAACCGGTCTAAGTTACGACTTAAATAAGACCCGTTAGTAATCTAATAGGTTAATAAAAACCTTCGTTCCAGATTGAGAGCCCCAGTAGAAGTACTCGTGCTTGCTGATTAAGATATACGGCTGAGTATAAATTGCATTGCTAGCTCAGGTAAATACTTTTAACTTATTTTCCCTTATACGGGCTTGGGGTACGGTATTATAAAAATATCGCTTGGTCGGGTGTAGAAACCTTTTAATCGGAGATGATTAAATTGCATAATCCCGTTTTAATCTGTATTGATTGATAACAAATAACATTGGGGGTTAATGACCGTGTCCTGGATATCCTTGGCTCATTTTAAAAAGTGAATGGCCACGACGTAAGCACAAGGTGTAGACATAACACCTCCTGTTGCATATGTATAACGTATACTCACTCGTAAGGGTATCTTCTTGTGAGATTATATTTGTGGTGTGTCGATTAATCTTGTCCGGCTTGTATTGTATAATCACCGGCCCTAAATGTTGGACAACCATGTAAATCGGATACAAGATTTTTATTAATAGAATTGTCCCAAGTATAAAAGATTAATTTTGCCTCTGTGCATTTTAATCAATGTGTCAAGATATTTTGTGCCGTTTGCACTCGAATCACTTTTCAAACTCTTTTTCCAAAATGAGTCAGTTAATTGTATTTACCAGTGTAAACTGACGTATTTTTCAAAAAGGTTAAGTGACAGGTACTATGCGTAATTGGCTGGGAGCTCAGGGCGTCACTAAGGAATCTTGCAAATTCTAGATGCCTAAAGTCTGTTGAACAGTTTTCTTTTATTGATCCGCCTGTGGATCCTTTACCTTCCGTTGTACTACTTTGACATTACTTATATTCGGAATGTAATATATTTATCTTTTGCTTCCGCTGTGCATTATTATATTGTGTTGTTTGACCATGATGTTGCCAACCACGTCACGATACTCCCCCACCGGGCCCACCGGTGACACGTGGAAAATCGGGGTGTGACAGGTTGGTATCAGAGCCAACATTGAGTGAATTAAACACTAGCTTTTTGTGTTTAATCTCAATGACACAATTGCACATTCCTAAATCTTCTGAGTCTAGACTTAACATAGGAATATTCTCAATCCTAATCTGGAAAATTTTACTTCCAAATTTTTATTTGGATACGTCGCCAAGCGAAGAAGCCGTAATAGGAGTTCTCCACACCCGGAGCCCTGAGAAGCCGAGCTTCGTACCGCGGCTAGAATGAAACGAGCATCCAAGGAGAATGCATTCAGAAATTAAATAAAGAAGAAACTCCTGTTACTGAAGATCGTTTCCTTATTAGTCCTTATAAGGACATATTTATCTTTCAGTCCCTTTAAGGACACATTATCCCTTCAAAGACCCGCTTAGGGCAACTCTGTACTTCTATTTTCATATAATGGAAAATAACATCCCTTAGAAGGGAAGTGCCTACGGGCTATAATAAACGTCCTCTGAGACTAAAGACGGTGGTAGCCTACAGCTCCCTGTCAAGAAAAGGTAATGAACTTTGATTCACACCTAAATGCCTCGATCCCAGACGATCATGGCTTATAAATTAAACTTGTCCAAGTGACTAAGCCTTTTGTGCTATTACTAAATGCCTCGATCCCAGACGATCATGGCTTATAAATTAAACTTGTCCACGTGACTAGGCCTTTTGTGCCATTACAAATTCATAAATTGCCCTGATTCTCTGAAATCTTGGCTTATAAATTAAACTTGTCTACGCGACTAGGCCATTTGTGCTATCATTAAATTATAAATTTGGATTTATGATAAAAATCCTGAATAAAATAATTATCCTTCCTTCCCTGCCAGTAGGCACTTTAAAAAAGAATCTTAAAGGTGAAATCTAGCCTATGCGGCCAAGATGATGAAACCTACCCAAGAGATTCAAATCCTTGTTAACACCTAAGAACGTGTTAGCACTCCTGACAAATGTGATTCGATAAAATCACAACAGTCATCCTTATATTAGATTCTTCCAATTTCCTTATCTAGTCTATTGATTTAGAAATCATGGCTGGTGTCATCCTATAAGATGATCACATTATAAACATCCAGTAGTGATGAAGTGCCTACGGGCTAAACTTGTTGTCCGAAAAGGCAACGACAGTGGCGGTCTTTGACCTCCTGTCCAAAAAAATGTTGGACCAGGTCCAAGCATAATAGTCGGTAGGATCCATACGATCTCGACTAATAGCATCTGAGAAGATGATCATATAATAACCATCCCTCAGAAGGGAAATGCCCACGGGCTATATCTATTGTCCTAAAAGACAAAAGACAGTTGGAGTCTACAACTCCCTGTCAAGTGAAGGTAATGAACGTAATTCAAACCTTAATGCCTAGATTCTCTGAAATCATGGCTTATAAAAATTTAAAACTGTCCTTGTGACTAGGCCTTATGCGCCACTTTAATATCCTTAATGTTTTATGACTAGGATAAATTATAATGGAAAATACTAATTAAATATAACTAACAAGTTAACCAATATGGTTTATATTACCATGGTTGATGAATCGTCAAGGATGATGATTCCATAATAACCTTTGAATAAATCATTGCCAATGTTTATGTAGACATCAAGCTACATGGCTGGATTAGATGAAGTTAACAGCCACATGAAGGAGAGCAATGATACTACCAGAATTAATGTAACTGGAGCAGAACTACAGGCAATAATAGATTATGCTGTTGCTCGAGCACTTGATCGGCAGTATGATGAGTCGAATGATACCCACTCTAAGACTCTATCTGCGGCTAGTTGTAAGCCCCCTCTTAAAACACATGAGTCAAAGGAGGACGATGTTCATGACTTGTCAAATCAAAGGAGTATTCCGTTTAGACAAGTTGTGTTTCATCAAGAGGCACCAGTTAAGACCTGTTCATATAAATATTTCGTCTCCTGCAAGCCCAGAGACTTTACAGGAGAAGAAGGGGCCATCGATTGCATGACATGGCTCGATGAGATGGACGCTGTTGTTGACATCAGCGGTTGTGCGGAGCAAGATGTTGTGAAAGTTGTTTCACAATCATTCAAAGGAGAAGCGTTGGCATGGTGGAGATCATTGCTCCAAGCCACGGGAAAGGTTCTACTCTACAACTTATCTTGGGAGAAATTTGTTGCATTAGTCAAGGAAAGCTATTGCCCCCAGCATGAAGTAGAAAAGATAGAATCAGACTTCTTGACTCTGGTCATGGAGAATTTGGATTGTCAGGCATATGTGACAAGTTTCAACACTATGTCCCGCCTGGTTCCTTATCTAGTCACCCCTGAACCTAAACGCATAGCGCGTTTCATTGGAGGCCTAGCACCAGAGATAAAAGGGAATGTTAAAGCATCTAGGCCAACCACATATAGGTCCGCGGTGGACTTATCTTTATCTCTCACCTTAGACGCAATCAGAATTAAGTCTGTTAAGGCTTCTGGCGAGAGAAGAAGTGAAAGAGAGGAGGAAAACTCTCATCAAACTAGCAAGAAGAAGAAGGGAAGCTCGGAGCGCGGGGAGGATTCCGAGTTTAGGAAGAACTCGAGTCAATCTGATAACAGACCCAAATGCAGTAACTGCAAAAAGCAACATTTTGGAAAATGCACAATAGACCCACGCGCTAAATTGTGTGGAATTTGCAAGACCAAGGGTCACAAAACCTTAGATTGCAAGGGGTTAAAGAACGCCACATGTTACAATTGTAACGAGGAAGGGCACATCAAAACCAACTGCCCAAAGCTTATAAAGAAGCCGGGAAAGGCCAGGGAAATAAACGCATGAGTCTTCCGGGTGAACGCCAGGAGATGGTGCAGAAGGATAACTATATAGCAGGTACTTTTCCTTATCAAGCAGTTTATGTAGAAACTTATTTAATACTGGCACGTATAAATATATTATGAATGATAAAGGTTGAGAGCGGTTGTCTCCACCTGATTAAGACTCCGGTCATTTAATGCCCGGTAGAAAGTGACGATGTTACGTTTAGAATGCTCCAACAAATCCTATATTGATATTAATATCTATTCGAAATCACTCTTTCTTTGCATAGATTACGACAACATATGTTATTTTAATTATTTTTCTCATTGTTTTTATCGCCTGCGAATGCCAAACTATGTTTGATAAAAGCATCATATGAGGATTGGGTATCTTAATAAATTCCATAGATTGCTTCCATGCCTGATCAGTATGGAGGTTTAATGCATGGAACCTCTGAGATATCCCAATAGTCATATCGTACTAAAGTCGACTAGTAGTATTCAAAGAAGATATCCCGAATGAAATCGTCCAAGTAAATGTTCCCGACTAAAGAACTCGTGGACTCGTAACATAAAGGTGTCACTTAATTGACACAAACAATGATGGATGAACTGGAGCCTGAGATATGGAAATCTCTGTAACCTCCTTGTACCTTGATTATCTTCTCCTAAGTTTACCCTGTTTACCTCCTTATAGGCAAGTAGAGTTAAGATTAACATCCCTCTTGGGTTAGAGTGTTGTAAGAACTCCCTGTTGTTTATGTAATAACCGAAAACCTGATTAAGTAAATTATTAAGATAGGAGATTCATATAGCCTAACTCAATATCCTGGGAATCCGGTATAGTTAATTAAGAAAGACGGTTCATTTTGCTTATGCATTATCACCGCCACCCTAATTAGGCAACGATTAGGAATTTGCCATCAACTGCCCAGGATCGTCGATCTGTTCGACTAACGGCAAGGATTAGCTGTTCCCTAAACATTAGCTAAGCAGGGGTTGGAATAACCATCTCACCTTAAAATAAGCTTTTCTATAATAATGGATATGTAAGTATTAAGGCTACTCCTTTGGAGACCTTGTATAGATGGAATGTTAAATGTCTAGTGTTAAATAGAGAATTGGTAAGTCCAATTATCAAGATCTGAAAGTTGCCTGGGGGACAACAAATAAGATGATACAAAATCCATAATCGATTGTAGGTTGCCAGTATACGGCAAGAAATCAAGGAGCTATGAAAATAGCAAACTTCCTAAGTTCTTGTTAAGGAATATGGTTTAACAAAAGATATCACCCAGGAAGGGTGTACCAAATTTGTTAGATTATCAGGCTAGTTAAGCTCTGAATATATGGAAATCGTTCGAAGGAAATCGAATGTATCAAGATCAAGTAGCTTGTAAGCTAAAACCTATTTAAGTGGTTTGGCGGAGCTCGAAATACATTGCACACTGGTGACTGAAGGAGGTGTTCCGCCAATAAGTCGAGGAGCACTATCACAAATTGGTATGCGGATTTACAATATGATAAACATCCTATATCGATTGAGGATCGACAGGTAAGGAAGCTTCGAAGGAAGCATATACCTTTTCTAAAGGTCAAATGGGATGCCCGTAGAGGTCCCGAATTCACGTGGGAGGTTGAGTCCACGATGAAAGAAAAGTACCCTTACTTATTTCAGTAAATCTCGGGTCGAGATTTATTTTAAGGGGGTGAGGATGTAACACCCCGAAAATTTACGTCCTATAAGGTGTAGACACGTGTCATAAGTTTGAACGTGTGTAAGAATGTCCTTGAAGGACTAAAGTTGACAAACAATGAAACTATGTAAATACAAGGGTTCAAAGTGTCAACAATGAATAAATATACTTTACAATGACCCTACATAATGTTTATAACCTAAAACGAATAGATCATGGATCATACGAAGCGAATTGTGAAAGAAAGTGAGAGATTACAAACTACAGGGGTTAAATGTGTCAACATGTTAAGATATACCTCTGAGCGACCTTTTGACAAGCCCGAAGCTTTGTAACGATTAATTATGCTCACAAGAATGCACCATAAAAATTTCACCAAGTTTCGTTACCATATGAGAAAGTTATGATAAAATCCGTGTGTGAGGGTTAGAATCGCCAACATTGAAAATTAGGGCTTTTCGGGTGATCACAAAGTTACCCGAGGACTTCACAAAGATGGTATAAGTCTTAAAGCCCCTATATGTCAATATTAAAGCCCATTTATGCAAGAAACCAAGTGAAAGCGATGTTTAGAAGGATCAGGGACTGAAATTGCAATTAAGGAAAACTTGTTTGTCAGGTCACCAAGGGCTAGCGTAGCGCGAGCCCTATACCCCTTGGCAGTAGCGCTACGCTACTGCCTTATCTGGGCAGAAAACCTGCACAGGTGTCCCGAATGATTTTTAACCGACTTAAACTCATGTTTGGCATACCTTGGGCTGCCCTAAGATGGTTTTTAGCATATAGGATACTTGTGGATGTTATTGTTCCATCCTAGACTTAGTTGTTGATCATCCATGAGGTTTGAAGTTGTTATAAGAAGTCACATATCCCACATTCATGCACATTTCATCATCTGAGCATTCCTGGACCATTCAAGCAGGCCACAAGCTTTCCATAACATCCATTAGACGTGTGTAAGTGCCCTTGATCTTCTTCAATTCATTTATGCTTAGTTTATAGCCTAGAAATCAAACCGTCGTAACTACGGTTTGACTTTGTGATAAATCACAATCGGTCCAGAGATTTGTCGAATCGAAAGTCATTATAAGTTGGTATTTAAATGGGTATTAAACCCCTAAAAGGTCACCCACTGATTCGAATCCTAACTAGGTCGTTTGTCGAGTCAAAGGTTGTCCGAAAAAGTCAACAGAAACCTTAATCGCACACTTAATGATACGGAAGGCGTGTAACCCGTTTTATCAGTCATATAACTTGAAAATAAGTATAATAACTTGTCTAAGCTTGTTGGTTCGACAACTTTCTATTTAGAACCGATTCGGAGCCGAAGGACGCAAAAGTTTGACTTTTGCGTTGACCTCAGTTCTGACCCGATTTTTATAGGTTTAGACATACCTTAAGGTTCCATTAGGACCTAGTTACATGTGTGTATAAGCCTCTGCGTTTATACCACTCGAATCCGATTCGTTCGCGCGGTTCCGTTAAATGCTTAAAATGGACCGTAATGCCCTTATGACCATACAACGAGAATTTTGAAAATGTGGAAGTACAATAATCTTAGTTACTGATTATTAAACATGTACGTAAATTTTCACGTCAATCGGAGATCTAGATTAGGAGATATGCACGTTAGCGTAAATAATAAACTTTTTATTAATTAAACGGCGCGATTAGCGCATAGCCTATCTAAACCCGATTTTCGGTACCAAAACTTTTACCCACTAATGTTAAATAATATTTTGGGATTTTTGAAGATTTTTAATTATTTTTAAACTGATCTTAAGCTAGGCTTATCGCCTTAATTCGGTTAATACCGAATTTACCCTTTCCGGTAATAAAATGATTTCTACAAAGAATTTTGACGCGAATCCAATTGCTACTGATTTTAAATAATAAATGTAATGTTTTGAGCCTGTTTAACTAATCAGAAAACCCAGAATCGTATTTTTAATCATACGTCGCTTAAAACGGGTTTATACGCGTATTATACGCGTAGTTTAGGCTTAAAACCATTTTTGACATATAAGGATTATTACCAACTAATATAATCTGTTAAAAATAAGTTGTTTACTGATTACTTCAGTCCCGAACATCGGGGTTACGTAAAATCCCTTTTATAATCTCTAAAATGACCAAAATACCCCTACGGGGCATAATTAATGATTAATCTCGTTTTGGGCATTATGGAAGATATCATAATGATATCACAACATATTTAAAGCATATTAACTTAGGAAACCTGTTCGCGACCCTTATGGTTACCCGTTACGCCTCTGGCGCGTTCGGTCCGGTTTATGTAACTAGTTTGCATAAATTAGCCGAAACGGGTCAAACCTTATCCTTTTTATCTCAAAATCCAGAATGTGTTTAGTTTACCCATATTATACAAGTCTTCGAACTTGTCGGGTCTAAATCCCATTCTATTCCGGTCTTCGCTTAATCATGCGTTTGAACCGTAAACCTCTCTTAAAACTAACCGGTCTAAGTTACGACTTAAATAAGACCCGTTAGTAATCTAATAGGTTAATAAAAACCTTCGTTCCAGATTGAGAGCCCCAGTAGAAGTACTCGTGCTTGCTGATTAAGATATACGGCTGAGTATAAATTGCATTGCTAGCTCAGGTAAATACTTTTAACTTATTTTCCCTTATACGGGCTTGGGGTACGGTATTATAAAAATATCGCTTGGTCGGGTGTAGAAACCTTTTAATCGGAGATGATTAAATTGCATAATCCCGTTTTAATCTGTATTGATTGATAACAAATAACATTGGGGGTTAATGACCGTGTCCTGGATATCCTTGGCTCATTTTAAAAAGTGAATGGCCACGACGTAAGCACAAGGTGTAGACATAACACCTCCTGTTGCATATGTATAACGTATACTCACTCGTAAGGGTATCTTCTTGTGAGATTATATTTGTGGTGTGTCGATTAATCTTGTCCGGCTTGTATTGTATAATCACCGGCCCTAAATGTTGGACAACCATGTAAATCGGATACAAGATTTTTATTAATAGAATTGTCCCAAGTATAAAAGATTAATTTTGCCTCTGTGCATTTTAATCAATGTGTCAAGATATTTTGTGCCGTTTGCACTCGAATCACTTTTCAAACTCTTTTTCCAAAATGAGTCAGTTAATTGTATTTACCAGTGTAAACTGACGTATTTTTCAAAAAGGTTAAGTGACAGGTACTATGCGTAATTGGCTGGGAGCTCAGGGCGTCACTAAGGAATCTTGCAAATTCTAGATGCCTAAAGTCTGTTGAACAGTTTTCTTTTATTGATCCGCCTGTGGATCCTTTACCTTCCGTTGTACTACTTTGACATTACTTATATTCGGAATGTAATATATTTATCTTTTGCTTCCGCTGTGCATTATTATATTGTGTTGTTTGACCATGATGTTGCCAACCACGTCACGATACTCCCCCACCGGGCCCACCGGTGACACGTGGAAAATCGGGGTGTGACAGAAAGTAACACCATGGGCAGCATTTGTATCTCATTTAGGGGGAGGGGGAGCCACCCCGCGCGAATTCTTGTTAAATGTGACTCCTGGATTCGAGAGGTACATTTTTGGTCATGTAATCAACAAAGTGGAATGCACGTGGATCGTGCTAAGATCCATCTTGGTTAGAAACTGATCATCACCAAAGATTCCTTCGGGGATACAACAATTTCTTGGCCTCGCTAGATACTACCGCAGATTCATCACGAGATTTTTGAAGATCGCGCAGCTTTAATCTCCTTAACACATCAGGGTGTTGTGTATTCATGAGAGACCAAAGCAGGAGGACGTCTTTTCAGCTTTTGAAACCCAACACTGCAATACACTGAGCATCGTCTTTATCCCAAGGTACGGGTGATCTAGTGGTATACCATAAAGTTCGAATCAGAGTCCCAGTTACACGCCGACGCAACACGAGAAGGTGATGGCTACGTGGTGGATTACAAGAAGAATTGCGCGAGTCACAACCTACGGTGGAAGCCATGGTCTGTGGGGATTTAAGTTGGAGGCATTACTTGGACGGTACCAAATGCACTACTTAGACCGAGCACAAGAGCCTCCCGCGTACCCTTGTTTCGAAGGAGTTAAACATGTGATGACATCGCTGGATGGAACCTTTGGATGATTTCAACTGTGAAGCCTAGACGCGTATGAGCCTCGCAGCACACCAGCGACTCTAACCTATCTGGTTAGATTCGCCCTGTTCAAACTGAAGCATTGAAGGAAGAAAACTTTCAAGTTGGGTCCATGCGGGGCATGGAGGAGCAACCTTTGTTAAGTCGGACGATATTCGCTACTTCATGGAACGAATATGGGTCTCACTATGCAGCAGTCCAAGGGAACTTGTGTCAAACGAAGCACACCAGCCTCGATATTCTAGTCGCCTGGATTTTGATAGGGGATATTAGGATCTATAAATTTGGTACTGATGTCCGGGCATGAAGGCCCACATAGCCATGTATATGAACGATGTTTGACTTATGCGAAAGTCAAGGTGGAGTACCAGAAACCTCATGAGTAGTGTCAGCAACCAGAAACACCCATGAGGAAATGGGAACAGGCTGCCATGGATTTTGTCACTAGCCTACTTGAAACCCGAAACGGAAACAATACCACCTGAGTGATCGTTGATTGTCTCATGTAACCAGTACACTTTCTTGCAATCAGGGGAGGTTGACCAGTCTTCGTATCCTATGAGTAATTACTTGTGAATGGCGGTTTAGGCATGGGGTGCCAACTCCTGTCACCTTTGATTTTGATTTATACCTGATGTATGACAGGCAATACACGACACCCTCGACTCACGTCTAGACATGAGCATTGCTCATCACCGTAGACATGCTGCAAGCATGTGTATGATTAACTTTAGTAAAAATGGAAGGACGCTTACCCTTGGTTGAGTTCTACTGCACCCGTTACCGTTCTAGTATTCAGACAGCTCCGTTTGAGGCACTGCATGGACGATAATGCCAATCTCCTTGATGGACTAAGGTGGGTGGAAACCTAATCACAGGTCCAGGACTTGTACTCGAAAACTCTTGGGAAGATTGTTTGGATCGGGAATCATTTGACGGCAATGCGTGACCGTCAGGAAAGCTGATAAGCTTAGGAAGCGCTGGAAGATCGCTGTAGGTGATTGTATCATGTTGAAAGTCTCACCCTGGGAGGGTGTGGTATGCTTGGGAAGCATGGAGAGCTTAATTTACGTTACGTTGGACCATTCAATTCTGGAAAGAATCGGTAGCATGACCTATAAACTCGAGATTACCCGGTGAAGTGAGTATCGTACACGATGTCATTTATGCCTCAGATCTAAGGCAGTTTTGTCCGATGAAACACTTGTGATACCTCTACTGGAGCCTAAGGTTAACGACAAGTTGCAGTTGTCGAGGAATCTATCGAAAACATGGACCAGGAAGTCAAGGTTCGTTAACATAGTCGAATTCCAATCGCGAGAGTTCGTTGGAACTCAAGACGTGGACCGGAGTTCACGTGGGAACGCAAAGATTTGATGAAACTCTAGTACCCTCAATTGCCCAAACGACTGAATCAACTTCTGATATTATCGGTGAATTTCAGGACGAAATTCCCTTTCAAGTTGGGGATGATGTGGCACCCGAGGAAAACCCGCAGTCATCCTGATCTATCGTTTCAAGTTGGGGATGATGTGACAACCCGAATCTTTAACGTTAGCACTACTTAAATTCCACAACCTTTGGCTTGTGTCTTTACGTTTAATTACCTATATTGCGACCATGTGGTACTTGTTGGTTACACTCGTGCACCATTAAAAGTTTATGTATGATGGTTAATTACTATGGAACCGTTAAATGTCTATATGTGTTGGATAATTATTTTAGAAACCTTTTACCAAATAAATTGGGCTGCAAACTGCCTGTAGTCACACGCACACACTCCCTGGGCCGATGGTCTCTCCTTATCTCGGCCCACTTGCTGGATTAAACTCAAACTGAGCCCAAGTTGGTTTAAGAACATTACATGCACGCATATACCTATACGAATCCTGTATTCTCATAACACACACACACAGTAGACATCAAATCCTAATCCTCTCTATTTTTGAACGGCGAACCCTCTTCTTCACTCTCTCAGATCGACGGCAGCATACCTTTGTCGAAACTCCCTGCCTACGAAATCTCTCACCTCTCTCGTTCTAATAGCCGGTAAGTATGCTCACCAGTTTGGTCGTGTTTAATTGTGTGATTATGTGTTGAGTTGTATGAGTACGGGTAGGATTAGAACATGATAGTGGTAATCGATGATTTAGTGTTGTGAATTGTGATGTGCGATTTATGATTATGATTATGTGAATTTGTACGACCTAGAGTAGTTAAGAACCATATTTAAATTGTATGAATTATGAGATGAATAGATGGGTTCTATCGGTAGTGTACGACTAGATAATGCAGAAGATTTACGTATGAATGAATAAGTGGTTTAGGGTCGTATACGTGCGTGATTGTACGATGATGAGAGGTGGATGATTCCTTGTAATAATTGGATGATTGGATCCAATTGTACTATCGTTTGTGATCAATATTAGCATTTAGGAACTAGGGTGCACGATTAAGAAATAATCATGTGTGAATTGAATCTGATTATATGTGATTAGATGATGAATTGTTATTGGGTTAATCATACTGTTCGATTTGTGTGTGTGTGCATGAATATCAATATTGAAACTGGTGGGGACTAGATGTGGGTATTGTAAATTGTTGATAAGGAAAATGACTAGTTAATTGGGAACTCAATGATTTGGAATTAATTCAATAAGCAAGGGTGTGTAACTGCCTCCCATAAATTACGGCTGAAACATGTTTCCAAACCGCACAATTGGTTGGGCCACAATTGAGTATTGGGCCAGGTAATACTCAAGTGTGAACCAGATCGCATACCCGACCCAATGGCACCAATTGCACACTTATCGGGCCCTGCATGATTATTGGGCCACACAGCACTCGTAGCGGGCCTTATTTAATCGCTGGGCCGCATCCCTCGGTTGTAGGTGAACGAATCACATAATTGACCCAATTGCACAGTGGGCTTTGAAGTGTAGGTGAGCAATATATGAATGTGTGTATTATGTTTTGGGTTGTTACTAGTCTAATTTGTTAACTAGTATTAGCATTTGAGTTATGCTTATAAACAAGAGAAATCACATGGGTTTTGACAATTGTGAATGAAACAAAAGATAAGTGGCCGACAACTGAGATTAGGCAATTTCTTTTATTGGACCACTTGATCTTATTGGGCTGACATATCACATGGTATTTCAAGCAATTCACATGTACACTATTTGATTGAATGCAATGATGAATTTTATTAGATCACATGGGATTGTATTAAATGACTAATCCTTTTGTCAAAGTATGGCTGACAACATTAACACAAATCACAATCCTATTGGGCCTCAACTTTTTGAACAAAGTAATTGTAGGATCGTTTTTCTGACCCGAACGAGTCTATCAGAAGAGTTCTCGGTCTAATCAGAGGCAAAATTCATTGATTAGACTTTGTAACAGCTTGATTCACACTTAACTGTCTTGTATTATTGATTTAACACGTTTACAGATCAGTAGACACGTCGGCAGCACTTCGGTACCGGAAACATGAACCTTACAAATGAAATCACAGCTTGGGTATTTATAGAGGTGGTAATTTCGTATGGAATTACATTGTGCTATTTCGTGCGAAATAGCTGATTGCTATTTCGTACGAAATAGCCTTTTGTTATTTCGTGCGAAATTAACCATTCATACACAAACCCTACATTTCTCAAACTACGTGCCCTGATCTAACAATTCTAGTACAAGACTCGATACAAGACGAAGTCGACAGACGTAATGCACCAACAGTAATTCATGTGATGTATTATATAATTGAATTGGTAAGCTAGTACAACTACAATTTGTGGGCCGAAGCTTTGTTGGGCCGTTACATGCTAAGTAACTACTTGATGATACTGGGTTAATGGATTAACTGTTATGACTTGAATTACATGTGTGTGCTACATGTACAATAACTGTGTATTATGTGAACAAGGAATGCGTGAATTAACTGTACGTGAAATATGTGGATTATGTGCACCTGAGACTGATTGTTGTCGGTAACCATGTTAGGACGTGTGTGATCAACTGTTAAACAAGTAACTAATCTTACCGAGCAAACCAAAGGTGAGTTCATTTCTCCTGAGCATGCGTCCCGGTGGGTGGGACAGTCAAATGGGTATCCCTGAGAGGGATAAGTCTTTTGGGTAAAAACTGGGGTGTTTGATAATACACTCTTTTCCTATCACTTTAAGTCCCATCATATACCGAATAGTTACCTGAGAGGTAACGGGGTATTAGTTGATAGCGCTATTAAGGTTGGCAACCTCACACCGTACCTGAGAGGACGGGCATGAACTAATGACCTTAAATCATGACCAATGCTTAGGATAGGGGGCATTGGGGACGGACAAAACAATCTGGAAGCAATCTTGTACGGTACTCGAGTTATTATCAACATTATTATCAATGAACTGATCTAAACACTTGGTAACTAACATTTTCGTAAAACTATGAACTCACCAGCGTTGTCTGATACACGTGTGTGCATGCTCGCAGGTTATTGATACGTGTGGATGTGGAACTTGCTGTCTGGGATGCTGGAGTGGTCATGGGTCGAGATACATGGAAACTTGAAACGAGACTAGTAGATTACATATACTTGGGTTTTGGTTAAATTTTGTATTATGCTTCCGCTGAACACAACGGGTTATAAATAATGTTTTGTAATACATATCTTAATGAAGGAAAACTTTTATTTGAAATCTTGTTCAATGTGATTAGTGGCTAGATCCTGGTACGTCACACGCCTCGCGGGGGATTTCGCATGTGGTATTTTAGGGGTGTGACACATGAGGTGTAGCATCCTTTGCTTGTGGGCTAGCAATGATTCCTGGACTCGCCCTAGTCACTTGAGGTAGTAAACTCTCATTAATTTGTTGGTGAGAGGAACTAGTATATGCAAGGCAGAATTATCAAGTACATCAAGCAAATGTTTTATGGTAGATAGTAGAAGTGTGGTGGGTGGTGTGTAAAGAGAAGCAAAGGGGCTTGAGAAGAAATGCTCAAGTGAGTCATCTCCCTCTTGATGTGGGTCCCATGTGCTTACAACACAATCCTTTTGTGAGGATATGTAAGGAGTTTGGATATGTTAAGATGTTTGCATCTGTTGTGAGGAAGTAACAACAGATGTTTGTTGCTTTTGTGATAAAGTAGGCTCCTCTGGCCCCTCATCTTCCAGAGTCACCTTTTTTGTTGTTTTCTTTTTGGGTTTGGGCTTGTGGATGGAAGTGGTCTTTTTGGAAATGGCTGTCGCGTGTTCCACAGTACTGGGTTGGGTATTGTGGTCACCAGGAGCAGTGAGCTCTGCAACAGATGTTGTAACATCTTTTTCTAAAACTTTTTCTTCACCCACACTTTCTTTCATGCGGGTGAATGTTTCGTTTGAAAGACATTTAACTTGAATAGTCTCACCTCTTGCAAAAATGTTTTGTGCCAAGACCCTTTGTAAAAGACAACTTATGAGACTTAGGTATAAAAGAAAAGCTTTGGGTTTGCCCACTTTCTTGACTTTTACATTTGCAACCATATCAAGAAATAAAGTTTTGGATAGCTTATAATTAGAATCAGTCAAAATAGTATATCCCAAAATGCTGTGTTTTTAAAGGGATTTCATTATAAGTAGTGGTTTTTGGTGAGAGACATATGAGTAGGGTAAGAAAGAAAAATTTCATAGCCGGTGGAAAATGAAAGTTACAAGTAGTGGTTTTTGGTTCATTAAAGACAACCTTATATGCCTCTTGACAAAATGAAAGTTACAAGAAGACCTCGTATCATACTAAAAACATGTGAAGAGGAAAGGACAATAAAAAATAAATAGTAAACAAGTCGAGTCGAACGAGCTCGAACCTGTAATACGAGGCTCAAAACAAGTCAAGCTCAAACCTTCTTAAGTTAGATAAAAATAAGACTCGAGCTTAGTCTGCCGAAGGTCAAGTTCTTCACGGGGCTTGTTCTATCAAAATAAACATATCCCATGTTCAAATTTTAGCTTAGGCTTACTGTTATTTAAATTATAATAATCACGAATCGTTTTGACATGTGCTTAAAACTAAGTGTAAACTGCCAAAATGGTCCCTGAGGTTTTGTCACTTTTGCCACTTTAGTCCAAAACTCAAACCTTTTGAATCTGGGTACCTGTGGTCTCAATTTTGTTGCCATTTTCATCAAAAATCAAAATCTGGTCAGATTTTCCAGTTAACATCCAGTTTTTCTGTCTTTTCCTACCTTTTAATGAAGAGTAAAATGGTTTTTTAACGTTTTATTATAACAAATTAAAAATATCTGACCATTTTGCCCTTCATTAAAAGGGAGGAAAAAGATGGCAACAAAATATCTGACCATGGCAACAAAATTGAAACCACATGACCCAGATTCAAAAGGTTTAAGTTTTGGACTAAAGTGCCAAAAGTGATCAAACCTCGGGAACCATTTTGGCAGTTTACTCTAAAACTAATTATATGATTTCGAATCATAAAAGCCAAACAACATATGGCCTAAAACGTGTTCGAAGTTCTAGTGTTTGGACGTGTTAGTTGTTAAAACAATGATAATAAATTAATCACGTGTTTGATAAATTCCGATAATCCAAACTTTGAATAACGGACGTGTCTAGACGTACACCACCTGCAAAGAGGTGCCTGATGCATGTACACCCTCTCATGTCACATCAGTTGTTTCCCCTGTTAAAGTTAAACCGGCGTTGAGGTTTTGACAATGCCATGTAAACAGGCGTCTAGACCTAGCGAGGCATCCAAACGGGTGTTTAGCCCTGCTGATTACTTGTAAACAGGCAGACGTTTAGTCCATTATAGTTCATTGTAAACCGGGTGTTTAGTGTGTGAAAATGTATGTATATGCTCGAATAGACGTCACGTCAGTCGCATTCGTAAGAGTTGATTAGTGTTACAGCTCACGCATGATTCTCCAAAAAAAAAAAACTGGAAGATGAAGTTCAGTAAAAATAATTCTGTATAAAGTTGGTCTTAATGTGGTGAAAAGTTTTCGTAACTAAAATTTTAAAAATCATACATGTAGCCGAGATGAGAATTTTTAAAAGTAATCATGTTTAACCCTATCAGGTTAACACTTGGTTGAACACGGTCTCAAGTAAAAATGCCTACTGTGCTACTGGAACAGTTTTGATTAGACCAACAAATGAACGTGCCTCTTTATGAGCTTAAATTAACTCACCTGATAGGTCTGAGACGGTGTTACATGGGTCTGAGGCGGTTTGACACGAGCATGTCGAGAAAGATTAAAACGCCAATTAACAAGCTATCAGATACTTGATCTTGAACACAAGCACACTGGAGCTACTAAGCATATTGCACTGTAAACCAGGATGCAATTACAATTTACATTGTTCTTGCACAAGCAACAACAATCATGTACGCCTATGGGTATTCAACAATCATGAGAAAACCAAAACCGACCTAAATACGCAAAAATACAATACAATAACATGATGTCATCTATATTTATGTATTCCCTATGTATCTTCGCCAAGGATGTCTTATGAACATTTACATACAGGTGGCTGGATGTTAGAATGCACACACGCACGACATTATTTGTATTGATCAAAAGGCTTACGGGTCATGTTGACTGTTTGACCCGAGTATCAACTTTCTGCGGATAATAAAGGTTTAAGCCTTCTCTCTACTTCCTTGCTTTGCAAGTCAATTTCTTCCTGAATCATTGTCAAAGCCGATTTGCAGGAGGCTTCATCTTTAAACGCAAGAGTCCATCTTCCGTCGACCAATGATTTCGATTTCAGTTTAAGGCTGGCGGCGTTTTTGGCTGTTTCGGTTAGGGGCAAAGTAGATGGACGAATTCGCAGGTGTAACCATCTTGCATGTCTTTCGTCTATTTTTGGCTGTAATAAAAATGCAAAAAAAAAATCAGTTAATTACATAGGGGCAGGATCTAGAGAAAACGCCTAAAAGTGTGAAAACGATTTTGGTGTTGACATGTGGCGTTGATGCTAACTTACACTAAGGGTAATATTGTCAAAAAAACCCATGCATATGCCATTCACATGCCAAAGATCATGCACATGCAAGTCACATGCATATTCCACCATCTTTTTTAAACTCTTGTAACTTTTCTTTGCGTGATTATTTTTTTTTTAATTACACCATAAAATCGAGTGTTTTATTATCTTTCCAATGAGTATACTATTGCTATACTTTTGAAATTAAAAAAATGACATGAACTGGGTGTTCAAATAAAAAAGCCATAAAAACACCCAATTTAGAAAAATGCCATGAAAATACCCAGTTGAAAACGCCATAAAACACCCGGTTCAGAAAAAGAACATGAAAAACTTGGTTGAAAACACCATAAAAACACCCCGTTCAGAAAAAGGCCATGAAAATACCTAGTTAAAAAACGCCATAAAACACCTGGTTCAGTAAAACGCCATGAAAAAATCAGTTGAAAACGCCATAAAAACACCCGGTTCAGAAAAACGCCATGAAAATACCTAGTTAAAAACGCCATAAAAACACCCAGTTCAGAAAAAACGCCATGAATATACCTAGTTAAAAACGCCATAAACACCCCGTTCAGAAAACGCCATAAAAAACTCAATTCATTTTTTTCGAAAAGTATATCAATAGTATACTCGTTGGAAAGATAAAAAAACGCCGAGTTCTATGGTGTAATTTTTTTAGAAAAATAATCATGTATAAAAAAGTTATTGGCGTTTAAATATGATGGGGGGAAATGGCATGTGATTAGCATGTGCACCCTTGTTTGGATCTTCCAATTTTACCCCTCCTGATAGTTCCAAGGTTCCCATTATTTACAAAAATGCCACTGCATCATCTTAGCCACAAATCACAAAGATCTTATGGCTGAAAATCGTTCTCTTGGTTTTCACACATCAAATCGTTTTCTCTTGATCCCATTCCTAATTACATATATACTATAAATATGTTATTTTGTCAACATCAAAGTTTAGACCGTCAACTTTAAGAATAAATAACTTTAGCCCCTCAACTTTAACAATGACATGTTTAGCCTCTTTAACTAAAACAACTTTTGCCCCTCAACTGTAATAATAAATAACTTTGGAATATTGGATTTTATTAATCACAACTATTCGCCATTGGCCGCCAACAGTCCCAACTTCAAAAATAACCACTAGCAGTCCCAACTATTGACATATTGGCCACCAATGGACCCTGACTAACAGAACCCTAACGCCGTTAGTCTTCGGTCGCCGGAAAACCGTTTTTGGCCAGAAAAAGGTTTCTAAAGGTCCGATTTAAGGTTACAAAGAGGTTTGAGATGAAAATGTTGAGTTTTCCGGCCAAAAAGTTGAGTTTTCCGGCCAAAAAGAAGTTTTCCGGGGAAAAAGGAGTTTTCCAACGACTTCAATAATTGGGGCTTTTATTAGAAAAAGGTTCCTAAAGGTCCGTAATAGGTTAGAAAGAGGTTTGGGACGAAATTGTTGAGTTTTCCGGCCAAAAATGAGTTTTCCGGCGAAAGACGTTTTTCCGGCGACCGGAGACCAACGGCACTAGGGTTCTGTTAGTCGGGGTTCATTGGAGGCCAATATGTTAATAGTTGAGACTGCTAGTGGTTATTTTTTGAAGTTGGCGGCCAACGGCAAACAGTTGGGATTATTAAAATCCAATATTCCAATAACTTTAGCCCCTCAACTTTAATTATGACATGTTTAGCCTCTTAACTATAGCCCCTCAACTTTAATAAAGACATGTTTAACCTCTTAACTATAACAACTTTAGCCCCTCAACTTTAATAATGACATGTTTGCTTATTTTTATATACGTTTCGAACCCGCTGCAGAGCTTGGGTGGTAACCCACTAGCTACCTTTAATCCCCTAAAAGATCGCTATCCACAGCTGGCAACGACAATGAATGATTTAAACAATAAACTAAAAAATAGTAACTAAACATTATTTACACTTACATTACATCCAGCCAAAGGCGCAACGACTCGAACAGTTCCATAATTAGGTTTCTGAGGCCATTCCTCTGCAAGGAGTATCCATCCGGAAATTCCGATCGAAACTGCCAAAAAGCTAAAGTGACGTTCCTTTCCCCTCTCGAAAGCAATTCTACATGGCACTGCGTCATCTGAAATTAGAAACAAAAAGTTCAATATTGAGAAATATACATACATTTATCAGAGGTGGAACTGGTCATTTCGACCCCTTTATATGGAAACGGGTCAGTTTTGGTTGTATTTGATTTGCGACGGGTCAGAATGTCAGATCATAACAGACAAAACTGCACAACGCCCATGACTAGTAAACAAAATCCTAATATAGTTTTAACAAATATTAATACTCGTCCATGGGTACTCATAAATAAAACATTAATTAATAACACGATCCAAATAAAAAGAACCAAAAAAGGTTATTAGTGGTTTGGCCAAACCTAGCCCGTTTTGACCCGTAATTACAATTACATGTTGGCCCGACCCCGTTTTGCCACCTCTGCAATATTGTAAAACAAGGTCTCCGAGGCTGAGTACTCCCCGAGTAATCGATACAAGGTAGGCCGCCGAGGCGACTTTTTCAACTCCGCCTAATTACTCGGAATTGATCAAACGTGGTCAACCTCGGACAGAATCGGATCTAGTAGGTCAACTAGTGCCGAGTTTGACTTTAAAAAAATAAAACATAATTCCTATGTCTATTATATTAAAGAATGAATATCAATTTTTTAAATACATTACTATTTGAACATGTATTTTTTTTATTTATATTGATATTTGCATATTTTGTAATAAATATTAGTAAATTTATGAGATTTGACAATTGACATATATAAAATTTCCTGAAAACTAATTTTTTTATAATTTAACATGTCCGAGTACTCCCAAGAGTACTCTCCGCCTAGGCCGAGTACTCTCAACTCCCCAGTCAACCGACTAGGGAGCGCCTAGCGACATTTGCAACCATGGCAACGTATAATGCCTTAAACAAAGAATCAGACAGATTAGGCCCTCGGATTGCCCATTTTCACCATTACAAACAGATTGATGATATTGATTGTGCAATAGGTTCCTCTAATTTGTCTTTCTTAATCGACAATTTAGATACTTAACAAGCAATCAAAATGTTTAACTTGATGGCACACACAAGGGGTGAAGCAGGTTGGGTTACATGTCAACATGGGTTCATGTCTGAACATGTAATCTTTTAGTACTAATCAAAACAGGTTGGCTTAGCCGACAAACAATTGTCTTAATTTTTAATATCATCATAAATAACTGGTTTTTAATAATGCGATTTAAGAGGTCATATGCATTTGAAATTTGAATACACTTTCAACCAATTTGACCCGTTCCCATTTTATATAAGTTCATAATATATACCTATTTGACCCAGTTTAGATTAATTATATCCCATATCAATTGATTATATGTAAACGGATCAAGTATGCAACCCTTAATAACTAGATGAGCAAAGACTAACCAAGATGTAATTCAGTGCTCAGTTTTGGACCAATAATATTCAGTCCAGCAGATTTTGCTCGCGAAACTTCAGGGAAGTCAGCTGGGGGCAGAATAGGAGGCTGATCTGGTAACGGTCTACCGGATGAGAAAATTTGGAGCTGATGAAGAAGCACGAACACCTAATTTTAAAAATATAAACCAAAATTTCACGTTTTCATTCACTAGAATATATATATAGGAATATGATCATGAAAAAAATCTTTATATATGAGAAAACTAAAAAACACGCAGCGGATCGCATGGGAATTTGCGTGCGGTCCGCATGGGGTATCTATTGTAATACACATGTGTAATACATGTTATATTACACATATGTAATAGTACGTTTTCTTTTGTTTTTTTCCAAAATTTCTATTTTTTTAATATACTGCATATATGCATTATATTAAAAAAAATTTGAAAAACGTGTACTATTACACGTGTAATACACCGCTTTTTGCCTTGCGGACCGCAAGCACCTATCCATGCAGTCCGCAATGTGTTTTTGTGGGAGTTTTTTCATTAAAATGAGTTCTCATGATCCCTCCCCGGGGAAGGTTAACGTACAATATTCCTTAACATGCAATGGTACGATATGAAATATACGCATGTTATAAAACTCAAAACCCTAATCATGCATGAACAAAACATAATCACGCATGACCAAAACCATGAATCACGCATGAACAAAAATCAAAACCATGCGTGGTTATGGATTTTCTTCATGCGTGATTAGGGTTTTGAGTTTTATAACATGCGTAATTCAATATCGTACCATCGCATGTTAAGGAATATTGTGTGTGTGTGTATATATATATATAGACATGCAATAAGGATTGGATTTGGGGAAAACCTTAACACGCTCGTACATTGTTTCACCAGCAGCAAAAGATGATTCGACAGGTATAACATCTATCAGAGATCCATGTAGAAAATCATTACTTCAAATCCATACAGAAAACAATATTCTAGATTACAGGTGAAAAGATGGGCAGGTAAGGTAATAGGTTATTTTAGCACGAGTCAAAATGGAACGGGTTGGGCTGCAAACACATTTTTCTCACTTTTTTTAAATATTAATAATTAATAACTAAGGGCATTAATACAGAACAATTTAGAATGTTATATGCATATAATACAGATTTTGGGAGAGCTTCAACAAGTTCCACTGTAAGCTATATTATTCAATGTGACCCTTTTGGGATAAAAACAAAACCCGAATCGACCCATTTTATAAGCAACTGCTTTGAAATTGCCACCACTGATTTAAATGATCGAGTATATTAGAAGTCATACCACTCGAAGAAGATTTCCTTTTTGGGAAGAGTATGGACTTGGGTTCCTTTCGAGGGGAAGAAGCCTCAATTGCTACAAATAAAAACAAAAATGAATTTATGAGATACGAATTAAAAACATAAATAGAAGTTAATATACTTGTCACAGACATCAGGTACCTCTTTTGCATTTTCTCCACTCATCACATAGCACTTGTATGAGTAGATCGGGCCAAGACCCTCTTTGTTCTTCAACAAGTTGGTTGCAGCGCTTAGTAAAGGAATCCTGTAAGCAAGAATTTAAAGTCACTTGAGACAACTATATGTTCTCTTTTATTGACTTGTACGTATACTATTTCTCGATCTAAATCATAGTTATCGATAGCGAATAGCGGTCAATAGCGATAGAAAACCTATATGCTACGTAGCGATAGCGATGAAATAGCGCCCGCTATTTCGTGTTTAGCGATAAGGTAGTAGATAATTTAAAAAATAAAAAATAGCTATCCATAATTTATATATGTATTTATAATGTTAATTTTATACTTTTCATGTATAATTAGAAAGTTTAAGGAGCAAATGTAAACTACTGAAGATAGAAGGGTTAAATGTTTAAATACACAAACTACCTTTACACTTTTTAACTAAAAAGTTATAGGTTTTAGGGACTGAATGTAACCTAATGAAAGATAGGGGTTAAATGTTTAAAAACCTGAACTTATTTAAACCCTAAAAGCCTAAAACACACGTATACGCAGCCGCTGTCTTCTTCTTCCCCCTTCTTCCTGGTTTCCAGCTGAAAGCAACACCGTCGCCGGAATTTGTCGCCGGAATTCGGGTCGGAAGTCGCTATATCGTCGATATGTGGTCGATATGTCGTCGCTACGTACCTTGTGGCGGCATATGACCGCCACGCTATTCGCTATAGCGGCCGCCATAGACGCTATTGATAACTATGATCTAAATCAAATCAAATTACAACGGATATTATAAACATATTTCATGACACAAAATATTGGAATTACCTTGAGGGATTGAAGATGGTGAGTGTTAAACTCAGTCTCACTATACGGAAGCAATTGCCTTAAAAGCCAGCCTCCATCCCATAAAGCATCTGCTGATATGCTTGTTCGGCAAAAAAGCCCGATCAACGCATCAAGTACCTTAAACCAAGAATATGCAAGATATCAGAATAAATTTTAGCAGAGATGGTAATTTCAGCACATCTGCTTATAAAGTACCCTTTTGGGTTGTGTTCAAAACTAAACGGGTCAAAACAAGGCTAAAATGGAATGTTTTAAACGGTTGATAGGCACCCAGAGTCTATTTTAAGTGCATATAACCTCTTGAATCATTTCCTTCAACTATTCAGGTATATGGGTCCAATTTCATTGATATGATACGAGCTAAAGGTGGCAATTTTCACCAATTTAGATAAAAATGGGTCGATTTGAACCATGTTTCACATCCAATAGGTCAAATGGGAATTTGTTACTATGAATACGTTAAACATTATGCTAAAGCAGGCAAGGATTTGAGAAGACAAGAAAACTTGCAAACAGTTGAGAGCATGCTAACAAAATATACAAAGAGTAGGGAATAGAAAAATACTAGACGTCTATGTACATGTGGGCTTTCTCCAACTTCGTATGAACATGAAACTTCATATTGGTCCTGTGAACAGCAAAGAAGGTGTCAAAAGGATCCCAGGTTGCAAAAGATGTCACTCTTAGTATATATTACTATATAAGATCAATCTATGTAGTAAGCGATAATAGTGTAAGATTTAAACTTACAAATGTTTGTACACCTTTCATTTCTTATAATTAAATTAAATTTTAATTAATAGCACCTATCACAATGAGGGTTAACGAGGGGCACTATGCATCATACCTTTAATCTTTGTAGGTAAATATTGAGTTCACCATCACTCCCATCCTTCGATATGCAGTTTTCTGAAGCAAAAAGTTGTTCTTCACCGGTGTCCTCACCGACCAAGGCTTTCTGCAATGCAATCACAAGATATACAAGCCATTACGTTTTAACTAAAAAAACAAGTCTATATACTCCTTTTATCTAAAGTTTTAAATGCCCAGTTTCAGAAAAAAGAAACAAATATGAAGTAAATAAGATCTGAATCAATTTAATGGGTCAGAAATTATCAAAAAAAGAAATCTTACTACATCATGTCTAGAGATTACTAACTAGATTGAAACAAAGACATGATTACATGAACCATTGAACCTTTATTATGGTAATGTAATTTTGTACTTACAAATATACTCGAGTCAGACAAGGGTGTAGATTGTGGAAAAATAAAGTTTCATAACATATACATCATCAAGTATAGGTGGCAATTTTAGCCTATGAACCCATAGAGTGATTATGTTTTGACTATAGCAGGTAAAACAGATAAAATACAAATGTGTGTGTGTATATATATATATATATTATATTATATATTAGAAGAGAACGGACCAAACGTATAGAAAAGGTCAAACAGGTTGCATGTCACCTAAACACGGTTGTAAAAAGCGCGCCTACCCTCCGATTAATCGTTAGTCGGAGGTTCACCGAGTAATTTTCATCTAATCGGACAATTAATCGCTAGGTGGTCAACAATGGGACAAAGAAGTCTAGTGATTCCGGCCAGATTCTGGCCAAAACCTGTAAATGCCGGCAATAAATCCTATCTACTTAAAATATGGGACAAAGAAGGTGTTAAAACACGCTACTTAAAAAAATTACATACAAAATCCCAATCCGATTAGTCGCTAGTCAGTGCCCCACCAGCTGACTAGCGCCTAGTGATTCTTACAACACTGCACCTAAAGTGTAAATTACATACATAAAAACCTCCTACATCAGTTTTTCTTAAAAAACAGATTACTATTATTATTAAAATAATGTGATTTTTGTGATCATATTGGACACACTGATTAAGTTGGACATAAATGTCTCAAGTAGAATGTAGAAACAACCCCGCCCTCACCAAAAAATACCCGTTTTGACCCGTTACCAAACACGACCGACCAGACAATTTTCCCACCTCAATTATAAAGCATAAGTAGTAAAAGTATATAAAGTAATCAATCAATCATCTATCCAACAAAACAAAATAAAAAAGAATGTGAAAAATCTAAGTATAAAGTCAGCAGGACAAACCAGCAAGAGTTTCTTATGTTGTTTACGTTGTGGAAGGATTCCAAGAGCATCTAGCATTGATTCATTAAGCTCTGCAGTTAAATAAAGATATGATGAGAATACATGTAATCAAGCAGCAGGTGACAATATGAATAGCATACAACCTTTAGTTTGCAAGAATGTGGCCAACACACTCAAAGAACCAACCACTTGCATATCATCTCCACTTGTGATGTAAGAAATCAAAGCATCCCTATACAAGGATAAGAAAGTAGATCAGTGTCTTGTGATCTCCATCAACATTATACAAATCAGTAAAATCGTAACAAGAGAAAAATGATGCTAACGACAGCCAAAATACTGAAATGACAGTGTTATCATACATTTGTTTTAATGAAAACTAGGTTGTTTCCTCGCGCGTTGCAGCGGCACGTTGTCGCGGGCATTCGATCAATATTGGTTAGGTTTGTTATAGTTCCGGTATCGGTATAGAATCGATACATGTTTTACATAAATTGAAAATGAAAAAAAATGAACACCGGTATCGACAACGATGTTGTCCAAATGGTATGGACCAGCTCAGATCGTTACGGTACTGGTAATGATATTCGTTGATCATCGCAGACAGAGTTGTATAAATGGAAATTATCGAAACTGGTAATCACAAAAATGAACATAAGTACATATAACAATCTTGTTTGGTAGGATACGTCAGTTTATCGAAAGTAAAAACAATAAAAATAAGTACCGGTACCAATACCGATGTTGTGCCTTCGGTTTTGGTTCGGTTGACTACGGTTACCACACAAAATTCATTACCAAACATAAACAATACAAATGAGAACAGGTACAGGTATCGATGTTGTTCGGCACAGTATAGTAGCGATACGATATCAGTTTATCGAAAGCAAAAACAATATAAATAAATATTGGTTTATCAAAAGCAAAAAAAATATAAATAAATACTGGTATCGATACATATAATATCAGGTCGGTTTTGGTTCTTTGTTTGGTATGATAGCAGTACAATATCCGTTTTCAATAAAGTTTATATTGTAATGTTGAAAAAAAGCAATCGGTTTTGGTTAAGTTTAGCACGATAGCAGCACAATATCCGTTTCCAATAAATTTACATCGTAATGTTGAAAATATAAACATAGAACAAAATATATAACAAAAAAAAATATTATTAAAAAATTTAAAAAATCAAAATCACTATTCATGAAGACTTTGTGTTAATATATATATAATAAGTGATTACTAGTTTCCAATTTTCCATCGCTGCTTCATTGTTACAAATTTAAGAAGCGCCAATACTGATTGTAGTGGTAACTAACTAGACCAATTGTTCAAGAAACGTGAACAAATCTGATTCTAGTCGAAAATATTCGAAAAACTTACATCAATCTTTGAATTACAACCGTAGCATATGTACTCACTCAAATAGCTGAAATCACATTTCAATATTTAGTTATTTAAGGGTTCCCAACGATACCAAACCCGAACTTTTATTTGGGTTATGTTATTATCAAAAGATAATCAATGCTATTAAAGTAACAGATCACATAGATCATAATCTTCGATTTTCGTGATTTTTTTTTTAAAATAAACCCCAAAATCACTTCGTTAAAAACATTAGATGAGGCATGTAATGATATATGACATGCTCATTATTTATAAAAGAAAAATAAAAGACGGAAAAAGCGTCTGGGGTCAACTGACCCGACTCGTATCATAAATTATGTGTTTCAACTCAAACCTCTTTTGACCCTTTACACAAGCTGCCCACTTAGCCACCGCTAATTCAAATAGTTCTCAAAAAGAAAAAAGAAAAAAACTGAAGGATGCTGCTGCAAGAGTCATTAAGTGATGTGTAATAGTAATTACTAATTACCTTAAAACTGAAGCAGAATGCCAGCAATTATGTTGAGCGCTTGATGAAGTAGATAAACTCGGAATAGAAACTTTCATGCTACTAGAATCCAGATTTTCACTTGGCTTTTCATCATCTACATGGCTCTCCTCCTCATGATCTGTCGTGAAGCCATTGAGACATTTAGCCTCAATATTTGGCAAAAAGGATTCGACAGAACAAATTAGAGCAGCTGCAACAGTATTCGCCAGATCTTTAATCTTAAGGATCCGCAATATGCAACACAGCAAATAAAGGGAAGTGACTGAACTTAACTTCTTCCCCTGAGATTATAAGATTCAATGTTTAATAAATAATACTGTGATAGAGTGGCAGAAGTAGTATGAAATTAAGAAACATATGATTAGAGCAAATTCATACATCAGAAACTTCGATTCTTAATGCAGGAAGAAGCATTGGAAATATGAGAAGTTTGAGCATGCTGTCGGTAATTAATGTCCCGACATCTGGAATGCCAGCAGATACAACATCACTAAGATAGTATAGATTGTCTTCAATTTCATCCACTGCAGATAGTACTTTAGAGCTAGATTCTGGACCCACCTGGCTCCTGTGTCATCGCCACATAATGCTCAGATAAATGAATCTATTTTTTTGGATGTATACTCTTTCTTACGACTTAAAACTACTTTTACACATGGTGTAAACTTAAATTTGCATAATTGTTCGCTTCAAAAAACATTCTTGATGCAATTACACTGTCAACAATGAACTTTAAAATTTACAATATATTGATTTAACAAAAAACAATTTATATTTATAGTAATAGTATAGAGAGAAAAAATGAACAGTTTAAAAGTATAATTTTGAAATGAAATAACTCAATTTTTAAATAAATACGATGAGAAAAGGATAGGGCCTGTATAAACTGTTGGGCGCAAATCAATCCCAATTTTTATGCGAAGGAACGAGATTCAGCAACTATATAAAGACTCATAAATAAATAAAAAATTAAACTAATACAAATTAAAGACAAACGATACACACTCTGTGGTAGGCGATACCAATCCATTTAAGCTAATGCAGTGCTCTCTAAAAAATTTAACCAAGTTCAAAAAGTAATTGTCATGAGGGGTAGTGGCGATATATTTATTAACATATATGTCTCCCACTGCAAAAGAACAAACACGAGTATTAATTGCACTGCAGGATACTACCAAGGGTAATTTGGGGAAGCTAATATAATATTAAAAACAAAAAAGTAACTAACCATGATAAATATTTAGTGTCAATGCACGAACTGCAGTACGAATCATGCCCTCTTCATGAAAAGCAAAACGAATTGCTTCGACATAAAGCGGAAAGGCAACTATTTCCTCCTAGATACACACAAGAGATGAAAAATATCTATTGAAACAGAAAGACAGCAAGATGTAGATATAATATACACAATCGTCTATATATAGATAATGAAGGGAAGAGAGAGAGAGACGGTAAAAACACAGAAACAAACTTACCTTTTCAGTCTTAACAAGCAAGGATATGGTATTCTTGTTTAACTTCCCACTGATTGCTCTTCAAAGGTGAAAATTTAAATTGGTCAGAAAGAGAGGAAAAAAAAGGATAAAAGTCAACAGATGAAGCATTTGATAATCAGAAAAGATAAAATTTTATAAACCAATGCACGGGCTGAAATATAGCAAACCTGAGGAAGGATATATAGTATGACAAAAGCTCTTCATTCCGGAAGTCAAAAGGATAAGTTATAAGGAAGTTTATATGTTCATTACTGAACAAATAATCTGCAAATTCATCGAAAGATATCAATGTTAGAATATAGAAGCAAATAAACGACTTTGAAAAAAAAAAACTACACTACATATTAATATATATAGTAATGCACACACTTTTGTGTGATTCTGTGATATTCATGTTGGAGAATGATTAGACTTATCATCTTACATATTGAGTGATCACTTTTAAGGTTCTGAATCATAATGCTCATTGTTTGCAACAATTGAACTGAAACAATCACACTCTTATTGATCTTTAGTATACGTACAAATTCCCCCATGACCTGTTTCTCCATAAAAAACCTGTTAAATAGACATCATCAAACAAATATCTTGTTTTAATGTATAAACACACACACAAACACAAAAACGTGTGCGCGCGGGAATGCACAACAGAATTGTGAAAAGTACAAATAAAGTAAAGATCTCAAGAACCGTACTCAAAGAAGTTTAAGTCATGTTGGTCGCCATATGTTATGAGCTCTGCAATTGATCTCAGTGCCTCGATCACAAAAGCCTATTGCAACAAAAACAAATTTAAAGTCACTCATATCAGTGTAGTGTAAATTGCCGATTTATTAAAAAAATAAAATACAAAAAAATTGTGGATAATGTCAGTATAGATCTTTTACCTTGTTAACGTCATTAACAACTTGAATTTTCATCAGCTGGTCAACTAAATTTCTGCAGAGAAAGCAAATTAATTGCAGGGTACAAGAATTAAGATTGTTTAATATAACCATAGATATGCTTGGTGTTCTGTAAACAAAACAAAATCATACTTTCACCATAGCTTACTGAATATTACATGTATTTTATATCATTTGATCGTTCATGTTTGTTTGGAAATTATAAGCTTATGTGCAAGTATACGCAAGTATATTGAAGTACTTACCACAGAATAGAAAAGGCTTATGGTGCTACAAATTGAAATAAATTATCAGTGTCATATTTCGAATTCGAGTTAAGCACTGTGAAGCATGGATACTTGAGTTACGAGTGTCCTAATAGCACCACGTTTAATATCCGTGCAGGTGCAGAAGTATAGATGCAGGTTGTAGGGTGCACCCATTAAATATAATATAACTACAACTGAGATGCAGCTTAACTCAATTAAGTTGATACAGCTCGGTTTGGTTTTAATAAAAGGGCTCATCTTATCATTTAAAAAAATGAAACAATAGTCTTTAAACGCTTGCGATGTCGTGTATATCAGTATATATACTTCCAAAAAAAATTTACTTGCATACTAACACTCCAATAACTAGTGTTTCCCCATCTATGCTATCCGGATCCGATTAGTTTCTTCTTATGCATTCCTCAACATTTCTAGGCTTCAATTTATGAGTTTGTTGCATATGGAATAACAAAAAAGTTATTGAGCTTTATGGATGAATATTATGGTTTACGTTAAGATTATCTTGACAAGTTTCATCGTCATGTTATACACTTATACCCCATGGATGCATTTGCTGCACTGCAATTTTACTATTTTTGGCAATGCAAATCATGACAAGGTTGTCAGGTTCAGTGTAGTCAAAGATCTAGATACCCTATCAACCTGTAAACAACTAAACATTAAACACTAAATCATCAAAACACTTTCGTCTTCCCAAACTAATTTGAACAAAAACATCATCGCAAGCGTTCTACTTTTGCCCTAAAATAAATATCATAACCACAAGTATGTTCGTAAGAAACTATGAACCAACCCTTATCATTTAAAAAAATTGAACTAATAGTCTTCAAACGCTTGTGATATCTTGTGTGTGTGTGTATATATATTTCCACAAATAGATATTTTATTTGCATACCAACCCTCCAATAACAAGGGTTTATACGTCTATTTTGTACTTCTCTCCAGGTCTCCCCACTATACTACTTTTTACTTGCCATCTGCTTGGATTTTCTTTCTGTTTCAGCTACACATCTCTGCTATCCAAATATAATTAGTTTCTTGTTAAGTATTTCTCAAAACTTGTAAGCTTTAACTTATGAGTTGCAGATGGCATAACAAACAAACTTGATAGAGCTTCATGGATGATCATCATGATTTGAGTTAAGATCATCTTGACAAGTTTCCTCCTTATATTATATCCTATATGTATGGATGCATTTGCTGCACAGTAGCTTTAGTATTTTTGGCAATGCTGATACGGTGATACCCTAATTGTTGTCATATATAATGTACTCAAAGCTATCAACCAGTAAACATCATATGCAATCTAACAACAGTCTAAATCATCACAATATTCTCATTTTTCCTTGCAAAATTAAACAAAAACACCGTCTCAATCATTCTAATTTCACCCTAAAAAACAAATCTCCTAAACCTAATCAACTAAACTAAACTAATAACATCCAATCCAATCAAAAGTCTAAACTAAACTAACTGTCAAGTTTCGTCGTTATGTTATACACTTATACCCTGAATGCACTTCGATTTTAGTATTTTTGGCAATGCTGATCAATTGTTCATGGTAACTGTTGTCAGTAATAATATATTCAAACCTTTAGCTACCCTATCAAAATATAAATATCAGAATATCCTATACAACAATAGTCTAAATCATCATAATATTTTCATTTTCCCTTACAAATTAGCCCTAAAACAAATCTCCTAACCCTAGTTAACTAAACTAATAACGTCCAATCCAATCCAATCCAAAACCAAACTGTTACCTGAGTTCATCCAACGTGAATCGATCTCTAGGTCTCCAAAACGAGAACCACATGTTTCTCCGATCAATTCAGCTCTCACGAGTTCAAATCTGACATCTTCAGATAATAATCACAATCACGATAAAAACATTTCACCTTCTCTCACTTCAAATCTTCATAAAATCTCTCGAAGTACGTAAGTATGCCCTAATTTCGATACCGGTACCGAAAAAATTAAAAAACCCTATGAATTTGATCGAATCGGAGATGAAGAACGTGTGATTGTGGATCACGATGAGCGTGTGTGTGATTTTGGTGTTGTGTGTGTGAAATTTGACGGTGAAATGATGCGATCGCCGATTGCCGATGAAGTACTCCGGTTAAGGGTTAAGATTGTGATATTTGGGTAGCTGACAGCACAAAGGGGAGGCCAAAACTGAGCTGGCAAACCGGATTAGTAATCGGGTCGGGTCGTTGAGTAGGTCTTAGGTGCTGTTTGTTTTTTCAGATGTAAAATGTCTGTAGTCTGCCGTCTGCGGACCACATCTGCAGGCATCTGCAAGAGAAGATGTGGACCAAATGTCTGCAGTCTTTGCAAGGAGAGGAGGGTTTGTTTTTTTCCTTCAAAAACAACTTCACACACACAACAACAGTTTTCTCTCTCTTTCTCTACAAACTCTCTCTCTCTACGGTCTCTCTCTCACCGATGTGGTGGCAGGTGGAGGTGGTGGCGGAGGAAGATCTTATGTCTGTCCTATCTCTCTCTCTCTCTCTACGGTCTGGGTTTTGTTTAATTGATGGGTTTGGTTGTGGTGGGTTTTGAAGATGGTGGTGGTGGAGGTGGTGGCTGAGATGTGGTGGTGGAAGTGGTGGCGGAGATGTGGTGGCGGAGGAAGATCTGTGCTTTTTTTGAAGATCTGTAGGTTTGAGAAGATGATAGGTATTGGCTTTTTTTTAAGCTAATTAAAGCACTTTTCAGATATTCTTTTAAAAAAAAACAAACGGTCTTCAAAGCCTTATGTCTGTCCGCCTACAGACATAAGCCCTTTGCAGATGTTATAAGCAAAAACAAACAGCCCCTTATTTTACCTGTTAGGAAGAAAATACTTTTTTGTCGGTTACTAATTTTTATCGATCTATATAAATCAATCTTATGTCAATGATCTTTAGATCAAGTGGTGGAGTGCTTGTATTTCTCTTGAGAGATGCAGGTTTGACTTTTACTTGGTGCAGAGTGAGGCACTGGTGGGCAATGATAGAAGACACAGGGAAACCTGGGTTGGATCCTTGAATCAAACCGGTTTTACCGGTAATTTCACTGTCATGTCTACGGGCGGGTGGGTTACCGGGTTTTCCCCGGAATTGGTGGTGGACTCGGGTTACTCTCGGAGTACTCCGTTTGTCCAGTGGGTGCCCCGAGAGTGCTCAGGATTGAGTTTGTTAGCCGTTAAAAAAAACATAAATCAATCTTATGTGGTTGCTTGGGTTGAAAAGTGGTGAAGGTGAGATCCAGATGGTGTGGCTTGGTTGGCGTTACTTTTGTTGGGTGTGAGGTGGCGTGGCTTTGACTGGCATGGCCAGCCATATGGCACTATTATTTTTTTAAATTAATTAAAATTTCATTTAATTAAATTAACAAACTAACTAAGTTACTACATAAAATTAAAAAAAAAACAAGTACATTAAAAAAATAATAATAAAATCTTCATCATTTATCCATGTTATATTTTTGCAAAATCTTTTTCTTCATCTCCAACGTTGTCGCCAATTCTGCGCCGCTAAGGTGATCGATGTTCATGGCGGGAAACTTCATATCTGTAAGTTTTTCTTTGTTAGGTGCCTTTTTTTCGCGAGCCACTTGGATACTTTTCTTCACCTCGACCCTTTGTTGTTGGATGAAATTGCGTATGTCAATTTTTGTCCCAATTTCTTCCAACTGGTCGCTGTACAACCCTTTACCCGAAGCCGAACCCGAGGCCGAGCCCGATCTACCTCTTTGAACCCGCTTTTTTGAAGTGTCTACCGGGTGGGCGGGAAAGAGAATCCTCAAAATCATCCAAACTTAGATCAAGCTCTTGATCAAAGTAGCTTCTTCTTGAGCCGTCTACTTTTTTGTACTCGTAGAGCGGCCACTATTGCTTTCTCTTCGTCCGTTTTTTTTTGTGACGTCTTTTTTTGGTCGGTTTGGATGACGAACCACTAATGTCTTGCGGTTGTGTTTCGGGTACGAAATCGGTTGGGATATGTTAATTGGAACAGATGTATCGTCGTATGGAAAGTTCGTAAAAACACGCCCCCTATATACGACGCGATTCCGGCTAGCTCGGGACAAGGCGAGTATACAAAACCTTGTGGTTGGCTGTGGGTAAGGGGTATTTGGGTCGGGTTTGGTGGTTGGCGGTTTTGTGGCAGGCTAGGATTCAGGTTCTCTTGGAAGCGAAGGGGTTGTTCGGGTCGAGGTTTCGGTTAAATTGATGCATTGTGGAGGATTAAGTGGTTGAATTTATAAAAAAAAAATATAGAGATTGAAGGAGGTGAAAAGTAGAGAAGTGGTAAAAGTTTTAAAAACTAGGTGAGTATTTATAAGTTTGAAAAAAGAAATATTTTTTTTAATCTAGCTTTTACCCAACGGCTACCCCAAACGGTCGAATTTCCTAGCCAATCCCAGCCACCTACATCGTCGCCCCAACCCGCCCCATGCCAGGCTTCATAGCAATGCCAGATGGGCAACGTCGCGACCCACGCTGGCCTGGTGTGGCAAAAGAAGCGTTGGTTGGCTTCCCACGCCCCAAACCCAAGGCCACACCCCGCGGGCTTAAACTACCGAAATTAGACGGACCTAGAAATTTATTTGATACGAGCGGAAATTTTTAAGGGTCATTTATCTATCGCTATTTCGGTCCGTTTCGGATTGTATCATGATCTTTTGGTCCGCTTCAGATCGGTCATAATTTTTTGATCTGAGTCGGATCACACGATAAAAAAGATAAGGGAGTTTTACATATTTCCCCTCCTAAGAAGCCTTATTACATATTTCCCCAACCCCTAAATTTAATTACATATTTCCCCTTCCTAAAGAAGCCTTATTACATATTTTCTCACCTAAAGAAGCCTTATTACCTCACCTTTCTAAATCATATATACTAGTTTTTTTACACGCCGCGCGTTGCGGCGACGTCGTACGCGACATGATAAATTATAGACTACAATCAACCCGACTCGTATCCAAAGTAAATTCACGTTGAAACATAGAGCAATCCGAATTGATATCGTTGAATGAAAATATATTATATTTGACCCGACTTGTTTCGAAACAAAATTTACGTCGACACGTAGACCAATCCAAAACATACATAAAATAAACACGTGTGGTGGCATCGTACAAAGCGTGATAAAATATATACTAAAATTGACCCAACTCATTTCTTAACTAAATTTACATTGGAACATATAGTAACTCAAATTTATATCGCCGAATGAAATATATTATATTTGACCCGATTTGTTTCCAAACAAATTTTACGTCAAAACATACATAAAAATAAAACATTTTTTAATTGACTTGACTCATTTAAAAAAACTACGTTAAAGCATATACGAACTCGAATTTATACTGACACGTACATCAAAATAATAACGCAGTAAATTAGTTTTAGGATAAACTCAAAACTTTTAAAACTTGAGGGATCAAAATGACATGTATAAAATTAAAGGGTTAGTTTTGTCATTATAGCAAAATTTAGGGGGTAGAAGGGGTTGGTGGCTTTTTGCCACCGACCTTCTTCTTTAAGGTATCATATTTAACCCGACTTGTTTCGAAACAAAATTTATGTCGACATGTAGACCAATCCAAAACATACATAAAATAAACACGTGTGGTGGCATCGTACAAAGCGTGATAAAATATAGACTAAAATTGACCCAACTCATTTCTTAACTAAATTTACATCGGAACATATAGTAACTCAAACTTATATCGCCGAATGAAATGTATTATATTTGACCCGATTTGTTTCCAAACAAATTTTACGTCAAAACATACATAAAAATAAAACATTTTTTTAATTGACTTGACTCATTTAAAAAAAAACTACGTTAAAGCATAGACGAACTTGAATTTATACTGACACGTACATCAAAATAATAACGCAAGAAATTAGTTTTAGGATAAACTCGAAACTTTTAAAAGTTGAGGGATCAAAATGACATGTATAAAATTAAAGGGTTAGTTTTGTCATTATAGCAAAATTTAGGGGTAGAAGGGGTTGGTGGATTTTGCCACCGACCTTTTCTTTAAGGTATTATAAATTCTTTAAGGTATTATAAATTACATATTTATCCATTTTATTAAAATTACTTTTATAGAATTACTATTTTACTCTTCAACTCTCCCCATAACTTTTCAAAATTAGAAAACACCAAACCTTCTAGAAATATGTAATAAGGCTTTTTAGGAGAGGGAAATATGTAAAAATCCCTTAATAATAATAAGGAACATATTCAGAAAAGAATTAATGTGTTTTTATTGGATTTGTATTTTCAACATGTTTTTCTACCGTTAAAGTTTTGAGATTTTTTGTTCAAAAACAGACATATTTTGGTATTCCGTTGTCGATGTAACAACTGGTATTTTGACTTGGTATTCTTTTTTTAACGGTAAACCGTTGGTTCAATTGTCGAGTTCTATATTTACAAAGTCAAAACTCAAATCAATGGGTAAAAGAAAAATAACTTTTGGAAATTTTAACTAGACAATAGAAGATGGTATTTGTGCAACTTATTGAAGGACGAGCGACCTCCGTCTTTGACTTAGTCAACATTTATAATGAATGGGAAATATGTAATTAGTTGTTTAATAAACCCACTAATAGTAAAATAGTAATTCTATAAGAGTATTTTTAATGAAATGGATAAATATGTAATATATAGGGTTTAGGAAGGTGAAATATGCAATTAAATTTAGAGATTGGAGAAATATGTAATAAGGCTTTTTTAGGTGGGGAAATATGTAATAAGGCTTCTTTAGGATGGGGAAATATATAATTTGATTTAGGGGTTGGGGAAATATGTAATAAGGCTTTTAGGAGGGGGAAATATGTAAAAATCTCAAAGCATAATACCAAACTAAATTTCAAATTTACTTATTTATTTTTTTGAATGGCAAATCAACTAGATTTTAAATTTATTATAAAGTAAAAAACTTATAATTATAGAACAAAACCAATAGAAATAAATCAATACTATATAATAAAGTAAACAATGAGTAACACGTATCATTCATTGAAACAATTTATTTTTGATTTTCTTGCCTTTATCTCTTACTTAAATATCGAGAATTACTTTTTAATTACTAGGTAATTATTATATCATTATCTAAACAAAGCATCAATATCTATCACTTATCTTTGTCAATAATAATGATATTAATTAATAAATGATTTCATATAATTAATTAATTCAAAAGGTTAAAAAAAATTAATTGGTTACAAATCATTACGCGGGTTTGTTTCGTATCTAAAAGTTAATTTACATATTTATAATATTTACGGACAAATATTAACATATCAATAACACAATGAACAATGAATATATTTAACTGAAATATCTTATTAATTGTAATACAGTCAATGGGTTCGTCATATATTACAACTAAAAAAATAACTTTTTAATAATGGATATATTTAATTGAAATGTGTTAATTGTAATAGAATGCAATGGGTTCGTCTTAACTAAAAAAATAACTTTTTCATAATTAATTAAAGAAATTTTCTCTTTATTTATAATTAACTAATTAATGAATTCAAATAATGTCAACCCGTGTAATAAACGGGTTTGTAATACACATGTAACAATCAACTAAAAAAGTTTATAATTTTTTTTTTGATATTCAACATTTGTAATATACAGGTTTCTAAACAATGTTACGTATCATTCAATTATACATTAGTAACAAAATATTTATCTACTTATTCATGATCAATCCCATAATAATTATAAGTAGCAAATTAACAATTAACAATATTATATTTTCTAACGCTATTTATTTATGATAATATTTATTTATTTAATCAGTATAATACAAGGGATTCTAACCTAGTATGATACAATATATTAATAATGAGAATATTTAAAAAAAGAATCTAGAGAACTTGTTATAAAAAAAATTAAATGGTATATACATTACTAAAAAAAGTTAAATCAATCAAATAAAGTAATAAACTAATCAACTACTTTATTACAATTTTCAACGGTTCATAAATGGTATATACTTCATTGTTGGAAAGTAAAGGAAGAGAATGGATCTCGTACGTGACAATAGTTTCGTACGAAGCATACACGAGTTTGAGATGAGGACAAGTGTCTTTTTCTTTATGAGTACTTTAGTCAATTTCTCACTCAAACAACTTCCTCCCTTGATTTTCAAACGACTATAACTTTTTCATACGTTATTATTTATATTTTAAAATTACATCGTATTAACGAGCATTTCATTCTCTTTAACTAAAGCAGCATATTGCTATAGTTTTCTTAAAAAAATTATAGGATTTTGAATACCCATTAGTTCATTACGTGATTACGTTTGAATACCCAACACATGATTACGTGATTTTGAATACCCATTACGTGATTACACATTCAACATAAATCATTACGTGATTACACATTCAATATAAATCCATTACTTGATTACACATTCAATATGATTCTGTTATAAAGGATGTTATTCCGATTATGATATTACGTGATTACACATTCAATAATAAGAACTTGATTGTTTTATGCTTTATTACGTGATTAAATCTCTAATATACGGCATTAGGTGGTTATTATAGGTTGATTTGGCCAATGTTTTGTATATAATTTATCTTTAATACATGATTAGATCTGAAATATTAGGTATTCCATATGAAATATTATGTATTACATGTTTTTGTTTTTACGTAATCACTCGGTGTGGTATCACATAAAATGCTATAATGAAATCACGTAATCACAAAATGAGTATTCAAAATCACGTAGTCAGGTAATAATACATAGTCAGCTATTTTTATGTAATTACGTAATCACTTAGTGAGGATTTACAATACATACTATAATAAATTCACGTAATCACGTAATTGGTATTCAAATCACGTAGTCATGCTAGGTTATCAAAATCACATAATCACGTAATGGGTATTCAACAATCTTGTAATTGTTTTATGAAAACTATAGCAATAGGCTGCTTGAATTAAAGAGAATGAAATGCTCATTAATACGGTGTAAAGTTTTTTAAATATTAGCGTGTGAAAAAGTTATAGTCGTTTGAAAATCAAGGCGGGGAGGAGTTTAAGTGAGAAAGGACCAGAATACTCTTACTCTATTTGTTTCTTCAATTGTTTGAACCATATATTTACGAAAATGTCATCGCTTAGTTTTGAGCCATTGATTTAGAGAGATCAATGGCTCACATTATCGCCTACCCTTCGCACATATATATTGTCTTGTACGTGATCTGCTATCACTAAAGGAACTAAAGGTCTGATATCCACTTGCTTGCTTTTGTGCCCATAAATATAACTAAAACTGAACATTAACATTAAGTTTCAGATTTCCCAAATGTACTGCAGGCAATAATCAACAGTCACTGAAATCTTTCATGTCTCTAAGGTATTGGATGGCAAAAGTGCTAGAGGTCCCCAGTACCAAGCAAGGGGCATCAAAAAGTGTTCCTGTGACTAAAAGGTCACAAGCATCAAATCATACAACCACCTTTGGTGGGGGAGCAGATGAGTCCATTAATTTGGATAATACCTAAACCCAACAGTTTGAAGATTTGACAGGACAACTGGGTGTTGCGGCCTCCAAACTAAAGGAGTTGGTCACCAGAATGCCCCAAGCTAAAGTCTAGTTGAACGAACAATGTGCCCAACAGTTGGCCTCCTCACAAAAGGAGTTTAATACTATACTACAACATCTCATTCCACAAAAGCCACTAGCCATAGAAAGCCAAACTATTTGTGAGGCTAAAACCACCTCATTTTAGCAAGCAAGGGAGCTCCACAATGCCCTCAACATATAATCACCCATATGTTTCAATCATACTTAGTTACCTTTAGTGCCAATGTGTTTCGAACTTCTACCCCTAGACCCTGGTTATACCATTTCTTGGAAAAGACAGGAAACTGCTAATGCCAAAGGGGGGGGGGGGAAAGTTAAAAAACCAAACATCATTATTAATGAGCTACAACTGCCAAGAAAAGAGCTGAAGAAGCAAGGGCCATTGCCATAGTAGAAAAATAAAAGGGGTCAGACGTTGGTGACATTGACCTTATTGAACGAACTAAAGAATTTAAAAGATATCAAAGAGGATTAAGTACTGTCTAGTTAAAGCACACATAGAAAGGCAAAGAGTTGAGGAAAAAGCTGCAAGAACTGACAGATTTATCACAAAGACAGTCAAAACTGATATGAGACCTCCAACTGTTATTCAAAGATAAAAAAACACTTGTAAATCTAGAAGCCAGGAAAAGACAATCTTCTCAGTCTTAAACAATTAGAGCAGGCAAAACTACTGGTACTTCATCAATTTTGTCTCACACAATAAGAATATCAACTACAAAAGAACAGTCTAGTACAAAACCAGTTATTACTAAGATTACTGGTAAACAATCCGGTACAAAATCAGTAGTCTAGGAGAAACCCGCACTTCCTGAGAAATTAATAACCCAATCTTCAAGAAAGAGGAAGCTGATGTCACACCCTGACTTTTGCGGAAGTGTGGTTATTGGTGTGACTTCTTAATACCATAGCATTCAATCATAACAATGCTATATGATAAAACCAAAAGATATTCATCCATTAATTAAGTTTAGAAAATATCACAACGTACTTGTCTTGAAACCATCGACACCAAATTAAGTTACAAACCATGACATGTTCAACTGAGTTCATCAAAACTCCACAAAAGACTTTAAATAAAACTGGGTTTAGAAACATGTATCCCGTCCAGGAATAGGACACATCTTCTAAACTCTACTACCCCGGATGACATCTTTTATTTAAACGCAGCTTGAAAACACATGCATACCCTTGCCAGATCCACTAGTTCCCTGAAATACATGTAATTTGAAAAATCAACAAAAGTTGAGCGAGTTCATGTGTGAGTGTATGAATAAACCTTTAAAGTATGTCCTGTATGTATGTATGTATGTATGTATGTATGTATGTATGTCCCTGGTATGTAGCAATAAGGAAAAAGAGATCACCAATGGGTTACAAAGCCAATGGTATGTGTGAAATGGTGCAGGAAAACTCAAACCTAGCAAATTTGTACCGGGATTCCGGCTGGAAGACTTAGTCACCACTATGGGCCACCCTGGTCCCCATGGGTGTGGGCTCGCTACACCCAAATAGATCTATCACTCATGTCCCTCGGTCCTACGACGAGGATTAATGGCCTTAAGTGTTGTACCCACCCTTCACATGATCTAGTAGTAAACCCTCCTTAAGCTAATCATACCATGTATAAAACGTTTATAATAACCGTAACATATATTTCACCCCCGAAGTATAAAACTGAAAACAGTTAAAAGAAAAGGGGGACATGAACTCACAGTATTGCGTCCTTAGCTCGTAACTCAAACTCTGTCAGCAACCACGACTACGTACAGTGTACTAACGTCTATTAGATGAACGGGCCGTGCCTTTGCTTAGTATTTGCGTTTTGAGTTACGTTTCTTATATTATTCCGAGTTATAATTACTTGTCAAAATAATTAATATTTCAACTTACATTATATTTAGTTTTGGAATAATTGTGTAAGCAATATTTCTGTATTAATACTTCTCAAGTATTTAACTTCGTATTTCCTTCCCAAGGATGGGGTATCTTATATATGTATTTTCGTATCATTGTATTTGAAATTTCCGAAATAATATATTTCCAAGTCTCACTTTAGAAAATATATTTATACTCATTTGTCCCAAAAATAATGTATTGTCCAGAAAATATATATTTTTCCCAAAAATCATATATCTTCTAAATATACTAAGAAAATATATTTTAACTTCCCCAAAATGATATTTTCCCTTGTCCAAATTAATATTTACCAAAAATATATATGTAACGGTATTGTTTTGGATGGTAAATCTCACGGTACTTTGTTAAGTTATATTACTTTACCTTAAAATAATATAACAATTTCATCAAGTATACAATTAATCACACAAGTGTCTTAATATGTATATATATATGTTTACCCATTTTTATTTATAAAAACCAACCTCCAATATTTGTATTTTTGTTACAATAATTATGGCAAAGTTTATATCGAAAACTTATGATCAAAATATACTTGTAAATACTTGTTAGAAAATATTTTCTTCTAAGTGTTTATATTTTTAGAAAATTTTGCCATAGTTTCCCCTAAAAACGGAGGTGTCCATGCTATTGTAGCATATCATTTTCTTTTCAAAAATCATCACAACAATCAATAATTAATCCTTAAACAACTTACACTTCTCAAGTGCAAAAACTATACAATTTTCATAACATCATGAACTTGAACTTTCACCAAAACTCGTAGTAATTTGGTAGGGTGTTTAGTAGGTTTAGTTACCCCTTAAAGTGCGTTTATTACTTTATAAATCTCATTCTTCAAGAAACTAGGTGTTTACAACTTGTTAGATAATCCTTCTAAAAATTATTCTTTTGAACTCTTCTTGTAAATAAAGTGCTCTTACACTTATTTCATCACCAAAAATAGTGTACATTTAAGTAAGAATCAAGTTCTACTAAAAATCATATTTTGGACTTGGTTTTCTTGGAAAATCATTCATGAATCTTAGATTCACAAGATTACTAGCTCACTTTATTTATTATTTTTCAAGAAATCATCTTATTTTTCAAGTTCATGTTCATGCATGAGGATGATCTTCTTGTGTTAGCACATAATCATCCTCTAACTTACTAGATCATGTGTTTAATCACAATCTAGCAAGCTCCTTATGATGATCAACATCATAATCTCAAATAAAAAACAACAAGTATCATACATATACTTAAACAACATTATTTCAACAAGATTTCATCATATGTAAGCTTCATGTTCATGATTCAAGATTATGTCTTTTAGGGTTCTTGTTATTTATAACATACATATCTTTTAACAATTCAAAATTAGAAGTATCAAAGGGTTGTGAGAGTCTTACTACTAGCTCTAAGCTAGGGAATAACACTTGAAGAAAAGATGATGAAAATGGTGGATGAAAGCAAGCAATGAAGGTTCTTTAAGTTCTACAAGCTTCAAGCTTCATAAAACACCTTCTAGCACTTGGAAATGGGCTTGGAATGGATGAATGGTGGTTGTAAGGTGGTGGTGGTGGCAGCACTAAGCTAGGCCGAGAGGGAGAGGTGGGAGTGAACGAGTGGAGTGAAGTGTGTGAAGTGTGAGATATGAAATGATCTTAGAATCCATTTGTCATACTTATAGCCATACCTCCAATATCTTGTCCAAGATATCAAGCAAAATCTAATTAAAATAAGAAATCAAATCTTTGAGTGGGGTGTGGGGTCCTTGTGACCGTAAACGATGGGGGGGGGGTAAATGTAATTTTTTTTATGGTAAAAGATGTTAGTTAGTTAGGGTGTTAAGTGTAAAGTCTAGTGTTTTATGTGTATGATGCCTTATATAGTAGGTTAGGGTGTTCGGGAACCATAACTAGCTCAAAAATAATAAAACAATGCTTCTAGCAATATTTTGATGTTCCGGGTAATGTCCAGTTGTTCGGTTAGATACCGGTTCGTTAAAGTGTCAAGCTATTCCGTTTAATGATCTTTATGTTACTTTTTGTGACACTTTTAATTCCCGCCCTTAGGAAAGCATTCAGGACCATTTAGTCAAATTTTTGCATGTAACTAGCTTGTTAAAAAGCTGAATTTTGCTGAAAAATGCAGAATTCTGCACTTTAAGTGGATTTTAGGCACTTTTCGGCACTTTATCTATCACCTAGTGACGCAGTTTTATGGTCCTTACTTCCCTACACACCATACTAGTGTAGTACCTTGTCCCTGGCCCATACTGGGTCTCAAAACACTGTCTGTCTATGTACTGAACCCCGTCAGCATATTCCCGTTCTATCCGTTAACTGTGCTAACTGTGCTTTGTGCATCATGTATGTCAATATAGTTTGTATGTGATAATGATGTGACATTATGTAATATGTGATGCACATGTAAGTATAATGCAGTAATCAGAAAGCAGTTAAGTAATTCAGCACAGTCATTAGACACTTAATTAATATTAATTAATTGTACGGATACCTGGATTTATGAGGGTTGTCACATTCTCCCCCTGTTAAGAAAATTTTGCCCCAAAATTTAAGTTCTGCTACTAGTTGCAGGGGTCTTGGGGAACAAATGTGGGTATTTTTCTTTCATACGATCCTCGCGCTCCCAAGTGAACTCTGGGCCGTGTCGCGCGTTCCAACGAACCTTGACGAGTTTAACACTACTCCGTCGCGTCTTGTTAACCTTCCAATCAGTAACCTCAACAGGTTCTTCAGTAAAGTGGAGTGTGTCGTCAATATGGACTTCGTCGGCAGGTATGACAACTGTTTCTTGAGTTGGACTCTTTTTCAGGTTAGATACATGAAATGTATCATGAACACCATTCAGTTCTGCTGGTAAATCCAACTTGTAAGCTACAAGACCAATCCTCTCTAGGATTTTGAATGGTCCGATGTATCTTGGGTTCAACTTCCCACGCTTCCCAAAGCGTGATACACCCTTCCAAGGTGAAACCTTTAACAAAACCATTTCTCCTACCTCAAACTCCAACGGTTTCCTTCTTTGGTCCGCGTAACTCTTTTGTCGATCACGAGCCGCCCTTATGCGCTCTCGGATCTGTGTAATCTTATCAGTCGTCTCTTGAACCAATTCCGGACCAACAAGCTGTCTATCACCCGCGTCTGCCCAGCATAACGGTGATCGACACTTGCGTCCATAGAGAGCTTCAAATGGTGCAGCTTGGATACTCGCATGGTAGCTGTTGTTATAAGAGAATTCTACCAAGGGTAAGTGAGTGTCCCAAATACCACCCAAATCCATCACGCAAGCTCGTAGCATGTCTTCTAGCGTTTGAATCGTTCGTTCACTCTGGCCATCTGTTTGTGGATGGAATGCAGTACTCAGATTCAGCTGAGAACCAAATGCTTCTTGGAAGGACTGCCAAATCCTTGACACAAACCTTCCATCTCTATCAGAAATGATCGAGAGAGGCACTCCATGTCGTGCAACAATCTCTCTCAGGTATAGCTCAGCAAACTTGCTTGTATTGTCTTTCTCCTTGATTGGCAAAAAGTGTGCGGATTTGGTCAGACGGTCCACGATTACCCAAATCGTATCGTGACCTCTGGGTATTCTTGGCAATTTCGTTACAAAGTCCATTGAAATCTGCTCCTATTTCCACATGGGTATTTCTGGTTGTTGCAGAAGACCTGAAGGCTTCTGATATTCGGCTTTCACCTTGGCACAAGTCAGACATTTGCCAACATACGTTGCAACATCGCCCTTTAATCTCGGCCACCAATAAAAATCCTTTAAATCCTGGTACATTTTATCCGATCCTGGATGGATCGAGTACCGTGACTTGTGAGCTTCATCGAAAATTACTTCTCTCAAACCACCAAAGAGAGGAACCCAAATTCATTTCATGAAGCACAACGTTCCTTCATCATTTGGTACCAACTGTTTCTCCATCCCACGGAGATATTCATTCACAATATTCCCTTCCTTAAGTGCTTCTCTCTGCGCGACATGAATGCGCAATGAGAGGTCCGTTTGAACAATCATTTCCAAAGCCCTAACCCTTAGGGGCTTGATTATTTCTTTTCGACTCAGGGCGTCTGCGACTACATTCGCCTTTCCTGGGTGATACTTGATTTCATAATCATAGTCGTTCAACAACTCAACCCATCGTCTCTGTCTCATGTTAAGCTCTTTTTGATCAAATATATGCTGCAGGCTCTTGTGATCTGTGAAGATTGTGCATCGCGTGCCATACAAGTAATGTCGCCAGATCTTTAATGCAAACACCACCGCGCCTAACTCCAAGTCATGCGTGGTGTGATTCTTCTCATGGATCTTCAACTGGCGTGAAGCATAGGCTATAACTTTCTGTCGCTGCATCAACACGCAGCCTAAACCTTGACGCGAGGCGTCGCAATATACCACGAAGTCGTCTGTACCTTCGGGTAGGGATAAGATCGGTGCATCGTAAAGTTTGTTCTTTAACAACTAAAATGCTTATTCTTGCTTGTCTCCCCATTCGTACTTCTTGTCTTTCTGTGTAAGGGAGGTCAAAGGTTGAGCGATTTTCGAGAAATCCTCAATAAATATGCGATAATTTCCTGCCAAACCTAGAAACTGACGGATCTCGGTTGGGTGTCTTTGGAGTCTCCCAATTCTTGATTGCCTCGATCTTTGTGGGATCCACATGAATTCCATTTCCGTTAACCACATGACCAAGGAACTGAACCTCGCGTAGCCAAAATTCGTACTTCGAGAACTTCGCGTACAACTTCTCTTTCTTAAGCAGCTCTAAGATAGTTCTTGTTGCTCATGTTCTTCCTTCGTCTTTGAGTAGATCAGAATATCGTCAATGAACACAATCACAAACTTATCAAGATACGACTTACAAACTCTATTCATCAAATCCATGAATACAGCTGGCGCGTTTGTCAGACCAAACGGCATTACTAGGAACTCGTAATGTCCATATCGAGTTCTGAAGGCAGTCTTTGGTATGCTTTCTTCCTTTATTCTTAACTGGTGATAACCTGATCGAAGATCGATCTTGGAGTAATAACTCGAACCTTGTAGTTGATCGAACAGGTCATCAATCCTTGGCAAAGGATATCTATTCTTGATAGTCAACTTGTTCAGCTCGCGGTAGTCGATACACATGCGGAAACTACCATCTTTCTTTTTGACAAACATCACTGGAGCTCCCTAAGGCGAGAAGCTTGGCCTGATAAATCCCTTATCTAATAGCTCCTGAAGTTGCGTTGATAGCTCTTGCATTTCTAAAGGCACAAGTCGATAAGGTGCCTTAGCCACAGGCGCAACACCTGGAACTAAGTCAATGTGAAACTCGACTTGCCTTTGCGGCGGCAATCCTAGCAAGTCTTTGGGAAAGACTTTAGGATATTCCTTCACGACTGGAATGTCTTCTATCTTTGGTTCAGCGGCTTCTTTATCCACAATGTGCGCCAAGAAGGCAACACATCCCTTCTGCAAACACTTTCGAGCTTTCAAACAGCTAATGATCCTTAGAGGCGTATCGTGCTTCTCTCCATGTACCACAATTATTTCTCCATTTGCCATCGGAATGCGAATGACCTTCTTGTGGTATACAATCTCTGCTCGGCTGCTTGACAACCAATCCATCCCCACTACAACGTCGAAGCTTCCCAACTCGACTGGCAGCAGATCAAGTGTGAACTCGTGCTCTCCCAGTTCTATCACGCAACCCCTAATAACTTCGTTCGCTTCTACTAGCTTTCCATTAGCTAGTTCTATTGAATAGGGAATGTCTAGCTTACTGGTTACCAACCCAAGTATATTCTTAAATTCTAGCGATACAAAACTATAATCGGCACCAGTATCAAATAGTACAGATGCAAAGCGTTGATTGATAGGGAACGTACCAGTAACTACATTTGGATCTTGGCGAGCTTCCCTCGCACCGATGTTAAAGACTCTTCCATGTGCTTGATTGAGCTTTGGGCACTCTCTCTTGAAATGCCTTACGTCTCCACAATTGAAACAACCTGGTCCTCGACCATTACCATTCCCATTACCACCTTGGGCGTCGTTTTGGTTGCGGTTTCCACTCCCCGCTTGGTTCGCAAAGTTACCACGGTTTCCGTTACCGCCATTTCCTCCTTGAGGGCGGTTTCCGTATCCATTCCCACCACGGTTGTTGTTGCCATAACCTCTCTGACCATTGTTACTATGCCCAGTACCAACCCAACATGTTTCCTTCGAGTGGCCAACCTTCCCACAAGACTCACACTTCCTGAGTCTGCACTGGCCGGAATGATGGTACTTGCATACATCACATTTGGGCAGAGCGCCCATGTAACCCTTCCCTCTGTTTTCAACCCCGGGCTTGGCTTCAGCCGGTAAGTACGACTCTCTCTTCTTGTTGACACTGCTGGTGCCCTTTTTGAAATTTAAGAACTTCCTCTTGTTCTCACCTGATAACTCCACGTGAGTCTCCTTCTTTTTCTAGTCAGAGATCGAAAACTTATTTAGCCTGACTGCTTCTTCAGTAAGTGACACGCTCAGATCGATAGCCTCAGTAATTGTCGGCGGCTTTGACTTTGTTACCATACTCATAATCTGGGGCGCCAACCCCCAAATGAAACGCTCAACGCGCTTGAATTCCAGTGTAACCATATATGGTACCACGTGAGATAGATCGTGAAATCTCTGCACATACTCCGCGATCTTGGGGCCATCCATCTTGAGGTTCCAAAACTCTGTTTCCAATTTTTGAATTTCGGCCCTGGAGCAATACTTTTTATGCATGAGCTCTTTCAGCTCGTTCCAAGTCAAAGCGTATGCTGCTACCTCTCCCAGAGTTTGGATTTGGAGATTCCACCACGAAAGCGCTCCATCTATGAACAATCCGGAGATGTAGGTAACTTGCTGATCTGGTGCACATTTGCTCATTCTTATCACCGAATCGGTCTTCTCTGTCCATCGAACAAAAGCCACAGCACCCCCGGTGCCGTCGAAATTCAGCGGTTTACAGTCTAAAAACTGTTTAAAGGTACAGCCTGTACATGTAACGTCATTCACATAGAGCATTAGCGAACGCACATGGAATATTCAGTTGTAACGTAATGTCTCTCAAGCGACTTAAACATTACCATGTGGTGGGTTGTTCCTCGAGGTACCCCCACTAGTTTCGGCGCGTGAGGCCTCGTGCTCTGCTATTGCTCGGGAGATCCTTTCTTGTAATTCGGCCTCAGTAGTGGGCAATCGTGTCTCTCTTCATGGAGGCATCTTCTATAAGAAGATTGTATAGGTCAGGTCGTATGCATATAAGTATGTAGTACGCGTATGTAATAACATCCATCAACATAAGTAAACACATAACATTCCATGTCATAACACAAACAAGTAATCTAACAATGTATATAATGAGAATGTTGCGATTGAGCTTTCATATATCAAGACCACAAGTACAGTTTTACATGTTTCACAATTGTATCATACATCAAAATGGGACTAAAGGGTCACATCTCCCCTGTCCAAAACGTCTACCAACTACAATAATCAAAAGTCAAAAGTCAAAAGTCAAAGCGTGGTCTTCAAAAAGCTGTGCAATCTGGCTCAATAGCTGCACTCTCATTAACATATGCTATTTGCATAAAACCAAAAACCTCTAAGCTGATGGTGGAGGAGGAGGTGGAGGAATGAAAAGCAAACGACGCATACGCGCTAACTCCTCCTCGAGAGTATGAACAAGATGCAACAAACAGCTAATCTGCTGCTCCATGGGAAGAAAACGAATATCGAAATCCGGGTAACGAAAAAGTGGAGCAGCAAACTGTGATGGACCAGTACCAGGTGGAGGACGCGGGATCCTCTCTAGCTCAGCGACTCGATGACTCAACATATCCTGCTGGAGATATAGCGACAAAAGTATATCATCCCTCGTGTATCCAATGTGGAAGGGATGGTATGGATCAGATATAGGCATCACGTTGGGCGGAAACCACATAAGTGGCTCGCTCGTGGGTGCAGAAACAAAAGGAGCAGCGTGTGTAAACTGTGGCATGAAATGACCGGCTGCTGTCACAGGAGGTATATGACCGGGCTGCTGACTCGATGGTCCTTCCCAGGGACGGGGATGAGGGATATCCTGAAGACATGTGATGGGTAAATATGTTTGGTGAACATCTGATACGTGTGGGTGAAATGGAGCAAAGTCAATGGGTGCATATGTGGGTACAGGAGGGGGAGTAACTGGTCTAACAAAAGGAGGTAAATCGTCGTCGTCCTCGATCCACCCATTGTGGGTGAATGCATATCTGGGGTCAACCTGGGCTGCAAAAGGGGCGTGATCAATGGCTGCAGGTATAGGGTCTGGCAAAGGTGGTGCAACAATAGGTGCATCAATAGGTATAGGGTCATGCACAGGCAAAGGGTCGTGAGCAGGCATAGGCTCTGGTGCAATCAAAGGCTCCGGGTCAGCTGGAGCAAGCTCATGATCAGCAGGTATATCAAGGAGCTGATCATCAGGAATGACAGGTGCATCAATGGGCTGCTCAGCAGGAATAAAATTAATATCCTGCTCAGGGTTGAAATCAGGATCAACAGGTGCCTCAAAAGGCTGTTCATCGGGGACAAACTCAATCTCATGATCAGGGTCAAAATCGTGTAGAAAGACAGGATCAAACTCATCGTCGAACTCAAAATCATGATCATCACCGTGTGGAATATCGGGTGCATCAGACATGGCTGTGTCAGAATCAGTATCTGTGGGATATCGCTGTAATCCCAAAGCATGTAAAGTAGTGGAAGACACTGACTCAAAAGAATCAGGACCTGAATGGTCAGAAGGAGCCTCGACAACAGGAATCTCATCATGTGGAACAGCAATGTCATCAGCAACTGGAATCTCAACAAGAGGGATAACAACATCATCATCAACTGGAGCCCCACCATCCTGGGCATCCTCAGGGGGACCCTCAATCAAAAGATCGACGTCGTTGTCAGACATAGCTTCAAGAGGCAGATCCTCAAGAGGAACTGCAGCAAGAGGAATAGGAGCAGGGATCGGAACAAGAGGTAGATCCCAGTCAGGAAGACCATCAGCTAGTGGTAGATCGTCTCCAAAATCCGGCAAGGCGAAAGGCTGAAAATCGTCAGTATCATCTGAAAGCATCTCTGGATTTGTGGCCATCTCGTCATCTGAAACTATAGCCATGGGGTCAATGGTGTCGGATGCTCCGCTCTCTAAAGAGGACATGGTGTCTGTATCAAATCAATCACAAGTATGCACATATATCATCAAACGTCAAATAAGCATATAAGTAATAACAATGTAAGCATGTATACATCCTAGTCTTCCCAAGACTATCCCACCCAGCCTCTCAGACTAAACTACTTAGTCTCTCAGACTAAACCTCCCAGTTTCCCAAACTGAACTACCCAGCCTCTCAGACTACACCTCCCAGTTTCCCAAACTGAACTACCCAACCTCTCAGGCTAAACCTCCCAGTTTCCCAAACTGAACTACCCAGCCTCTCAGGCTAAACCTCCCAGTCTCCCAAACTGAACTACCCAGCCTCTTAGGCTAAACCTCCAAGTCTCTCAGACTGCCCCAACTAGTCTCTCAGACTGAACTACCTAGTTAGTCTCTCAGACTAACTCCCCAGTCTCTCAGACTGACTCCCTAGTCTCTCAGACTTAAATTAGAAATGAATTCTTTGAAATGTATTTTGTGTATTTTATTTATAAAATTTTTTTGTTTCCTGGATCTGGATACTTTGTGTATGCAATAAAAACATTTCGTGAGAGCCTAATGATCGTAGTCTAGACTCGAGAAGAATCCTAGTTCGCTACGATCGAAGCTATGATACCAAGCTGTCACACCCTGACTTTTGCGGAAGCGTGGTTATTGGTGTGACTTCTTAATACCATAGCATTCAATCATAACAATGCTATATGATAAAACCAAAAGATATTCATCCATTAATTAAGTTTAGAAAATATCACAACATACTTGTCTTGAAACCATCGACACCAAATTAAGTTACAAACCATGACATGTTCAACTGAGTTCATCAAAACTCCACAAAAGACTTTAAATAAAACTGGGTTTAGAAACATGTATCCCGTCCAGGAATAGGGCACATCTTCTAAACTCTACTACCCCGGATGACATCTTTTATTTAAACGCAGCTTGAAAACACATGCATACCCTTGCCAAATCCACTAGTTCCCTGAAATACATGTAATTTGAAAAATCAACAAAAGTTGAGCGAGTTCATGTGTGAGTGTATGAATAAACCTTTAAAGTATGTCATGTATGTATGTATGTCCCTGGTATGTAGCAATAAGGAAAAGAGATCACCAATGGGTTGCAAAGCCAATGGTATGTGTGAAATGGTGCAGGAAAACTCAAACCTAGCAAATTTGTACCTGGCTTCCGGCTGGAAGACATAGTCACCACTATGGGCCACCCTGGTCCCCATGGGTGTGGGCTTGCTACACCCAAATAGATCTGTCACTCATGTCCCTCGGTCCTACGACGAGGATTAATGGCCTTAAGTGTTGTACCCACCCTTCACATGATCTAGTAGTAAACCCTCATTAAGCTAATCATACCATGTATAAAACGTTTGTAATAACCGTAACATGTATTTCACACCCGAAGTATAAAACTGAAAACAGTTAAAAGAAAAGGGGGACGTGAACTCACAGTATTGCGTCCTCAGCTCGTAACTCAAACTCTGTCAGCAACCACGACTACGTACAGTGTACTAACGTCTATTAGACGAACGGGCCGTGCCTTTGCTTAGTATTTGAGTTTTGAGTTACGTTTCTTATATTATTCCGAGTTATAATTACTTGTCAAAATAATTAATATTTCAACTTACATTATATTTGGTTTTGGAATAATTGTGTAAGCAATATTTCTGTATTAATACTTCTCAAGTATTTAACTTCGTATTTCCTTCCCAAGGATGGGGTATCTTATATATGTATTTTCGTATCATTGTATTTGAAATTTCCGAAATAATATATTTCCAAGTCTCACTTTAGAAAATATATTTATACTCATTTGTCCCAAAAATAATGTATTGTCCAGAAAATATATTTTTTTCCCAAAAATCATATATCTTCTAAATATACTAAGAAAATATATTTTAACTTCCCCAAAATAATATTTTCCCTTGTCCACAAATAATATTTACCAAAAATATATATGTAACGGTATTGTTTTGGATGGTAAATCTCACGGTACTTTGTTAAGTTATATTACTTTACCTTAAAATAATATAACCATTTCATTGGAGTCTTCAAAATTTTCAAAATGAAATGGAGAGGGTAAAAAGGATGCTTGCTTACCAAAAAATTAAAGTAACACCTCCCAACTAGAAGCTTGGCTGGAAGAGAAAGCCAATACCAAAACCAACATAAAGAATGTTCAAAATGAAACAAGAGCTTATTCAGGCTCAATCAACTCAAAAGAATTCTTTCATAAGATGGAAAAAGTCCACTCTCTTGAAAGAATACAAAAACTTCTTAGATGTCAGGAAGAAAAACCCAAAGAAATTTCCTCCACTACTTGAATGGAAGAACACAAAGATCTATCTTGCTGATAAAAAAAAGAAGTCTTTTACTATTCCTTATAAAATTGAGGAAATTATCTCCAATGATCCCAAGCTGTTGGGAAAACTACAGGAACAACATCAACGAAAATCATGAATATGTCAATTGTAGTTCAAAAGTTGTTGATGAGATAAAGTTCTTCCTTTTAGACTATATGTATTCAGATAAAATGAAGATAAGGTTGTAAGAACCTGATAATAAGCTTGGATCCTTTAGAACTTGACTCGTATCACTCAGTATCACTAAGATCCAAATGGTAGCCTCCAATCTTCCCTAACCTAGATATTAAGAGAAAACAAGCACTCATAAATTATAAGGTATGAAGATCCGTTTTCTTAAAAGGCTAGGATGGTTGACCATGATGAGACAAAATCAGTGTGCAGAGGAACATTCAAAGAAATATGTTTTAGACGTTCTCATCTTCAAATAAGAGAATAAAAAATAGACCAAATAAGAGTGATTTTGGCATCAACAGATCTAGAGAGTGATTTTGGCATCAACAGATCTAGAGAGTGATTTTGGCATCAACAGATCTAGAGAGAGATTGTTAGGTTATGTAAGACCTGCTGATGATGAAAGCCAAAACCTAAGGGAACCATCTTCCCTGCCTCATGGAGTTAGTTAAAGTACAAATAATGGTCCAGAAGTTTCCCCCTTGAAAGCTTCTCAAACAACCACCAAAAGTGCTGGAACATAACTACTGCCTCAAAGAATCAGAGAACATAAATACAAGTGTTGGATTATCAAAGTGCGGGTCAACTAGTCAACAATCAAGTCAACATAAGTCAAGGCTGAAGACCAGAAGACCAACTCAACAACTCAAACAAGGCTAGATGTACTGGATTCCAAAAGTGCAGGAATCCTTCTAGCAGTTTTGAGAATCCAACTATTTATCTCTTAGTTTACAACAATTTCAATGTAACAGTGTCTTTAGTAATTATCCAGCAGTAATTGCACGCAGTTACATCATTAATTAGGTTGTTCAGGGTCGCTTTCATAGTGACTCAACCATCAGTTCTCTCCTCTTACATATAGTTATGTATCTTCAATGTAACAGTTAACACTAAGAGCCAAAAGGTATAAGAACTTAGCGAGAGAGAGATCACCTGGTGAGGGGGAGTACACTTTGTACCTTTGATTGTATTTTAAACATTCTGATTGAATGAAATCATTATGCAATCATTCCTAAATCCAGCTGTGTTGATGATGATGTGTTTGTATTAACTGTTTTTACTTGAATTTCCATATCTATTCAAACTATTTAACTAAAACACACATACCACACTCTCTCAGATCAAATAAATTAATTTATTAATTAAAAATAAACTTTTACAGACATCTATAAAATAAAAGGTGACAAAAGAATGAAAGAAAATAAAAGAAAAAAAAAACAAGAAAAGAAAAGGAGAAGGTAATTGTGAAAATTACACATTTTATTATTTAAAAATATAAGTAAAATAGTCATCGTTTAAAAACCTACATAGCCTTTAGAAGTAATGAGTGAAATTAACGAATGACAACATATCAACATAAATATGATTTTTGTAACTTATGTAGTTTAAGAATAAGAAAACTTAGATAACTTTTAACAACAATGAGTATAAATACATAAAGTGTGACAATATGTCATTATAAATTTGGTTTTTATAACTTATGTAGTTTATAAGAAAGATTTATGAAGTTGATATACACCTATTGGACAAAAATGTAATTTTCTCTATAATAAAACATGATATATGTAAGATATCTTTATTAGCTCGAACAATTTAATTTATATTATAGGTATAAGTATTAAGCATATTATTAGGTTGGATGGTGTGGGCTAGCGCTCCTGTCCATCTCATTCATAACACCCCTAACACCAACCTAGTGGCGAGAGGGGCGTCATGTTGTCCTCCACCAAGCCCGTGACGGGAGCGAGAAGGGAAGAACAGTAGGATCAAATCGAGCTAAAAATCTGATGTTGATAAAGAAATCAAGATGAACACACTCAAAAATATATAACTTTGTTGACTTGATTCGTTGATAACATTAGACTACACGATTTAGACTCAACAAGAACATGGGTCGGGGGCCCCATCAACGCCAATCCTATACCTATTTTCCGCCCTAACACCTCCTTCGTTGACTGGAGGCCATGACCAGCCTCCATCTTTGGCGGTTGCTTCCTGCCTCTGCTTGCTATGTTTGTTATTGAATGACTGCTGTGTTTTTAGGGTAGACAGGGTTTAATGAACACAAAAAGAATGGAAGAGTGGTTTGGCTCATGGGCCATTAAAAGATTTAGGTTGGTGTTTGTTTTTAAAATAGGAAAGCAGAAGTATTAAATTCAACACGTTCTCATCTCTCGTTTAGTCGTTTATTTTATAGGTTTCTATTGTTTTTAAATTAAAAAAACAATGATTGGAAAAATGATGACATGGGCTTTCTAGAGCTTTATCCCACTGCATGGCAGTTAAAAATAAAGCTCCCTGCAGACTTGTCACCTATGTGACGTTGATTTGGTATGATAAAGCTAAGGACTTTATTCCACACCATGGATCCTTATTATTGTGTTTTAATATGTGAAAAAATGAAACAATTTACCTTTAATAAAAATAGATTATATATCGGTTAGATATATAAACTTAAGAAATTTACATGTAGTATAAAACTATTTAACTAATTATAAGAGTTTATGATAAGCATATTTTTACAATTGAATAGTAGACATGTGAAGTTTAACTTAATTTGATGGGATGTTAAATGATAGCATTACACTTTAAAAAATCTAGTACAAGTTCGCCAAAATATTTGCAAGGTTACTGACATATTACATGTACACACAGTTTCTTGTGCATTATACATGTATGCATAATCATATTGTGAAGGTTGAGACTTAAAAAAGTGAGAAATAGAGATTTCTAAGAAGTAGACCTATCATATTTTATCACTTAGCAACTTATACATGCATAACTTACATATATAAACAAGAGAGGGCTTAAAATTTGAGGCCCTCAAATAATGGGGCCTTAGGCAACTGCCTCAATTCTTCTTAAGCCACTTACTGGTTTAAATTAACATGAGCTTTAATCGAATTTACTCAAATTTAATTCACGGCACACTCCTTTTTTCGTAATCGTTAAGTAACCTTCATGTTTGTAATTGTTTGCTCCTTTTTTAATGTTCGAAGCCACTTTTCATGATCGAAGAATACGGAGAGCTCCTTTCACCGACCTGATATCTTTGTATTCAAGGTCTTAAATTTACAACTTCTATTGTGTATATCGCTGTGTTAATTAGTCGATACCTCTTTGTGTTTTGAGTCCATCATTGATGCGTGTGTTTTAGTAGTGGTTAATTAATAACTTTAGAACACAGTTATCTCGTTACAAATTTATAAAAATGATTTTTATTTAGACTAAATACACACAACGGGCAGAGAACCCATCACACATAGTATAATTTAGATAAGAAACCATGTATCATTCAAGGATACACTCCCCCTACTCCACCTTCCATTATTATCTTGACCAATTTTGTTTATAGAAAGATTAGCGGACTAAATAGTAATAGATGAACTCTTGGATAAGTCTCCCTTAATTAATGCAGTTTATTTTATAAGTGTGGAAGATAATTAAATCTTCTTATTTAGTTTTTTATGAAAATTGGATAAGGCTCATGCTAAGGTTACCTTTTTCCCCTTAATTTTTGCAATTATAGGCTCTTCATTCGACCATCCCTAGCCTCTTGACTAGTAAACAATATACCACAACAAAACTGGTTTTAAGGCCATCTTGGTTTTGTTATCTTTTTATAGCTTAATTAGTTAGTGTTATTCCAAGCTTATACTCATAATTCCGGTTAAGATCTATTTAGTTACCGAGGTGATTAACATCCAAATTAGTTAAGTAACCATGTAAACAAAGTAAGTTCTCCTTTGATCTTGTTGCCTCGCGGACCTTGGTGTGTGCAAGATGTAATATGTTTTTATTGATATTTTAAGCCCATTTTACATATTAGTCAAATTTTAAATTTATAAAACACGATATTCTACTAACACTAAACACACACTTGGGCAAGTGCACCCATCGTGAGCGTAGTATAGCGTTGGTAAGATACCGAGGTCGTCCAAGGACACAAGAGCTTTTAGTACTGGTTTATCCTCAACGTCTAATCAAACTAATTTTTTTAGAAAAGGTTTTAAGTATGAAAAATAAAAACTAAAAATGCTGAAATAAAAATAAAAATAAAAACAGATAGACAAGATGAATCACTTGGATCCGACTCGCCTTTAATGTATCCTTTGATAATTTCCGCGCTTTTGCACTTTTTAAGAGATTATATTAGTTATAGTAGTAGGCCCCTCTTTTGAAGGTGACGTTACCCTCAACCCAGTGGTTTGAGTCAGCAAGGATACAATCCCAAAGGGTCGGAATATTGAAAGATAATTAATTAAGTTATTAATGTGAAAAGTGGTAGGCCCCTCTTTTAAAGGTGACGTTACCCTCGGCTAAGTGGTTTGACTCAGCAGGGATACAATCCTAAGTAGCCGGTTTAATGTATTAATAGTAGTTTACATATGAGGGGATCAAGCCATTCGCACCCCCGCCATCCAATACCAGTGGGTATTGAAGGAGGTCCTAATAAGCTTGACCCAGGTCCTTGCAGGATCTATACACTGAACAAGGCAAGAACCTTACTAAACCATTCTCTTAACCCCCGACCAGGTAGCCAATATATCTCTATATAGACCGTAGAGATATGAATGGTGTAAATATTTTACTTTATATAGATAGTAAAGTAATGCCAAGACACCACGGACAAATGATAAAGAAGTTTCACCTTCAACATAAGAAACTAGTTATTAAAGTCATTAATACAAAACCAATAAAAAGTGCGAAAAGATTAAAAATCAAAAGTAATACATTAAATGCTTGTCTTCACCAAGTGATGTAAGAGACTTAGCCAAACATGGCCTTTGATTGACAAGAAATCTTACGACCAATCTTAGATCCCGAGACTACTACACACACTCTAAGGTGGATGATGGATGATGGTGGTGGATGTGGGTGTTGTAGTGGTGGTGGAGTGGTGGCAAAGTGGGAGAGAGGTGGTTTGCCAAGGGATGCCTTTGAAGTGAGCCAAGCACCCCTATTTATAGCCTGAACAGAAGCCCGACCACGGCCCCGTGTCCAGCGGATACGCCCCTGTGACCATCCCTTCCCTCTTCCTTCATTAATTGCATTTGTCTGCATTGGGCTCCACACGGCCCGTGTTGGCTGGGCACGGCCCCGTGTGCAGAAACGTATCTGTACTACCAAGATTCTGCAAATCTTAGCGTTGACCACGCCCCCGTGGTGGGCGTAGAAGCTTCCACAGCGTTGTCCGTTTCTGCAGACATCTGACCACGCCCCCGTGTCCAGTGAGCACGGGCCGTGGTCAGCCTTCTGTTTCTTGTTTTGCTCTTGGAGATGCTGCCGAGGGGTCGGGCATGTCACGTTTATTCATTTTCTTTGTATTTATGTTAGTTTTTGCTGCATATTTGTTCCTTTTGTTCGTTTAAGCTCATTTGGTCCTGAAAATACAAAAGGAAGACAAAAACACACTTTTTCCAACATTAGTACTAAAAAAAGGGTTAGTTTTATGTCTCATTTGATGTAATTTATATGTTGCATTTTACACACATCAGACCTCTATTGTAGTGGTCCCTCTTATGGGTCCAACATAGATATATATATACTTGGTAACAATTTCAATGGTCGCTTTACTTTGTCGAATTACACAAACCTCCATTAATTAACCTTTCTTAATTCCCCCCCCCCCCAATTTGCATCTGGTTGTTGGTGCATATTATGTGACAACGACTTAAGAGTGTAAGTATTTAGTCTTTGGATATTTTGTATTGAGCTTAGCATTATTGGTTATAGAGTTAATTTTTGTGATATGGAGAATGGCCTAGCCCAGTTCACAGACATGTGGTATATAAACTTTTTTGTGATTAGGGTTTGTAACAACAAGAAAAACTTAGAGGAAAATCGAACAAAAAGGCTAGAGAGAGAGAGATTTTGTAGAGAGAGAAAGAGAGAGAGAGAGAGGCAAGATCACAGAGATAGGCTGTGAGGTTGTGTGAGTCTTGAGTTGATTGTAAAATTTTTTGTTTGGATAATCAATAGAAGACTGTTTAATATAATTCTATTTCTACTATTTTATGTGATAATCTGATCTAGAGGATTCTGCACTCTAGGTTAGATAGACAATTATGTGAAAGATCCATAGAATTAAGGGACATACAATCAATTCTGAACCGAGACAATCAATTCTGAACCGAGCCAATCAAGAGCCTAATTCTCTGATAACAATTGTCCTATGGATCTTTCACAGAAATGTCTATCTAGCCTAGAGTGCGGAATCCTCTAGATCAGATTATCACAGAAAACAGTAGAAACAAAATTATATTAAATAGTCTTCAATTGATTATCCAAACAAACAATTTTACAATCAACTCAAGACTCACACAACCTCACAGCGTATCTCTGTGATCTTGCCTCTCTCTTTCTCTACGAAATCTCTCTCTCTCTAGCCTTTTTGTTCAGTTTTCCTCTAAGCTTCTCTTGTTGTTACAAACCCTAATCACAAAACTTGTTTATATACCACATGTTTGTGAACTGGGCTTCTAACTAGGCTAGGCCATTCTCCAAGCCCATTACAACAATTAACTCTCTAACCAATAATGCTAAGCCCAATACAAAATATCCAAATACTAAATACTTAAACTATTAAGCTGTTGTCACAGAATATGCACCAACAGACTCCCACTTGACAATAGCTTCATAGTGTAACTTTGTTTTCAAACATCTTACGGTCTTTTAGTCTTTGGATAGCTTCAGCTACTCACAGTTCCTGACATCAACAGACTCCCCCTTTAGCTGATGCATCCAATCTCCAAAACTTTCATTCATTGTAGACCAGTGAACTAGCAATCTCTGGTTATGCAAGTGAGCTCCAACTCTTCCATACCTCTTTGCAATATAATAGAAGGATCCTACCATGCATCTTCACACATTCTTCATTCCAATGACCTTCACACAAAATATGCACTTTACTTGTATTCTGCACTTCATTTTGATAACTGCATCAATCTGTTTAGAAACACAAGCAAGTAACTCGAAAAATCATTAGTCTTTTTCACATTCAAGATAAACCAATATTTTATCTAGATATGCAAAAACAACAAACTGTCAGTTCAATACGGAAGTCTTTTAAAAAGAAAATCTTTTTGGGTTTTTTTATAAATAAAACAACTAAACAAAACTCAAAAATATTTACAAAGCATCTTTTTGTGAGAATCAAGTGCAAGAAGACCATATCAGCTAACTCAAACTATTTCACACTTGCAGATAATTTTTCAAGTTAGTTGTCGTGAAACACAGTTCAAGACGATTACCAATATTCTTTATCCACTTAAACAAAACACATGAACATTTCAAGTACCTTTACCTGGTGATACGTTAAGGTAATATTATACTGATGTACTAGTGTGTCCCACTTCAGGACATATCCCCGCGATCAAGGTATGCACAAACTTTCCTCGTAGTAGGTGAGTATACCGAATTCATCCTTTGTGTTTTACAACATTAGATAATTGGTGACCAGGTCAGTACTTCCGTACAACAAAGAGACCAATATCCAATGAGGGTAAGGCAAATACCAAAACTTGGTATGATTTATGTATTTTGCACATTTGAATGACTCTCTAGGAGAGCTTCTTCAATTTCTAGGTTTTTTGGCATTTTAACTCTTTTAAGATATCTTGGTTGTGCCTAGGTCAGCATAGGGGTGGCAATTTTAGACACGTACATGAATACACGACACGAATCTACACGAAGTTAACAGGTATCGTGTATGGCCTTAACAGGTAACAGGTACTAAACAGGTAGACACGAAAATACCTGTTAATTTTCATGTCTAAACAGGTAAAATACATGTCTACCTGTTTAGTACCTGTTAACAATTTTAATATAATAAAAAATATAATTTAGTGGGACCATGTGATTTGAAAACCTGATCTTATTACTTATCTCATTAGTTTCCCTAATCCTTCCGGCCCGTGCACCTTCAAATGGACATATTAAAAAAACCCTAATTCTTCCCTTCTCTAGCCCCTCTCCTAGCGACACCACCCCAACCACCAGCCGCTGAGAAGAAAGACCCATGTGAACTTTGAATTGAAGATCTGAGAAGAAAGACCCATGTGAACTTGCGTTTTTGCATTAATCAATCCTATTGTGAACTTTTGGCAATTTTTGATTCACTAAACAGGTTCCTAGATATGTAATTATTGAAACATTCGTAAACAGGTATTAACAGGTAATTATCGTGTATCCCTGTTAAAAAATATTTCGTGTTCGTGTATGGAAAACTAGACACGAAACCTTATCGTGTCGTGTTCGTGTATGCGATTTCGTGTATCGTGTATTATCGTGTACAGGTATACATGATATGCCAGCCCTAGGTCAACATATATCTAGATGCAGCAGAAAGAAAACTCTGATATCCCCAGATGAAATAACAATATAAGGACCTAAAACCTCAGAATTTAGCAATCTATCAACGCAAGATTTAAGGTTATAAAACCATACGCCACTGATATGTTACCCACTTATACATAGTTCATTATGTTTATTATATCACCATAGTAAGTTGATTATTTCTGTTTCTTGCCTATTGGTACATCATATGAAGAAGCTGCTATCAAACTTAAGCAATTTAAGTTCAGTTCCAGTGTGACAGTCTAACTCGCTGATGTACTCTCATCTCTTCTTTTTCACACCGTGAAATCTCTTTTTTCAAATTTTTATGTTTTTTTTTATTTTTTTAATGTTTTTGGATTTTTAAATTTTAACTTACTCCCCCTAAACACACGCACTAACTAAACTCTTTTTGGGTTAGGGAAATTTCTCCCCCTAAATTTTTGTATTTATGGAGCAAGTTTTAAAAACACGAATTTAAACACAAACAAACTCCCACTTTACCCTGACAATAAGTTTTTCAATTTTGAAGTTTATAATAATCATAATAGTCACTAAAGTAAATAGTTAGTTACCAATTTTAACCTAGTATTCACCTCAGATGCTTTACAGGAACAACCACTGTTGAACACATCAACAGTCCTTCTTGGTCATCCTGCACACACTCAACAACCAAGTTAGACTTAAGAACCCAAACCTTACCGGTTTTGGGTTGACCATAAACATCCACATAAGATAATTATGTCCAATATCCATCACACCCTACTGGTGTCTTGGATGTCTTCCCTGTTGTTGAACAAGATTTATAATTTCCACCAGGTCTTTGATCGCGAGAGTTCCAATAAAATCTCGGATTTTCAGACCTTTGAAAATTATTATCTCGAAACCTTCTTCTCCCATTATCATAACCTGAATTTTGAAAAAAAATTGGATTGTTTTGAACATTTGAGTTACTAAAACCCCTATATTCGTTTCTTCTTTGAAAATTTTGATTACAAGAAGTCTGGTATTGATTTTGATAGCCAAAATATTTATTCTGAGACTGATTTGATTGACTAGTAAAATGATTTGTTTTAGCAGAATTACTTCTTGGCCTATCAAATCTTCCTAATGTTGAAGATTTAAATTAAAATCTAGGTTGATTTGTCCGACAACTTGGTTTTACATTATTATTTGAAACAACCTGATTCTCATCCTTAACCTCGTCAACTTTTTGCTTACCTTTCTCTAAACGACAACAGCTTGCTACATGTCCCTTGTTGTGACATTTAAAACAATATCTTTTCTTAAAACTTTCTTTTTGTTAGATCCCTTTTTTAAATGTTTTGACCTTTTTGTCTTTTGAATCCTCATCCACTTTATGAGGTGTACTGTTAGACCCTACAGATTCTTTCAAAGATACTAGACTATTAGGTATGTCAACAGTTTTCAGATCCACTACAGCCGGTGTAGTAGGCACAAAATCTGTTAGCTCATTTTCATTTGGTAAGAAGGAGTAGTCCTGATCCTCAGAGGGTGAAGCTTAAACAAACCCCACTCCCGTCTTATCATTACTCTTTTTCAATTTTTCATGAATGTGAGTCCTGACTAATGAAGATTTTCCAAATTTATCTAACTTACCATGAAGTTCAACAATTTTGGCTTGTGCATCAACCAATTTTGTGCACTTTTCTGAAAACTCGTTAGTCTTATCCTTCACAGTTTCACAAGCTAAATCAATGATCTGTAACAGTTCATTGACTTTGCTTGTTAAACTGCAGATTTCTTGTTAATTTGATTTGAGTATATTTAAACAATTTGACTCTCGTTTAATCAAAAGAACATCTGACTCATGTAATTTTTCTAATTCAGCTAACACAATTTTGTTTTGCTTCGATAGTCTGTCAACTTTACTATGACACCCTGCGAAAACGCTTAACTACACTAGCTTATTCAGTGACTGCGCGCTAAATTTCGGGACGAAATTTCTTTCAACTTGTGGATAAAGTGACAACCCAGATTTTCCCTTCACATTCCACCTTACGTTGTAATTATGTGAAAATTAATAAATATGATTATTTTAATTGGTTGTTTATATATATAATAATAAATATGTAAATGTGCTAGCAACTTTGTAATAAATGTGCAGCCACACATCTGACCTGGTCGCACACTCCAAGTGTGCACCCTCATTTTAAACCACCTGGCCGCACACCCACTTATTTATCTAGACTAGAGTGGCTGAACACCACATCACCTTGCGCACCCTTCCTCTTGGTCGCACACCTTTTAATTCAGGCCCTACTCTCAAGCCCACAAATAACCCTAATAAGCCACACACCCCAGTCGCACATTGGATCGCACATGTGTGTGATTGTATGGAATCTTTTGCTTGGGTATTTATAACCACATGATGCAAATCCCTAGAGAATGTTTCCAATCATTAACGACAGCAACCTTCCAGAAATATTCCTCCCTTTTGCAGCAAACAATCCCCCACCTTTTTGGGAAACCCTAGAACATTCTCTTCTCCTTTGAACTTGGCGGCGACATCATCCTTTAAATCATTTCATCAGCAGCTTACAACCATTCACTTGGAGCTCCATTCCTTTTCTATTAGTGCACATTGTCTTGCATTCAGATCATCCGGATCTCTAGTTAGTGTGTTAACACAACTTGATTCTTTTTACATGATAAGGTCTAGGCTTGTTTGATGGTTTATCTATATGCATGATTTATAATGATGATCAAGTATTGATAAAAAGCATGTTTGACAATTGTTGTAAATTTATGAAAGATGATTTACTTGACTAAGAGTGGCTTGGTGATTAGAGTGTTAAAAGTTTGATATGATGTTCATAAATTTGATTTTTGTGCTTGATGATGATATGTTTAGTGGTTGGACAAAGATCTAGGGTTCATACAAGAATCAAGATCCAATGTTGTCTTGATTGTAAATAGATTTCATAGAGATACAAGATGTCATGTGTGAAAAGGGGATCTCCGGATGAGTATTGATGATGTAGAAATCTAGGTCTGTTTGGGTAAATGTTTGATGATTTTCGTGTGAAGAAACTTGATGTAATGATTGATGTTAGAACTAAGATTATATGCTGTCTATGGCTGGATGATTTTATGTGTGGATAGATTGACTGGTGATGATGAAGTGACAAATCAGATTGTTTTTACTATTAATAGTTGGTCCAAATGATTATCTAATGAAGATTAAATAAACCTGCATGTGTGCGATGAATTTGAAGCTAGGGTATATAAGAACTGATGTTTGATTTGGTGAACATGAAAAGACTTATGTCTGATTTTGTTTAACGTCACAAACTCATGTAACGCACACCTCGTGTGACAACTCGTATTTCCAAAGCTATCTTTGTACCTTGATGTAACGAACGTAAACATTATGTGACTATGTGAATTGGATGATTAAGTGGAATGTTATGTTATTGAATGTTATGTGAATATGTGTTGTGCTTGTATATATGTATGTATTATCACACGAAAGAAACAAATCGCACAATAGCAACTCGAACACGCACAAGCCTTTGGGCTTTACTACTCTCGGCCCACTTCTTTTGAACTTGAACCGAATGGGCAACCCATTAAGGGGGTTCGGCCCACTTCTTCTTTTACACGCATAGCATTAGGAGATAGGAGTATACTTCTTAATTGTTTGCTAAACACAACACCACTCAAACCCTAGTGCTCTCTCTCTCTCTCACGAACCCGACGGCAGCCAAACATCCTCTCCATCGAAGATCTTTCCTTGTTCGGATCAATCCTTGTTCCTTCTCTAACCGGTTAGTGTTCTATGATGTTGTTGTTAAATGATATAGTGTGTATGAATGATAATGTTCTTGTGAATCGGATATGTATGATAATGTTAATCGGATATCATGTCTTGTTTTCGGATTGATTTTATGATGAGCTAAGGATATCTTGTGATTGAATGTGATTTAAATCATTGATCGTTGATGTGCATGTAATCGGTTTGCACATGTGTATTGGAAAATGTTCATGCTAATCGGATTTCATATTATTGTTTTAAGAACCGAATGTTTGTTAATCGGCTGCATGTTTGCTGAAATCGGGTTAGTTGTAGGGTCAATCATGAGGTGTTATATGATGGTTTGAAACCTTGGATAGATATGTGTATGTGTCTTGATTATTGTTCACGATTATGATCATATTAGGGTTCATAAGAATTGATTAGAATATGCTCAGTTTGATCGAGATTATGTTAATGGATAGTTGGAAATTTGCTAATTGATAAATGTAAATAAGGAAACCATTGAATGATTGTAACCAAATGTCATAATATTCGGATATTTAAACCATTCGCACAAGACCTCTTGGTCGCACAAGAGGTCCATTCGCACAGGTGCCTCTAGTCGCACAAGTTGTAATGTTACTTAACTATTGGGCCGGTTAAACATGTTGGGCTGGGCTAGTCCCAATCGCACAAGGGTTCTCGGATCGCACAAGGGATCCATGTTAAATTGTTTGGGCCGGTTACTTATTGAACTACTTATGTTATTTGGGCTTCTTGTTATTTGAGCCGGGTGTCTAACGGAATCGCACAACATGTTGTGGATCGCACAAGGCTGTGCTGAACGCACAACATGTTGGGCCGACTGTTATTGGGCTATATCTTTTGGATCGTACAAGTTGGACATGATGAGTGCTTGACTGTTACTGTTAAGATGTTAACATGTATTATGTGTTTGCCATGGTCAACCTGTATTCATAATCTACTACCTATGTGTAATCATACGTGTACCTAGACCTGACTTGTATGGTAACCATGTTAGGACGTGGTTGACCTCTAGCAGCTCGATTGACCTTTCGTTTACCTACCGAGCAATCTAAGGTGAGTTCACACATTCTACAAAGCATGGGATTCCCAGGGGTTGGGAATGGGGTTAAGGAACATGGATTCCTCGTCCTTTCTTGGGTAGGACAGTACTGGTTCAGGAATGTAATTCCTCGTCCTCACGGACAGATAACTTTTACTAGACCAAAACTCTATCACGAAGTCCCTCCTTTTTATATCGATTTAATCGCCGGGCCAATGGCGAGCGGGTCATTAGTTAGATAGCGCTATTTAGGTCTGACAAGCCTCACACCGTGCCGCAGAGGACGGGCGTGAACTAATGGATCTGGGCACGTCGATGATGATAGACATTGACAGTTCAGGGCACTTAAACATGACTACAGTCAGCAGTCGATATGGTAACGAGTCTAGTGTATACATGGGGTAGCCCCCACGGCCAAAATGCCAGATAACTATCATGGGGTAGCCCCCACGGCAGGGATGCCAGTTAAAGGAACTGTTTTTGGAACAACTTAAAACGAGCACCCAACTGTGAACTCGCTCAACATTATTGTTGACTCGTTACTACATGCTTTGCAGGTCAATAGGTACTTAGCTGGAGCTTGCATGGGGAGTGTCGTTGTGGGACATGGACAGCTGTGTGCCATGTTAAACCTTTGGATATTTAAACTTATGTTTTGGTTTTAAACATTATGCTTCTGCTCATAACTTAATCTATGTTTGTTTTGGACACTAATTGTGTTGGTTGGACTTTTACAATTAATTACTTGCTTGTTCAATATGATTAGTGGTTTGATCCTGGTCAGTCATGCCTCCAAGCGGTGATACTCCGCATGTGGATTTTGGGGGTGTGACACCTCGGACTGCATGACGTACAATCTTCCATAGCATACCGCACATATGAATGCCACGTATGCCGCACATTCCCGATGAACAAATTTTGATGCACAATGTACAAGTAAAAGGTGCATGACCGCACACCCTCATGGGTGCCGCACACTCATGTTGGGCCATACACTGTTTTGGGCTGCACATTCATGTAGATTTGGTTGCACTCCTAAGTGGGCCGCACACTTATACGGAACTATATATTACTGTTCACTTGATTGGGCTTTTGTTGAGAATTCAGTTGTAGTTCACATGCATGTTTATGTAATATGTGATACTTGTATGCTACCTGCTAGTTACGTATAGAAAATACATGGATTACTTGCATTCAAACCTAATCGTTATTGGTAACTATAATAGGACGTGGTTAACCAACTTTAAAACACGTAATTAATCTGCCGAGCAAAACAAAGGCGAGTTCACACATTTACTAAAAGCATATATTCCCGGTGGTTGGGAACTGACTTCACTTTCCCTGGATTGGAATTGCCTAGTATTCCGAGGATGGAATATTGTTAAATGCTATTTATATTTCATGTCTTAGTGTACTAAACGATACTCTATCACGAAGTTCTCACTTACTATAATGATTAATCGCCTGTCCTGGTGAACGGGATATTAGTTGATAGCGCTATTAGGTTTCACTAACCTCACACCGTGCGTTGGAGGACGGGCATGAACTAGTATGCCTTGGCAATCGTGATGATAGACATTGACAAACGGGGCAACAACGATGCAATTGTCCAAGTGTTCGGTATTACGAAGTTGAGTAGCTTACAAATGGGGTAGCTCCCCATAACATGATTATAAATGAGTAATTTAACAACATACGTTTTTGGAAATAAAACTGGAAAACCGTGAACTCGCCAACTTTATGTTGACACCCTACTACATGCTTGCAGGTCCTTAGGTACAGCCTGGGAGCTTGCAGCGGAGGAGTGTAGTGGTTGGATCGAATCGATGTTGGTTCTAAATAAATATTTATGAACTTTAAACTTGTGTTTGGATTGTTAAACTTTATGCTTCCGCTGTTAACTTTAACATTGCTTTTGGACTTTGAACTTTGAACTTTAGTCACTAATCGTATTGGTAGTGATGAGTTTACTTTATTATATTTAATGTTCAATATGATTGGTGGCATCAACCTGGTCAGTCACACGCCTCGCGGTAGTACTCCGCATGTGGAAATTGAGAGTGTGGCAGATTGGTATCAGAGCCATTGGTTATAGTGAATTCGGATTAAAAAAAAAGTGTTTTTGAGAAAAACAAGACTATAACCTGATTTGTATTAAACGGACTGCAACGACACTACAGTCCAAGTGCAAGGCACAACATTCTTGAATCGATAGCTTGTGCATGTGTTTACTTGTTACTTACTTGGTACATATTGATGATATATGTAAGAGTATGCTTAGTATGTGAAACTTTAACAGTAATATACGTACATGTGTGTCATGGTCAAACTTTCTCCTATTATTCTCACACCACTACGACGTCATTCTCATTCTGTGTTTTGGTGGGTGTGAAACAATGAGCGGACGCGGAAGAGGCAATGTTAACATGACTCAGGACCAGTTGACGGCCCTGATAAACGCCCTGGTTGCGGAGGCTTTGGCAACCTATCCCGGAGGTAAATCTACCTTTTAAACCATTCTAGGATGTCTAGATCCCGTTCTCGTGTCATCTTATCACTCTTAACTTTGTTCGCTTCGCTTTACGCGACAGGTCAACCTGCACCTACTCACCCCCGAGTTTGTACTTTCAAAGCTTTCATGGATTGCAAACCTCTCTCCTTCAATGGCACCAAAGGAGCAGTAGCCTTCTGCACTGGATCGAGAAGGTCAAGTCTGTGTTCGAGATGTGTGATTGCCCTACTAACAATAGGGTGAAGTTCGCTACTGGTACTCTTGAGGGAAACATGCTTTCCTGGTGGAACGCGCAAGTTCAAATGCTCGGATAGGCAGATGCCAATGCCACTTCCTGGAACGACTTTAAGGATCTGATTAAGGAGGAGTACTATCACCGGGATGACAATCAGAAACTTGAGACGGAGTACTACGACTTGAAGACAGTTGGATCTGAAATCGAGGCGTATACTAAAAGGTCCAACGACTTGGTTGCTCTATATCCCAACCTATCATAGGCTTCTTACAAGAGGATTAAGCTTTATCTCAAGGGCTTAGTTCCCGAAATCCAAAGTTTGGTAACTTCGGCAAATCTTCCCACAATTCAGCAAGTTGTCCGTTTGGCACACCATCTTACCGACCAAGCAGTTGAATAGGGCAAGCTGCCCAAGCGAATCAGTGCTACTACTGATACCCTTGGTGACAACAAGCGTAAGTGGGATGGCAACCAAGGGAAAGGTTCTGGCCCCTCACAACCTCAAGCACAACAGAGGAAGTTCGAAGATAACAAGAGTCCCAACCAGCAAGTTCCAGTCAACCAAAACAAAGGTGGTTATCGAGGAAATAGGCCAAAGTGCAACAAGTGCAATCGGCACCACAAAGGGCCATTTGAAAAGAGCCAGTGTCAATGATGCAATAAGCTGGGGCATGTAAGGATTGCAGAAGCCCGTACCCAACAAGGCAAAACTAGCCACGACAGTAACAACAACAACAACCACGAGGGAACGATCGAGGATGTATCAGTGCGGAGCTGAAGGGCATATCAAGAAGAATTTCCCTCAACTGAATCAAAATCGTAACAACAACAACCAAGGCACTGAGAACAACAACAACGACGACAACAGTGCAAGAGTGCGAGCCTTTGTGATCGGCGCTGGTGAAGCAAGGAACGATCCCAACGTTGTGGCGGGTAAGTTCCTACTTGATGACTACTATGTTTTCGTACTTTTTAATTCTAGTGTTGATGCTAGTTATGTATCCATACGTGTTAGTAAGATGCTTAAGTCTACACCAACTCCTTTAAACCCTAAACATGTCATCGAACTAGCCAATGGTAGAAACATCGAGGCTACTCATGTTATCAACGGTTGTAAACTTGTGTTATCTGGCCAAATGTTTGTTATCAATCTCTTCCCTATCGTTCTTGGAAGCTTTGACGTGGTCATCGGGATGGATTGGTTATCCTAACATCGAGCCGAGATACTCTGCCAAGAGAAAATTGTCCGCATTCCTCGTTCCGCGGTGAACTTCTTATCATTCAAGGCAACAAAGGTGGTGCTGTTGTAGGCATCATCTCATTCCTAAAGGCCCAAAGTGTTTACGAAAAGGCCATACCGCTATTCTAGCTCTCGTCATTGGCACCCAAGCGAAAGAAAAGAAGATTGAAGATATTCCCATCGTTCACAACTTTCCTGAGGTATTTCCTGAAGAATTATCTGGCCTCCCACCTCACCATCAAGTTGAATTCCAAATCGAGCTAACTCCTGGAGCGGCACCTATAGCCCGTGCACCTTACAGACTAGCTCCAGCTGAATGAGAAGAGTTATCCACGCAACTACAGGAGCTACTAGATAAGGATTTTATCCGTCCTAGCTCGTCACCCTGGGGAGCCCCCGTACTATTTGTCAAAAAGAAAGATGGCACTTTTTGTATGTGCATTGACTACCGTGAGCTGAACAAAGTAACTGTCAAGAACCGCTACCCACTTCCACGCATCAACGATCTATTCGACCAGCTGCAAGGGTAGAGTTTCTATTCCAAGATTGATCTAAGATCGGGCTATCACCAGCTGAGAGTCTGATATGAAGACATCTCGAAAACAACATTCGGGGACTCGTTACGACCATTACGAGTTTCTTGTAATGCCATTTGGATTAATGAACGCACTTGCGGTCTTCAGGGATCTCATGAACCAAGTGTGCCAACCTTACCTTGATAAATTCGTAATCGTATTCATTGACGGCATTTTGATCTACTCAAAGAGTCCGGAGGAACACGAGCAACACCTACGCCTTATTCTGGAACTCCTTCGAAACGAACAACTCCATGCCAAGTTCTCGAAATGCGACTTTTGGATTCGTGAAGTCCATTTCCTTGGACACGTGGTTAATGAAACTGGGATTCACATTGATCCAACTGTGATCGACTCTATTAAGAACTGGCCTACACCTAGGACTCTAACCGAAATCCACCAATTCTTGGGTTTGGCGGACTACTAGCGTAGATTCATCGAGGGTTTCTTGAAGATCGCTCAACCCCTTACAACTCTAACCTAAAAGGGTATCACCTAAAAGGGAATCTGCATTTTAGAAGCTGAATGAAAAACTTTATAGTGCACCTATTCTTTCGTTACTTGAAGGCACCGATGATTTTATCGTGTATTGTGATACATCTATCCGAGGACTCGGTTGCTTGCTAATGCAACGTAAGAAAGTTATTGCCTATGCGTCATGCCAGCTCAAAATTCATGAAAAGAACTACCCTACCCACGACTTGGAGCTAGGAGCAGTAGTTTTCACACTCAAGATATGGAGACACTACTTGTATGGTACCACATGCACGATTTACACCAATCACAAGAGTCTCCAACACATACTTGATCAAAAGGAGTTGAACATGTGGCAACGCCGGTGGGTCGAACTCCTAAACGAATACGAATGCACGATCAAATACCATCCGGGTAAGGCAAACATCGTAGCCGATGCCCTCAGCTGAAAGGAAAGCAAACCTAAGCTTGTCCATGCACTTCAACTTACCATTCATTCGAACCTCCCTAACAAAATATGCAACGCTCAAGTTGAAGCATTGAAGGAGGGGAGTCTTCTAGCTGAGCCCATGTGGGGCATGAAAAAGCAACTCGAACCTAAAGATGACGACATCCACTACTTCATGGAACGTATATGGGTCCCATCCTACGGAAACCTTCAAGAGGAACGAAGCACATAAGTCTCGTTACTCGATACATCCAGGTTCTGACAAGATGTATCACGATCTCAAGGCCTTGTATTGGTTGCCTAACATGAAAGCGATCATAGCAAAGTACGTCAGCAAATGATTGACCTGTGCTAGGCTCAAGATAGAATACCAAAAGCCGTTAGGGCTTTTGCAACAATCGGATATTCCAACATGGAAATAGGAATAGATTTCCATGGACTTTGTCACTGGTTTGCCTAGATCTCAAAGCGGGAATGACACCATTTGGGTGATCGTAGATCTCTTAACCAAGTCTGTGCATTTCCTCGCGATCAAAGAAACCGACAAGTTTTCAAAACTTGCAAGCATCTACTTGAAGGAAGTAGTTGCTAGGCACGGGGTGCCAACTTCTATTATCTCCGACCGTGACCCACGCTTCGCATCCGAATTGTGGCAGGCAATGCACAAATCCTTCAGCTCAAGTTTAGACATGAGCACCGCCTATCACCCACAAATGGATGGTCAAACCAAACGTACCATCCAAACCCTTGAAGACATGTTGAGAGCATGTGTTATCGACTTTGGCAACGGTTGGGAACGACACTTACCTCTTGTAGAATTTTCGTATAACAACAGTTACCACACTAGCATTTAGGCTGCATCATTCGAAACGTTATACGGACGGAAATGTCAATCACCTTTGTGTTGGGTTGAAGTAGGCGATAGCCAAATCACTGGCCCTGAACTCGTACTCGACACAACAAAAAAGATTGCCCAGATCAGACAACAGAAGGCGGCAGCTCGCGACCGTCAGAAAAGCTACGCTGATAAGTGTAGAAAACCATTGGAATTCCAACTTGGAGGTCGAGTTTTGCTAAAAGTCTCACCTTGGAAAGGTGTGGTTCGCTTTGGAAAAAAAGGGACAAGCTTAATCCGCGTTATGTTGGACCTTTCAAAATCAACGAGAGAATCGGTACAGTGGCATATAGACTTAACTTGCCTGAAGAGCTCAGTGCGGTACACGATGTTTTCCACGTGTCGAACCTAAAGAAGTGTTTATCAGATGAGACCCTCATTTTTCCTTTCAGGGAACTCACCATCGATGATCAACTTCGTTTCCTTGAGGAACCGGTTGAGATCATGGATTGAGAAATTAAAACCCTCAAGCGTAGCAAGATACCCATAGTTCGAGTTCGTTGGAACTCACGTCGTGGCCCAGAGTTTACTTGGGAACAGGAAGACCAAATGATGCGCAGGTATCCCCAGTTATTTAAGAACACTACATCCAGCACTGAAGTTACTACTGAATTTCGGGACGAAATTCCAAACCAACAGGGGGATGATGTGACACCCTGCGAAAATGCTTAACTACACTAGCTTATTCAGTGACTTTACGCTAAATTTCGAGACGAAATTTCTTTCAACTTGGGGATAATGCGACAACCCAAATTTTCCCTTCACATTCCACCTTATGTTGTAATTATGTGAAAATTAATAAATGTGATTATTTTATTTGGTTGTTTATATATATAATAATAAATACGTAAATGTGCTAGCAACTTTGTAATAAATGTGCAGCCACACATCTGACTTGGTCGCACACTCTAAGTGTGCGCCCTCATTTCAATCCACCTGGCCGCGCACCCTCTTATTTATCTAGACTAGAGTGGCCGCACACCAGATCACCTCGCACACCCCTCCTCTTGGTCGCACACCTTTTAATTAAGGCCCAAATCTCAAGCCCACAAATAACCCTAATAAGCCGCACACCCCAGTCGTACATTGGATCACACATGTTTGTGATTGTGCGGAATCTTTTGCTTGGGTATTTTGATGTGCGTTAGGTGTGATATATATTTAAGTATATTTTAAGCCCTTTTTAACACTTTAGTCAAGTTTTAAATATATAAAACACGATATTATACTAACACTAAACACGCATATGGGCAAGTGCACCCATCGTGAGCGTAGTATAGCGTTGGTGATACCGAGGTCATCCAAGGACACAAGAGCTTTTAGTACCGGTTTATCCTCAACGTCTAATCAAGTCAAAATGTAGGAAAAATGTTTTTAAACAATAAAATAAAACTAACTAAAAATGATGAAAATAAAAATAAAAATAAAAATAAAAACAGATAGACAAGATGAATCACTTGGATCCGACTCGCCTTTGGTGTAACCTTTGATTATTTCCGCACTTTTGCACTTTTTAAGAGATTATCTTAGTTATAGTAGTAGGCCCCTCTTTTGAAGGTGACGTTACCCTCAACCCAGTAGTTTGAGTCAGCAAGGATACAATCCTAAAGGGTTGGATTATTGAAAGATAATTAATTAAGTTATTAATGCGTAATGTGGTAGGCCCCTCTTTTGAAGGTGACGTTACCCTCGGCTAAGTAGTTTGAGTCAGCAGGGATACAATCCTAAATAGCAGGGTTAAAGTTTTAATAGTAGTTTACATATGAGGGGATCAAGGAGTTTGGACCCCCGCCATCCGATACCAGTGGGTATTGAAGGAGGTCCTACTAAACTTGACCCAGGTCCTTGCAGGATCTATACACTGAACAAGGCAAGACGCTTACCAAACCATTCCCTTAACCCCCGACCAGGTAGCCAACATATCTCCATATAGACCGTGGAGATATGAATGGTGTAAATCTTTTATTTTATATAGACAGTAAAATAATGCCAAGACACCACAGACAAATGATAAGGAAGTTTCACCTTCAACATAAGAAACTAGTTATTAAAGTCATTAATACATAACCAAATAAAAAGTGCGAAAAGATTAAAAATAAAAGTATTACACTAAATGCTTGTCTTCACCAAGTGATGTAAGAGACTTAGGCAAACATGGCCTTTGATTGTCAAGAAGTCTTACGATCAATCTTGGATCCCGAGACTACTACACACACTCTATGATGGATGATGAATGATGAATGATGGTGGTGGATGTGGGTTGTGATGGTGGTGATGGGTGGGTGAAGTTTGAGAGAGGTGGTTTGTAAAGGGATGATTTGCAAGTGAGCCAAGCACCCCTATTCATAGCCTGCACAGAAGCCCGGACACGGCCACGTGTCCACTGGGCACGGCCCCGTGTCCACCCATCTTCTCTTTCTTCATTAATTGCAGTTTGTCTGCATTAGTTGACCACGCCCCCGTGTCCGCTGGGCACGACCCCGTGTGTAGAAGCGTATCTGTACTATCAAGATTTGCCTAGCTTCTGCGAATCTTAGCGTTGACCACGGCCCTGTGTCTGCTGGCCACGCCCCCGTGTTGGGAAATAGAAGCTTTTACAGCTTTGTCTTTTCTGCAGACACTTGGGCACACCCCCGTTTTCAATGAGCACGGGGCGTGTTCAGCCTTCTGATGTCTTGTTTTTGCTTGGGAAGATGCTGTCGAGGGGTCGGGCATGCCACGTTTATTCCTTTTCTTGTATTATTGTTAGATTTGGCTGCATTTTTGCTTCTTTTGTTCATTTAAACTCCTTTAACCTTTAAAATACAAAAGGAAGACAAAAACACACTTTTTCCAACATTAGTACTAAAAAAGGGTTAGTTTTATGCCACATTTGATGTAATTTATATGTTGCATTTTACACACATCAAATGCCCCCACACTTGAATCTTTGCTTGTCCTCAAGCAAAACTCTTTATAATGTGGCTTACACTCCCAAATGGAATGGGTAGAAGAGAAGGTTTTGGGCTTGTCTTTAGTGTCGGGAATCCAACATTTTTATTAGGTTTTATTTTTATGTTATTTACAATCCTATTCGTCATGATTTATTTAGAACATTACATAAGAGAAACTACTTATTTGGGCATAACATGCTTCTTTAAAATTCTATTTATATACAAGTTCACATACATCACGGGGGATCACTCAACACTCGGCCGAAGATGTATTTTTGTGAAACACTTGAGAGAGGCATGGAACTTACTTCTACCATATGCTTGCCAAGCAATCAATCCTCCTCCTTTTTAAATATAAACCTTTGTAAATATCAAGAGGACTTTGGGGAAGGGTTAGGCTTGGGTTAAAGGTAGGTGGTTTTGGGTTAGTGGTTAGTAGAAAAGGGCGAAAGGCGTTGAAAGCGTCGGTTTTCGTAAGACTTTTTATTTATATGACTTTTTTATTTTAATGAAGCAATTCTTCAAACAAAGTTCTTTTTGATGAACTTGTTTGTTTTTTTTTCTTGACTTCATCATATATATATATATATATATATAGCTTTGTACTAAAATAAAGGGTTTAAAATGAAAAAGGGTTTTGGTGGGTAAAGGGGTGTTTGTTTTGTGGGTTTAGAAATGAAAAGGTTTAGGCTCAAAGGAGTTAACTAGGGGGATTTTTTGGGTAGGTGGTAAAAAAAAATAATGGTGTTGAAAGAAAAAAGGGTTAGTCCTAATGCCTCCATCATTTACTTACTTCGGTTTAAGTTGGTAAGGACCAGGAATGTATCGTCATGGCAAGTTCTAGAGTCGTAAGAAACCAAGCGGCTATTCACACAATAAACGAAAAATGAGCATTTAGTTTAAAGATGTGTATTTGTATGCTCAATAAAGGCTCAAAACTCACTTTTTGTGGGAATGTGTTTTTAATGTGATCAAGTATATATAATCAAATTTTAACTAGATTTGTCATGCCGTTTCATAATTTTCTTATGTTGGTTCTTTTTATCACGACGCTATCGGTTGTAAATTTGTAAAAATATAACCTTTTTAGAACTTGTTATTCCCAAATTAAACCAAGACAAGTAAAAAAAATGAAAAGTTTTTGAAAAAATTTGGGGTGTTTAGCGGTTCCAAAAGAGTTTTGTGTAAGGCTTGTAATTAGGATTTGCAAAATTCAAGGTTTTAGCATCCCCCCACACACACTTAAATTACACATTGTCCTCAATGTGTCCCAAAAATAAGTTTTTAGGTTGATTGAATGTGTAAAAGGTGTGTTAAAAACAAAATTTTATGTTACTGGGCATCTGGACACGGCCCGTGGTGTCCGGGCACGGCCCCGTGTTCAGGTTGCCAGTAACAGAAATCATCAGAAAGTAACAGAAGTCTGGGCACGGGGGCGTGTTCAGCGAACATGCCCCGTGTCCAGTTACCTGAACTGGGCATTTTTCTGCAGACTCTTCAGCACAGGGCCGTGTTGGCTGGGCACGGCCCATGCTGAACTTGCTGTAATGAAGAAAAATTGTCGGGAGGCTCTGTTTTTGTGCATGGGGTGTTGGTTCAAGTTTCCCTTAGTATCCTTCACCATCCCGAGTGTGTTTTACCCATTATAACATCATCCAAACACCAAACAATTTTTAAAACCATCATTAATTAAATAGAGAGAGTTACATAATGTTCCTAATAAACAAAAAACTTTAAATAAATAGGTCAGAAAACACAAGAAGTCTAAACCCGAAAAGAAGCTCTAGCCTATAGTTTATTCTAATAGCAAAATTTCTGAAAAGATAATTTTCTCGGTTGGATATGGCTCGACGAACTTCTTCCTCCGGATATGGGTCCCTCATACGTCGGCGAGCCATTCTTCTATCTCCCTAGGGAGAAGAAAGGCGGGCTCATTGGCATCATCATTTTGAGGGGGTGTCACTTCCACCGGGACCTCTTGCAAGTTGTCAAGAGGAGGTTCCGTGGGGATGTCATCCCATCTGGTGGGATTATTGACTCCAAGTGCTAAGTTCCAATCCTCTTGGGGGAGGATTGGTTCCGTGGGAGGTGTCACAAGAATGTTCAACCTCTGGTGCAAGAGGTTGATTTCTTGAAAACTGTTTTCCAGCCCCACCGTAAGATAGTTTACACGGTCTATCAGGACCTCCTCCACCGATGTCATTTCATCGAGAGCTTCACATAATGCCATCACATAGCGTACGAGAGTTGCTTCGATTGAAGACCTTCGATCTCTTCGACTGTTTCTGGAATGTGCTGAAGAAGTTCCACTATTTTGGCTTAACATTCTACAAAAATAAACGGAAAAGAGTTCATTTTAATGAAACAGTAATCTCGGACACGGCCCCGTGCTCAATGAGCACGACCTCGTGTTCATCTGTCTGCAGATTTTTGGAAAAAGGAATCTTGGAGTTTCAAATTATTTTTCTGATTTTTAAAGCATTTTTAAGCAGAAATAACTTAAAACATTGTTGTATAACTTATTTTTAACAAGATTCCTTGAATAAAAACCTAACAAACAGCACAATAAAGCTTGGAACCATGGTGATTTCAAGCTCTAATGGAGGTGTTGAGGAGAAAATTGAAGAAGGCAATGGACAAAAGTAGAAAAGACAAAATGGTTGTTGAGAACCTTCTTTAGAATATACCTAGGATGGTATGTGTGAAGATCCCACCAGATCTTTGTCTTTGGAGTGGTCCAAATGTGCAGGAATCTTGGCTGCATTTATAGAAAACGACAACACGCTGCACACGGCCCCGTGTTGGCTGGACACAGCCCCGTGTGCAGACAAGATCTTGACACATTTTGTCCGTATTCTGACCAAAAGTCAGACGGGAATCTTTTGGTGGACACGGGGGCGTGCTGACATGGCTCCATGCCTGGAGGCTGTTTATGAAGTTTCGTCTATTTTTAAGGAATTTATCCGGATCGGGCGGTTCCTTACTGGACGGAACAACACCGAAGTTCCTGAGATACCTTAGTTTCTCTAGATTTAGACGAGAACGCAAGAGGTTGTCGGTAAGGGTGATTCCTATGCTAAATGTAGGTGGACAAGTCCAACCCTTTCCTGGGCTCTTGTTAAAGAAGGTGTATGTCGAATCACTCAGGTCTATGTATGCATCGAAGGAAGTCGATGAGGAGTCCTTCACGGCACAATCGACACAGGGACGACTATCGCTCAAGTCTTCGTAAGAGTTAGAGGTGATTTCGGGAACAACGAAGTTGTTTTTATCCGAATGCGATCTCAATAATTCTTCTTGGGTATTGTCTTGAGGTGAATTAATGATATCCATCTCAAGTTCTTTTACCCAATTAAGAATTAGATCTTCCATTTGAAATAATTCATCAAGAAGCATTTCTCCTAGAAGGGATGATTGAGAGCATTCGAGGGAGAGATAAGGATTATTTTTACTTTCGCCCCTCTTAAGGCTACAGGAAAACAATGAGTCTATATAGTGGGGCTTGTAGTTTAAAAAATAACTTTTTAAATCTTCATGATTTCCGCCACATATTTGACACCACGGACCATAAGAGGGCCGGAAGTAAAAATTATCAGTATCACTCATGGTTGTGTCAGAAATTACAAACTGTCAGGATCTTACGGTTCTGTTTCCAGTATATGATACTTGGGCACGGGGCGTGTTGATTGGGCACGGCCCCGTGTTCAGCTACTGTCTGACTTAAAACAGGATTGCCAGTACCAAAGATTGGGCATGGGGCGTGTTCAGCGGGCACGGCCCGTGCTGAGCTCTGCAGAAGCTGAAAATTTACGAAAAATCCTAAAAAAAAAATAAAAAAAATAAGAAAAACAATTAGGCCGTTGATTCCTAACTTTCTTAAAATCCTTGTGTCCCCGGCAACGGCTCCAAAAACTTGCTGTGCGTTAGGTGTGATATATATTTAAGTATATTTTAAGCCCTTTTTAACACTTTAGTCAAGTTTTAAATTTATAAAACACGATATTTTACTAACACTAAACACACATATGGGCAAGTGCACCCATCGTGAGCGTAGAATAGCGTTGGTAAGATACCGAGGTCGTCCAAGGACACAAGAGCTTTTAGTACCGGTTTATCCTCCACGTCTAATCAAATCAAAATGTAGGAAAAAGGTTTTTAAACAAGAAAATAAAACTAACTAAAAATGCTGAAAATAAAAATAAAAGTAAAAACAGATAGACAAGATGAATCACTTGGATCCGACTCGCCTTTGGTGTAACCTTTGATTATTTCCGCACTTTTGCACTTTTAAGAGATTATCTTAGTTATAGTAGTAGGCCCATCTTTTGAAGGTGACGTTACCTTCAAACCAGTAGTTTGAGTCAGCAAGGATACAATCCTAAAGGGTTGGATTATTGAAAGATAATTAATTAAGTTATTAATGCGTAATGTGGTAGGCCCCTCTTTTGAAGGTGACGTTACCCTCAGCTAAGTAGTTTGAGTCAGCAGGGATACAATCCTAAATAGCCGGGTTAAAGTTTTAATAGTAGTTTACATATGAGGGGATCAAGGAGTTTGGACCCCCGCCATCCGATACCAGTGGGTATTGAAGGAGGTCCTACTAAACTTGACCCAGGTCCTTGCAGGATCTATACACTGAACAAGGCAAGACGCTTACCAAACCATTCCCTTAACCCCCGACCAGGTAGCCAACATATCTCCATATAGACCGTGGAGATATGAATGGTGTAAATCTTTTATTTTATATAGACAGTAAAATAACGCCAAGACACCACGGACAAATGATAAGGAAGTTTCACCTTCAACATAAGAAACTAGTTATTAAAGTCATTAATACATAACCAAATAAAAAGTGCGAAAAGATTAAAAATAAAAAGTATTACACTAAATGCTTGTCTTCACCAAGTGATGTAAGAGACTTAGGCAAACATGGCCTTTGATTGTAAAGAAGTCTTACGATCAATCTTGGATCCCGAGACTACTACACACACTCTATGATGGATGATGGTGGTGGATGTGGGTTGTGATGGTGGTGGTGGGTGGGTGAAGTGTGAGAGAGGTTGTTTGTCAAGGGATAATTTGCAAGTGAGCCAAGCACCCCTATTTATAGCCTGCACAGAAGCCCGGACACGGCCCCGTGTCCATTGGGTGTAGGATCGTGTTTTGACCCGAACGAGTCTATCAGAGGAGTTTTGATCAGATACAGGTGCGGAAAACAAGTACCTGATGTAGAAACAGCTAGATCTTCACTTAAATCACTTTTCTGATTGATATTACAACGTTTACATTCAAATCTCACACCGGCGGCACCTCGGTATGGAATTCGACAAAGTTACAAATGAGATCGGCTTATGGGGTATTTATAGAGTTGGTAGGTCCCCACATATGGACATGTTCGTATAAGCGGACCTGAACATGTAGGTTCCCATATACGGACATGTACGAATAAGCGTACCTAACCAAATAGGTTCCCATATACGAACATGACACATAAGCGGACCTCCTATGTTCGTATATGCGGACCTACTCTCTAAATCACAAATTCTCTCCAGTTTTCTCGTAAAACGTGCCCTAATCTAACAATCTAAAACTAAGACTCGATACAAGACGAAGTCGACAGATGTAGTGCACCAACATTGGGCACGGCCCCGTGTCCACCCATCTTCTCTTTCTTCATTAATTGCAGTTTGTCTGCATTAGTTGACCAAGCCCCCGTGTCTGCTGGGCACGACCCCGTGTGCAGAAGCGTATCTGTACTATCAAGATTTGCCTAGATTCTGCGAATCTTAGCATTGACTACGGCCCCGTGTCCGCTGGCCATGCCCCCGTGTTAGGAAATAGAAGCTTCTACAGCTTTGTCTTTTCTGCAGACACTTGGGCACGCCCCCGTGTTCAATGAGCACGGGGCGTGTTCAGCCTTCTGATGTCTTGTTTTTGCTTGGGAAGATGCTGTCGAGGGGTCGGGCATGCCACGTTTATTCCTTTTCTTGTATTATTGTTAGATTTGGCTACATTTTTGCTTCTTTTGTTCATTTAAGCTCATTTAACTCTGAAAATACAAAAGGAAGACAAAAACACACTTTTTCCAACATTAGTACTAAAAAGGGTTACTTTTATGCCACAATTGATGTAATTTATATGTTGCATTTTATACACATTATATTTATACCCACGTGATGCAAAACCCTAGAGAATGTTTCCAATCATTGACGGCAGCAACCTTCCAGAAATATTCCTCCATTTTGCAGCAAACAATCCCCCTACTTTTTGGGAAACCCTAGAACATTCTCTTCTCTTTTGAACTTGGCGACGACATCATCCTCTAAATCATTTCATCAGCAGCTTACAAACATTCACTTGGAGCTCCATTCCTTTTCTATTAGTGCACATTCTCTTGTATTCAGATCATTCGGATCTCCGGTTATTGTGTTAACATCACTTGATTCTTTTTACATGATAAGGTCTAGGCTTGTTTGATGGTTTATCTATATTGCATGATTTATAATGATTATCAAGTATTGATAAAGCATGTTTGACAATTGTTGTAAATTTATGGAAGATGATTTACTTGACTAAGAGTGGCTTGGTGATTAGAGTGTTAAAAGATTGATATGATGTTCATAAATTTGATTGTTATGCTTGATGATGATATGTTTAGTGGTTGGACAAAGATCTAGGGTTCATACTAGAATCAAGATCCAATATTGTCTTAATTGTAAATAGATTTCATAGAGATACAAGATGTCATGTGCGAAAAGGGGATCTCCGGATGAATATTGATGATGTAGAAATCTAGGTCTGTTTGGGTAAATGTTTGATGATTTTCGTGTGAAGAAACTTGATGTAATGATTGATGTTAGAACTAAGATTATAAGATGTCTACGGCTAGATGATTTTATGTGTGGATAGATTGATTGATGATGATGAAATGATAAATCTGATTGTTTTTAGTATTAATAGTTGGTCCAAATGATTATCTGATGAAGATTAAATAAACCTGCCTGTGTGCGATGAATTTGAAGCTAGGGTATATAAGAACTGATGTTTGATTTGGTGAACATGAAAAGATTTATGTCTGATTTTATTTAACGTCGCACACACATGTAACGCACACCTTGGACTGCATGACGTTCAATCTTCCATAGCACACCGCACATATGAATGCCACGTATGCCACACATTCCCGATGAACAAATTTGATGCACAATGTACAAGTAAAAGGTGCATGACCGCACACCCTCATGGGTGCCGCACACTCATGTTGGGCCATACACTGTTTTGGGTTGCACATTCACGTAGATTGGGCTGCACTCCTAAGTGGGCCGCACACTTATACTGAACTATATATTACTGTTCACTTGATTGGGCTTTTGTTGAGAATTCAGTTGTAGTTCATGTGATACTTGTATGCTACCTGCCAGTTACGTATAGAAAATACGTAGATTACTTGCATTCAAACCTAATCGTTATTGGTAACCATAATAGGACGTGGTTGACCAACTTTAAAACAAGTAATTAATCTGCCGAGCAAAACAAAGGTGAGTTCACACATTTACTAAAAGCATGTATTCCCGGTGGTTGGGAACGGACTTCACTTTCCCTGGATTGGGATTGCCTAGTATTCCGAGGATGGGATGCTGTTAAATACTATTTATATCTCATGTATTAGCGTACTAATCGAAACTCTATCACGAAGTCCTCACTTACTATACCGATTAATCACCTGGCCTGGCGAACGGGATATTAGTTGATAGCGCTATTAGGTTTCACTAACCTCACACCGTGCCTTGGAGGACTGTCACACCCCCAAAATCCACCATGCGGAGCATCGCCGCTTGGAGGCGTGACATGACCAGGATCGAGCCACCAATCATATTGAACAATGTAATTAAGTAATTTAAACCAACCACAATACAATTGGTGACCATAAGACACTAACCAACTTTAAGTTAACAGCGGAAGCATAAAACGTAAAACTAAAACATAAGTTCCATAGTTCATAAGTTTAAAGTCCAAAACGTAGGTTTAATAAGTTCATAAGGATTAAATGTTTAGCACGGGACATAACATCCACATTCCACAACAACCTCCTCCTCGTGCAAGCTCCATAGGCATCTAGCGACCTGTAAGGCATGTAACAACGAGTCAACAACAAAGTTGAGTGAGTTCACGGTTGGTTGATTAGTTTTAAGTTGTTTCTGAAAACGTGGTTGGACTTTCGTTGGCTTATTTGCCGTGGGGGTTACCCCATAGTTGAAAGTATGTTTAACCAGTTCCTTTTTATTACCCAAACCATATCCATAATCAGTGGGGGCTTCCCCATGTAAACCACTAGACCGTACCATATCGACAACTGACGAACAATAGTTGTGCCCTACATCAGTGTCTATCATCACTGATAGTTTGCCATAGTCCATTAGTACACGCCCGTCCGAACGGCACGGTGTGAGGTTTGTTAAACCTAATAGCGCTATTAACTAATGACCCGCTCGCCATTGGCCTCGGCGATTAAGTCGATATAAAATGAGGGACTTCATGATAGAGTTTTGTCTAGTAAGTTTTAAGGTTGTTGTCCCACCCAAGGAGGACGAACGTACCCATTCTACCCAAGGAGAACACGCAGGATTAATATTGGCATCCTACCTATGGAGGATGGCTGTACATATCCTACCCAAGGAGGATATGCAGGTTCCGTTTTAATACTTTAACCCATTCCCAAACCACCGGGAATCCCATGCCTTAGAAAGTGTGTGAACTCACCTCGGTTTGCTCGGTTAGATTAATTACTCTAGTAATAAGGAAATCAAGCACGTCCTAATAAGGTACAAATATCAATCAGTTTCTCATGCACGACACGTATCCTACGTACGGTTTATCTACTCATTACTTCTATCACATACCACATAATTCAAATTTCAAGGTACTTTGTTAAGTTATATTATTTTTGTTGGTGCATGTTTGTGACAACAGCTTAGATTTGGTCTTTGGATATCTTGTAATTAGATAAACGATAAACAGTTAGCGGGTTTAGCTTTGTATTAGTGAGTTAATAGAGTTTGGGCTAAACAAAACCCACATTGGGTGATGGGGGACGATTTGGGCCTAGCCCATGTAGCAAACCCAGCCTAAAGTTGCAACCTTGTGTTATATAAACAAGGCTAGGCTTTAGGGTTTAGGTTAATCAGCCAAAAAAATATTTGTGAGAATTTCGTGAGAGCTCCTACAGCTTGGACGAATTTGATAGTTGGTTAGGGTTTGATTGATCGTAATCACTTTGATAGATAATCAATAGAAACCCGGTTTGAAAGTGAATTTGGTTTTCTGTTCTTCTACACGTTTTCTGCTTATTCTGATCAAGAGGATTTCGCACTCTTGATTGGAAAGACAATTCTGTTGAAGATCCATACGTCAAGGGGACCTACAATTGGTATCAGAGCATTAGGCTCTTGAAGGCTCGGTTCAGGATTGTGCTT